>CAKKXW010000003.1:53999496-54014078 GCA_920937365.1 Sphaerophoria rueppellii
GTGCTGACCTACACCTTCAAGTGGTGCCTCTGAGAGGTTCTTGTCAATTTATTGGCATGAACCTGCGGACGTAGGCAGCTTTAGTCTAATGGAATTGACGGATTGAAACAGGACGTATAATGAAGATTGATGCGATCCTTAAAAGATAATATATCTAAGAATATATTAAATGAGGAAAAACGATCAACGAATACCGAAAGTGGATAGACGTTAATGAAATTAGACGCCCAGTTGGGTATATCCCTTGATTGGCTGGTTCATCCCTTCAATCAATGTGGATATACTTGACTGAGGGTGAGCGGTGTCCCTCATCCGCCAGTTGGATAAAAGCTGCAAAACTCAAAAGATCACAAAAATGAAACAATGTTTGTATAACGAATGGTTATACAAAACCAAAATGTGACACCAACCCCTCACCCAGGGGCAATTGGGTACCGCGGGTAGTAAGGATTTGCCTCCTCACTAGTGGGATGGACCTTCGCGGGGATTGTGGTCTTCTGAGTTTGGCCTCAGCTGCTGTTCTCAAATCGCGGTTACGGCTCTCCTTTCGGTGACAGAAAGTTAAGTGCAGTTTCCGTGACCGGACAACGGCTCTTCTTTCGGTAAACGAGGGTTGAGTGCAGTTCCGTGTTTTGCTTGAATATAGTTGTCTAGAATCAAACCAAGATGAATAAGGGCTGGCACTAATTCAATTGGTACTGGTGTGAATCCAGATGCAGGGTACCCGCTTCTTTCTTTTGAAAGTTGAGGTGAGCTTTTGTAGCTGGTGAATCATCAGGGTGAATGTCAACACTTAAAAACGACACCTGTGTGAGTGGTCACACGTCAGATAAGGACTAATTGCTAGGTGCTGATGCTGACGTTAATCAATTCATACTTCTGCTCTTTCGTCATTAGCTCCCTCCACATTGTACGCATTCAGCAGTTGTTGGAAATGCTGCCTGAAACTATCTTCAATTCTCTGTGCTTCGGTAGACTAGGTATCGTTCACTGATTCGAAGAGCCTGTATCCAGGTGCTGAAACCAGAAGCTAATTGCTTTGAACTTTTAACAAAACGTCAGGTGTTGTTCTTGGGCCGAGACTTTTCTAGATCTTTAAGATGAGAAACTGCAGATGCTCTTTTCTTCCTACGCAGAGTTTTTTTTTCATATATCTCCTTTTTGTACGGTACTCTTCTCTTGCTACTCTTGTTTTCCGTTGCAGCATTTGCAAGCGTTCATTTTCCGTCTCTCATACCATCATATCGCGGGTTCTTTTTCGTGGGTGGCGGGAACCCTATGGTGGCCTCGGCTACATTTTTAATTATTTCGTGATATTGGTTCCACAAGGTGTTGACATCTGTGATATTTGGCGGACGGCGGAGAGTCGCTCACTCAGGCGCTCCTTGTCAACGGAGTGCAAAGGCAACAGATGTTGAACTTCTTTCTTTGGGGTTGAAGTGACATTTGCTCTTCTGAAAGTGCACATTTTCAAGATAGATGTTAGATGTGTGCCTTGCGCCGATTAGCACATGGGCGATTTGGTTGGTGGTTCGACCTTCCGGAGATCTCCAGGTTGGTGTGTAGATCTTTCGTCTTGGAAACCTAGTGCTATAGTTATCAATATATCAATGTATGCTATTATCTGTTGTGACTTTCTGTTTTTTTTTAACAAATCCGCCAAAGATGTCTTCCTTCCCGTTCCCGATTTTTCCGTTGAATTCTCCGAGTACGATTTTGATGTCGTACTCTGGACAGGCTCCGTAGGATGTATATAGGAGATCGTGAAAATCCTTCTTGCTAGACTACTCAGCGTCATCGGTAAGCGGCGTGCGTGCGTATTAAACATATGTTTCGTGGTGTGGCCTTGATGCGGATTACAGCCAGGCGATCTCTTATTGGCTTGAAATCCATGATTTTTGTTTTCAGCCGATTTCCCACGGCTAATCCACATCCAAATAAGTGCATTATTTGATGAATAAAAAATAAACGCTGTACTTAACATTTCATACTCAACCGTAACTAAAGAAAAAAATACCTTCCCACTAGTCTGCATTCTACAACCATTGCTGACTTTATTTTACACCTGGACTCTTCCTCACACTCCTGTCGCTTTAAAATATCAAAATGAACAATTCTCCGCCCAGGGTGCAATCTGATTATCATAATTAGCCAGCAGTTTTTTTTATGTATTTTCTGTTGATTTAATGGTGTGATATCATGTCCTACCGTGTGCACCAGCCACATCAGACCCAATCTTCCCACTTCAAGAAAAAAAAATTAAAATACAAACATTTTAAGAATGAAGAATGATCTAATCGACCAAGGGATGACATAACTGAGAGTCATGGGCGCCAGGTAAAAATGTTCATTCAGTTGACTCCACTCATTGTGAATTACCTTCATTGCCCATACTGACCCCACCTCCACACTGCAGCACTTCATCCATATTTTGTCTTAAAAAATATTTATAATATACGTATGTCATTCTTTATTTGTGTTGGTAATTCTGCTAGTATATTATGTTCTCTTTTTGGTGAACTAAAATTTTATGAATTTCCTTTATAATTTTTGTTTCTTTTGGTGGACTCCTCCGTTGGTGTGGCTTGTTTGCGGACATTTTGCTTCAGCGATGGCTGGTAATTATAATATTTTTTATTAGCTTATCTGATCTTTAAACAAGGAAATGACATAAATTGCTCTTATTATAAATGGAGAAACGAAAGGTCGGCATTTATTATAAGGGGCTTATCAGTAAGGGACAACTTTTTCTCTCTTCTTGTGTGGTGGTAGGGGAGTGCTTTTATTTGGATTTCTGATTTTTTTTTGTTTCTACTGGCTTTGGTTTCGGATGTCCTTAAAATGTCTTTTTTTTCTCGTCTGAAATGGTTTTATTTAAATAGTTTCAAAGAAAATAAAACTTAAATTTTAATTGTTTTTGCTATAAAAGATAATTATTTCGTTTGAACTTGGAGTTTTTATGTTTTCTAACGAAAAACACAATTTTCCTTGCTTAAAATTTAAATACAGTAACATTTCAGTTCTGAACAACAAGATAAGAAGACAAAACTTGCATTTAAAGAATTTCGCATTCTATTTATATTTTTCAATCATAAGGCAATAACATGCCTCATACTCCCCAAACAATCGTACAAAATACATAATTTAATGTCTGTTACTTAGACTCTTATCGCTCGATGTTCATTGTTCCAAACATTTTTTGAACCGTTAAATGCGTAATTCAAAGCTCAAAAGCCCATAACAATGAAAGTTGTTGCAGACAATTTTTCACGCACACCTCGTTGCCACATTCTTCCTAATGTACCAGCCGGTAGCTTCCTTTTTTTTCTGCGAAAAGTTCTACAAAGATTCCTTAAGGAACAAAAAAGAAAAATCATAATAACAATAGTAATAATGATAATTTATGCTCACGATACTTGTACACAAATCATAAAGGTCATAAAATTTATCTTCAAAATGATTTCTTCACATTTCCATTTTTAATTTATCTACGTTTATTTTTGTTCGCCTGGCAAGCCTCCGAGCACTCTGGGTTGTGTGCGAGAGGCAAGAAATTAACAAGTTGAGTAATGTAGCCATTAGAAAGGAATCACAATATTAACACAATAAAAAAGCTTAACTAGTCAATTGGTGTTGAACAATTATCCCCATTCAATAGAGGGGAAAAGGAAAATGAGTTTATTCTCGTTGGGACCATTAATCTAACGGCTTGTTTAATATTGGCATTGGAAAAATAAAAACCTTTACATTTAAAAACTATTTACAAAAAGACGTGATAGATGGAATCTTCCCGAAAAACCGGGGATGGAAAATGATATATCTATAGGAAGGTGTGGGAACAAAATATGTGATTAAATCAAATCCACCCCCACGTTTGAACTACCAATGTCCCGCCTCTAGATTCGGTTACATAAAATGTCAAGGGCAGGAGGTAAATAAAGTACAAAAAGTCTCGAAAATGGTCAGATTTACTGATGACAGCTCATTTATCTACCTAATCTATATTATGGTGTGTCGTAAAAAGTTGAGTCTCTTTATAAGCCAAGTCCCAGCGAATAAAACTCAAACACCTCTGCAGCAGACTGTGTGGACGTTGAGGAAAATGATTAGACCGTCATAATATCCAAAAATTCCTTTTACCTGGCTTGAAAGCAGCATCTATTTGGTAACTGATTTATAAAGATTATAAAGGGCCCGCCATCTAACGTTTTTTTGTTTTAACTAGTGCTTATTTCGTGAATTGTAACACATACTCGTAGCTCATGTCTGATTTGACAGATAATTAGTTTTATCCTTTCGCGAAACGAATATGGTTGGGTACTCTCTTGAACAACGCTGGAAAATATTGCGACATTACTTTCAAAATCGTAGTAATGTTGCAGAATGTGTGCGAAAATTGCGTACGGATTATGGAAGAAGAGAAGCACCGTCAGCTCAATATGTTCATCTTGTGAAAAAAGTGGAAGAAACTGGCATCCTCATCGATAAACCAGAGCATGAAAAGCCAAAAACAGTGCGTACACCCGAAAATATTGCTGCTGTGGCAGAAAGTGTGCGTGAAGCGCCATCAACATCAATTCACCGTCGTTTTGAAAAATTGAACATTCCGGAGACATCATTGAGACGAATGACGTTTGGTATGACGCAATACAAAGTCCAATTTGTTCAGGAGTTGAAGCCAACTGACCATCCAATGCATGTTGGCTTCGCTAAGTTGGCCCGTGATCGACTTAGAGAAGATGCCGATTTGGCCAAAAAAATCATCTCTTCAGATGAAGCTCATTTTGATCTTGGCGGGTATGTAAACAAGCAAAATTGTCGCATTTGGGACACAGAAAATCCGCACGCATATACATAGAAAAGCTGATACACCCAATACGAGTCACTGTTTGGTGCGGATTTTGGTCCAGAGACATAATTGAGCCATTTTTCTTCGAATATGAGCCAGGAGTGGCCGTTACAGTCAATGGCGATCGTTATCGAGCCATGTTGAACGAATTTTTGTTCGCAAAAATTGAAGAGGAGGATATTGGCAACATTTGGTTTCAACAGGACGGCGCTACGTGCCACACAGTCGAAGCTACACTCGATATTTTGCGTCATGTTTTTGAAGATCGCATTATCAGCCGTATAGCTGATGTCGTTTGGACACCTCGGAGCTGCGATTTGACACCATTGGACTATTATTTGTATAGGGTGCCGTAAAAGATAAGTGTTACGCTGACAAGCCAGAGACAATTGACTCTTTAAAGGACAATAGTCGTGAAGCCATTGGTGAAATACAGCTGCACACAATCGATAATGTGCTTAAAAATTGGACCGATCGTGTACTGCATGGCCAGCCGAGGCAGCCATTCGAATGAAATTATTTTCCATATTATTAACCGGAAGGATTTTGCTTTTAAATGAAAAAATAAATTTAAGAAAATATTCAGTTGTTTTTTATTTTTATAGCAATTTCAAAAAAAAAAAAAGGTTTTTTGGCGGACCCTTTAGATTTGAGAGAAATATAACTTTAAGCTGGTAACAAGATCTCAAAGCTTCGGTGCATGGATCCGAAAAATGATCCCAATTTTCAATGGCGTAATTTGTTTCGCGAATAAGAACACTCTTGGTTAATTGGGTATAGGTCAATAACCGAAATTCAGGTATTCATGTAATTTAGACTGAGACACCGTTTCATTCTCATGAACTGGCTGTTTGGTGTCCTTTATGGGTTGGTGGAATAATTTTTTAATACAGAATATTACAGGTAATGGTAGCCGCTCTATTTTATGTCTCTACGACGAAGCCGAAAATTCAAGTGCCAACAGTCCCAAACAGTGGGAGTGTAAAGACGAATGCGACAAATGCTCATCGAACTAGAGAACTTTCACATTTGGGTAGAAAACGAGGGAATAAATGGATAAGTCATACTCTAGTCAGCTAGCCAGGGACCAGGGGCACTTGTCGTTTAAAGACTGTAGAGAGGTTCTTTTGTTCTGAGGTTGAGGTAAAATCGTCGGTCTCTACAGGGTTGGAGTTAAAGAATATTTATTATTAAGTTTAATATTTGTCAAGTTTTTACTAACATCTTATTAATTACAAATTTTACAGTGGTTTCATCTAAAATTTTATTCTAGCGTTGTCTTAATCAGTGAAGGTTTGTTGTTGTAGTCCGACTGAAGCTTACTGCGATATTCTGCTGGATAAGCCGCATTTGGTGGTCATCTTTACTGCAGGTTTAGGGACGTAAAATGTGCGAATGTGGGTAATCAATGGAAAATATGTCCACGACTGGGTCGTATACGAACTTGCTCCTGTATTCCAAATCATAACTAACAAAAAACATTAAAAATAAAAACATGTTATTAAAATTATTATTTATATATAAATGATAAATAAAAATTTAAATTGAAATATGTACCTACCTCAAAAATACATTTAATCTGAAAATTATTGATGTCATAAGATTTCATAAGAAATTGTTGATTTTTCAATTTATTTTTTTATCCTTCATTTAAATTAATTTTTATATATTAAAATTTCGAAAATGTCTTAAAATTAATTTAGGTATGCAGTATTAAAGAAAAGATAAATAAACAATTTATAAGTAAATTTCGATTTTTAGTAAAAAAAAATTTAATTTATATTTTTAAAATACAAGCAACATTTTGTTTAAAACATAATAATTATTTCGGCAATATATACGTACTTTCAAAAAAAAAAAAAAATACACTGATCGCACTTTTATTTTTCGAGAAAAACAAAAAAAAACGCTCTATGAAAGGTACCGTTTTTGAGCAATATAAAAATATTTTGTTTACATAAAATACATCAATGTTTTGAAAAAATAAATTTCGAGGAAGATTGAGAAAATTGAAACTTATCGTTTTTGGCCAAAAAAAATTGTATGGACTTGTCCGGTAATTCGCTGACAAATACGGTAAATAACTAGAGAATCCGGTAAATCGCTGACAAATCCGGTAAATCAAGAACGAATCCGATAAGCCATACGCATAAAGTCAGTAAATCACGGACTAATCCGGAGTGCTTATATGTGACAAGACCCCTTACCACTGGTTGGGAGGTATAGTCTGTGTCTGGTTAGTATGGTCTTAAACTTATCGCTCCGGCGGAGGTCACGTCTGCTCACCTTGAGTTCCTGGATTTAACTGCTATTTCTAAGGCTGTTAGCTGACTATTTATAAGCTATCCACCCATTATGTTACCTGGTTGGCGATCGGTTGGCAACTGACTGATGAATACAGGAATTCGGTTAGTAACTGGTTTACTTTTGGTTTGGTTCGGTTAGCAACTGGTTTGGTTCTGGCTCGGTGCGGTTAATAACTAGTATTTTTTTTATGATGTGTACTAGTCGAGAAAGAGGCGGGGACTGATGTTAACTGGTCGGTGATCGGTCGGAAAGTAATGATTGTTGAACGTTTGTTTTTATTTGAACTCGAAGCCTAAATACATAATATTAAAAACAAATTAATTATCAGTGTTTTATAATATGCAAAAATTGTTTAAGTCGTTTTTGAAAGAAATAAAATTTTCGATATTGTCTAGTTCCATACATTTTTTCTATATGAAAATTGTCGCTCAAAAGAATGAAATTCCTATTTCTTTCATAAAGGCTCTTAAATCTTAATAACTTTGTATAATTAAACAACGTGCCTTACCGGTCTATATACATTCGGTCAACTTGTTTTTCTAATGCAGGCAGCACTGCTAAGTTTCTGAATCCTTAAATAGTGATAATTTGTATCAGTGAATCTCGTGTACGTCAATTAAATTATTTTATACATACCCTTAAGTTTTGCAGAATTCGCCCTTTGGCCTTACCTATCTTCACAAGCTTCTTTGTTTG
Organism: Sphaerophoria rueppellii; assembly: GCA_920937365.1. Classification (NCBI taxonomy): domain Eukaryota; kingdom Metazoa; phylum Arthropoda; class Insecta; order Diptera; family Syrphidae; genus Sphaerophoria; species Sphaerophoria rueppellii. The sequence continues at coordinate 54,007,349 of CAKKXW010000003.1, forward strand.
CTTTAAGCAATTGTCATTGTCAGTAAACATCTCCATAATCCCGTAAGATGCAATAAGACTCATCTGTATTACTGTTAATCTTATAGCTCAAACATACTACTTACCACATGTGCGAGTCATTAGTGATTATGATGCGCCTTTCACATTACCCAAAATGACCATACCAAAATTAATCAAACCGAAGCAATCTGATGTGACAATTCCAATCCCAATGATTACTCAAACTATTATCGTTAACATTATCGTTGTATATTTTCAGACGGATAAATGCCACAAACTGTCAACTAATCCCTTGCACTAACAAGGTCTTAGAAAAAATTTAGTAAAATTTAGTTTCAGAGAGCGCATATGCTTCAATTAGGTATCTAAGTCGGTCGAGGACCCCATCACACTCCATGCCCATTTGAAATGGCAAAACGGCAGCAATGAAATGAAGTACATTCCCTCAAAGTCAATCTGGCTTTTATAACGCACCAACCAACGGCACCAAAGTAACAACAGCTTTTCAGGGATATTTACTTTGCTGTGTGCGCAATTGAAGAAAATTAGAACAAAAGAAAACAAACGAGAAATTTCGCTCGAGACGACACGAGCATATATGTACGTAAGTAGTATTTCGTTCTAACAAGGATGAATTACACATTAACTCCTTAAATAGAGGATAATTAGATTAAAGAAGCAATTTTGTCGTTTTGGTTCTACCACTTTATCTTCGTCTTATGTTGAGGCCGTACATAGTTACACTTATATGTATCGCATGTTCTCTTAATGAATTCTATATGGCATTGGCGACAACGACGACTATGACGACAGCATCAGCCCCAACGTAAGCTAAAGTACATTTTCTTTTGTTTTTTGTTTTGCAAAACGGAAGCCCGTTTGCCATTACCATTTGTGTTTTGTTTGAGCTTTGGAATGAAGTTTATTTGTATCCTGATGCTCTTTCGGCCCCTACCGCCCACATTTTGCTTCACTTGTTTTCATGTGTTTTGTGCTCTTCCCACTTGAGGTTTTTTTCGCTTTTGTCTTGTTCTTAATTTTATTTTCTTTAACTCTAATACTGGAAAAACATTTGCACTACAAGGACGACTTTTGTGCTAAACATTAAATTGCTTCAATGTGCGAATGCTACGAGGACATCTTTCAAAAAAACTTGAATAGAATACACATGCCGCTAGGGAGGTGTTAAGGCAAACATCTTCTCTATTAGTTTTGTTTTGTTTATTTGTAGTTTGTTTATACTTTTTTAGTTTACTTTTTGTTTTTTTATTGTTTGTTTGTTAACACCTACTGATAAGAAAACAAAAATAGAAACCTTAAAGTTCCGTTTGTTTATATGTCTTGATGTAAATGGTATTGTCTGAATTTCATTGTTAAACGGGCTTAAGAAGAGTTAAATTTAGGACTTGCATTCATATTTTGATGACATCAATAAGATAAACTTCTGTCTAAAAATGTGGTTAGAAATAATGTGGCTTCTTAAATTCCTGAATATTTCAACGGTATATGCCAGTTGCATTCCTCCCCTTAAGATATTCAACCGTAATATTCGCGCCTCCAGGAATGCGCATCAGTTCACCCTCGAGCCCAACTTTGGTCGTACGGTCATGTTCAGAGAATCGTTCTTTAGCCGTACTACGAGGATGTGGATCTGTCTTCCACACTCTGTCTTCCCCAGTCATTGCAATGTGCAGGAATTCAAAGCCAATGTTGACCGACACCTCATCCTAAACCCTCTCCGTCTATCCCATTTTCCCTAACCTCGCACTGTGCTTTGGCAAAAAAAGGGAATGAAACCCCTTGAGTGCGTGCTTATTATAAAAAAAAAAAAAAAACATGACCGTGAAAGACATAGCTTGAAAAACAGTTCATCATTCGGGTAGTGCGGCTTAAAAACGATTCTCTGTGCAGTACGAACGAACTTGGGCTAGGTGATTTTTTGATGAGATTTAAAAGAGGACTGAGTTGAATATCTTAGGGTGATGAATGCAACTGGCTATGTTATAGAGCACGTTCCGGTGTAAGAGCATTAAAATTGAGTGAGGCATGAGACATTTCATCTATTTGTCTTGAAGTGAGGTAAATGTAATTACGATGCTTGAATCTGCACATCAATTTCGATGCAAAGTCATTGTATAACAGAGTGAACAAAAGTGGACCTAATATAGATCCCTGAGGCGCACCTGTACATATATAGATAGAAATAAAGGTCGAAAGTATTGAGTTCGCAAATATTTCCTGACGTCATTGAACCGTTCTATTCGTGCCTCCGAGATATTAGAAAATTCTTGATTCCTATTCCGGTTGTGCTATCAAGTAAAGAGTATAGAGCATGAACAAAAATACCTACTTTGAGGTGGCGCTTCAGTCCGTTGTGGACTTGGACCTCAATCAACTGTCTCCACCAGCCAGTTCGGTCCCTAGCTAGCTGTCTCCAGTTTTGCACTCCAAGTTGATTGAGGTCCTTTTCCACTTGTATGCGCCATCTGAATCGCGGTCTTCCTCTCCTTCTACGTCCCTCAGGAATAGTATGGAAGGCTTTCCGGGTCGGAGTATCTATTGGTGTCCGTCCGCTCTAAATGAACGAGCTGTCTGAGTCTATGGACCTTGACTCTTCTGGCTAGGTCGTTGTCGCTGTCATTGTACAATCCATAAAGTTCGCTATTGTATCTTCTTCTCCATTCGCCATCAATGCACATGGGGCGAAAGATGACCCGAGGAACTATTCTTTCGAAACAGCCTAAGGCACATTCATCCGATTCTGTCAACGTCCATGCTTCTGCACCATACAGCAGGATTGGGATGATGAGTGTGTTGTACAATTTTACCTTAATTGCTCGAGAGAGGGCTTTTCCACTCAATTACTTTCTTAGCCCAAAGAAAAAGCGATTAGCAAGTTATTTTTCGTCTGATCTCGGCGCTGGTGTTATTGCCCGTGTTAATAGCGGAGCCTTAGTAGACAAATTCCTCTACCTACTGCCTCGAATTTGTATGCGTCGATTGTGACATTTTGTCCGTCAGTGTTGGGTGTCCATCCTCGAAGACAGCATATACTTCATTTTTCCCTCATTAACCGGATCGGACAAACAATGCTGAGGTTCCATTCATCGGGCATGCATTTTTCCAACCATATCAAACAGATGATTTGGTGGCTGCTCCTATCTAGATCGTCACCTGCTGCTTTGAACAGCTCGGCAGCTAGACCATCAGCTCCAGCGGCTTTTGTGGATTTAAGATATGATATTGCGGTTTTCACTTCTTCTAGGTCGGGTTCATGGGATTGTTGGCTATCATCGTGTCCGATGAAAGGTTCCTGTCTGACGGCAGGGTTTTGTTCGTCGTCGCCGTTATACAGTCTACAGAAAATCCCCTCCATTGACTGCGATTCTACTATGATATTCCTTTGCTTATCTCTGCAGGCATCGGTTCTTGCTCGATTAGATATACCTTGAGCCAGCTGTTTAACCTTCCGATAAAACCTCCGGACTTCATTCCTGCTGTTGGCTCTCCCAACATCCTCGATCTGACGTTTCTCATGCTCTTTCTTTTTTCTTCTGAGAAGCCGGCGTTCTACTCTCTTCTTTTGCTCGTAGAGCTCACGAGCAGCTCTTTTCCTTCTATGCAACGCCACTTCGTCAAACCAGAGGTTTCGTTTTGGTGGCTGTGTGAAACCCAGCACATTAGAGGCGGCATCTCTAACTGCTTTCTAGCAATGTTGCCACTGGTTTTCGATACTTGATGTTGGTGGCATAGGACTCTTTAAGATTTTACTTGACAATCTATCAGAGAAGGATCTGGCGTTCTCTGGCAATTGTTGCCGTCCGACGCACGTCGAATTTTCTTGCAGACTTTCCTTCTTTTGGTCGTTGTCGGGATATTCGTAGCACTACCTTGGCTACGACGAGGAGTAGTCCGAGTCGATGTTAGCTCCTCGGAAAGTTTAAATATCTAAAATGCTGGACAAGTGCCATCGATCGCAATGTGATCAATCTTTTTGACGGTTGATTGATCAGGAGATTTCCATCTACCTTTTTTGATGTTGAGATGTTTGAACCAGGTGCTTGCTACCACAACATTTTGCCCCGCAGCAAAATCGATCAGCCCGAATCCGTGATCGGAAGTGGTGTCGTGCAATCTGTGCTCTCCGACTGATCCACCAAAGATGTCCTCTTTTCCCAGCTTTGCGTTAAAATCACCGAGGACAATTTTAATGGGGCTCGTAGAACTCTTAATGTTGCCGAATTAAGCCTTGATTCGGATTGTCGTGATGCGATCGCTTACATATTTGAAGCTCAAGACTTTTGCCTGAGTCTGCTTCCCACGACGAATCCGCATCCAAGGAGCCGCTGTTGTTGCTCACGTTAACAATTACCACAGTGTTGTCGCAGTTTTTCATCCTCCTTTTGCCCGGTCCATCCTATCGAATTTCCTGGATAGCGGTAATGTCTGCCTTGTGGGAGGGTCTCCGCTTATTGTTTGGCAGCACGCGGTCTATTAAGGAACCTAACATTCCATGTGCATATCCGAAATTCGTTGTCCTTGGCTCTTCATCACTTTATCCGTCCATTTCAGAGGTCTGTTGTTGCTTCGCAACTAAATGGATTTCTTCGTAGTCGCGAAGTCACCCCGACATACAACCCCCAACCTTGAGTACCATCAGGCACTTGATGTGACTCCAAGTGCAATTTCCGCAAAAACCTTTCCTTTTACGGCTTGGGCTTCAAATAAGTCGAAGTATCCCATTAAGGTGTTCACCAAGTAGTTCGGCCTAAGTGGAACTGAAACAAAAATAATCTATAAATATATTTATAAGGTGTAACCCGGCTTCAATGCAGACATACGCGAACACTTTACCAGTCGATCAGGTGAATGATGACTATTTTACATCACCATGTCGTTGACATGTCGTACACAATAGCGAAGTTGTTCCAAACAAAGTTGCATTCTACTTTCCGTTAAAAATAAATTTAGTATTTATTTTTAACGGGAAGTAGAATGCAACTTCGTTTCGTTCTGTTTAATGTCTTTAAAGTAAATATTACAAAAATGGAACAACATTGGAATTCGTTAAGGAATTAAAAATAAAACTTAATTCCATTTATCGGCGAGTTAACGATTGCCACGGCCATCACGCAAACAAAAGACATTCAGAAGTGTTTTCTCCTGCCCTAACCCTTAATCTCACCATCCAGAACAAACAAGCCAAGACGAATGCCACTTGACTCTCTGCCTGATATCGATGAAAGTAGTCATTCAGTTTGCCTCAAAAACATCCACCTGAGCGGATAAGCTCCAACATAAAGGATCTCTCCCAAAGGGGTTCTTAGTGTACTACAATTGCGAAGTTGTAATGCGAACGCCTTACCTTCACCGGTTGCTGAACTCAATTCTGTTCATGACGATGGAAGCAAGAGAATGAGAAGAAATAAGGCCGATAGTTAAGGTATTGGTTTGTTTTAAACATCATCCATCCTCCTTCAGGTCATGAAAAAGATTAATTATGCTCCCATCCATTGTTAAACCAAATTGTTTGTACAACCATTACACATTTGGTGGTGGTGGCTGTGGCGCGCGGCATACATATACATAAGTGGAAGAGGCAACGTCAACGACACAATGATGGCGGACGTTGTGTTGGTGTTGGAAAAGCCATGAAGACATGGTGCTGCATGGATCGCAACCTTTGGAATTCTATAAGCAGTCTCGATTCCTCAGGTGATGATGATGATGGTACTAGAAAGTTAACAATACCAAGCGGCAAACAATCACAATCAAATTAAGGTGTGATGGGGGGAATGGCTTGATTCGAAAGCTTCCTTACGAATGCCGTTGATAATGGTCGTCGTTTGGCGTGACAACACTTGAAGCTCTCGCTATAGTCCTTGAATTTGAAGCAAGCTACATTCTTCTTTCGGTTCTAATTTTAGTAAGAAATAAAAGAAAGGCAGGTTTCTTGATACCTTACTTCGATTTCGGATACAATGGTGTTGTCTTTGTTGATGGCTAAATGAAAAATGTGAAATTATTTGAAAAGACACGAACATCATTAATTGAATGAGATGATTTTCACGTTTTTATTCTCTGATAATATATTAAACTAGCTAGTTGGTGATTTCAGCTTGAATTATTAAATTCCTTGAAAAAATATTAAACGGATAACCTTGGCATCTAAATATCAATTCCTGAGAAAAATTGGTAGTCATTATTCAACAAATCTGTATGTATCCTGTATCTGTACTAACCAGCTCCCCTCCATGGGGTAAGCCTTGACGAAGCGGAGGTGCTTACGGTGACTTCTACTATTAAGCTTAGAGGTATGCGATCGCGAAACTTTTTTTTTGCAGAAGGCCATCCCATATGGTCGACAGGACAAAGCGGACTAGGCTGTTACTACTAATTATCCCACAACGAAGGAGTATTCCCACCAAGGCACTCCCAACGAGGGGCGGCAGCGAATGAATTTCTTTTTTTTGGAATCAACGGTAACGACGGCGGCGTCTTCAGTTCCACCTAGTCCGTACTACTCGGTGAATACCTTTATTGGCTACTTCGACTTATTTTAAGCCCAGGCCGTTAAAGGAGTCTCATCAAGTGCCTGCACCGAAAAAAAAAACATTGGTTGATTTAAACACACTTCATTGTTAATCAACAATTTGACGATAGTTGTGAAATTAAACAAGCTTTGTGATTGAAACAAATAAGATCGCATGTTTAAATCAACAATGCAGCC
>CAKKXW010000003.1:54032124-54049271 GCA_920937365.1 Sphaerophoria rueppellii
ATCAGTTGCCGATTGGATTTCAAAATGCAAAACGTGTGCAACCGCAAAAGGACCTAAGATACGCAGTCGTGGACCCATGCAATCTTATACCGTTGGGGCACCCTTTGAGCGAGTTGCTATGGAGTATGGATATTGCAGGGCCATTTCCAGAGAGCAACAAAGGAAATCGGTATGTTTTAGTCGTAATCGATTATTTTAGTAAATGGCTGGAAGTATACCCAATACCAAACCAAGACGCGAAAACTTGTGCCAACGCTTTCTTTAATGACTGGATTTTTCGATATGGACTACCTCTTGAATTGCATTCTGATCAGGGGAGAAATTTTGAATCTCTTATCTTCAAGGAACTGTGCGAAATCTTAGGTATAAGGAAGACGCGAACAACACCGCTTCATCCACAGTCTGATGGTATGGTGGAACGTTTCAATAGGACTCTGGAAGAACACTTAAGGAAAGTTGTGGGCGATGAACAAAGAAGCTGGGACGAGCACATTCAGAAATTTCTTATGGCATATAGATCTGCAGTGCATGATACAACAAAATTAACACCGGCTAAAATTCTCTTTGGAAATGATCTACGGTTACCAACAGATATTAAATTTGGATCGAGTTCTGGTAGATTGAGTGAGCAAAAATATGACGCTATATTTAGTCGACAAAAACTAAATGAAATTCATGAAAATGTCAGAGAAAGGTTACAATTGAGAAGTGACAAAATGAAAGCCAGGTACGATCTCCAAGCTAATTCTAAAGGATTCAAGGAAGGTGATTTGGTTCTTCTTCATAATCCGCAACGCAAAAAAAGGTGTATGTTCAAAATTGCAAACCCATTGGGAAGGGCCTTATGAAGTGGTTAACCGGATAAACGATGTGATCTATCGAATTCAATTGAAGGAGCGTAAGCGAACAAAAATGAAAGTGGTTCATTTGGATAGACTTGCTCAATACAGTGGCGACAACAATGACTTTGTTCGAGACGAACAAAATTTTAGTGGAGGGTAGTGTTACGATAATTAGGATATACTATACTTTTTAATTTTTATACTTTGTCGTTGATATTAATTTTTATCGTAGAACTTTATTATTTTGTCATAAAAGGAATATTCGATGTTTATATTCATTCTGAATAAAACTTTAAACCTTGTTGTTCGCTTTCTAAAACCTCTTTTATTTAACAATATGTACATTATATTCTAAGTCGAATCATTGCAATAAAAGACTTAAGATATAATTGGAGGGAGTTTGATTTTTTTTCTATTATTCTGAGTTTTCGTGCTTTCCTCAGAGAGACCCTGGACTCCGGCGAGTATACCCCAGCCAGAGTAAATTAAGCATCACAATAGGTTATTGAAAGTTTGTCTTCATCTGTAGTCATATATATATAAATGCACCTATAAAAGTAAAGTCTGTAAGGGGTTGGGGTATCAAGCCGAAACCATAACAATAGATAACGCGAAAATGTACACCGTTCTATATTTTTCTCTTAGAACGATTATGGGATTGTGAGCTTTCAACAAATGTTGATTTAAAATTGCGGGTTTGGATATTGTATAATCAAATAAAATTAATTTTAAATAGCTTGCGTTTCACTTTTTGCCTCGCTATAGTAATAAAAGTAATGCACATATTTTTAAATTTCGGTATCGTATCGAAGTCGATAACGACACGATAATTTTGTCTTAAAATTATCACCGATACCGATGCGATACGATAAAATAATTTGTTACTCGATACAATACCGATACAAACGAATAATATCGGTATAGTATCGTATCGTGAAGCCCTTTATGACCCACTATAGTCATTAGTCCCGTAAGCCATTTTCGGGACTTCTGACTTCGGATCAGATTCCCTGCACCGATCCTTTCGAACTACTAACTTTTTATTTTGCTGACGCATTCTTAAAATATTAAACATATAAGATTTTAAAATGTAAATTCGTCCTTATAAAATGAGTTCCCACCTTCAAGTTGTTCGAATTTTCCAAACACTTTCTCCTGGTTTTCATCTGTCTCACTGTCAGGGAAGTTCAGATGATAGGCTTTCTAGCTTACTAGCTTTTCAGTAAGAAAAAAGACAGCATAGCACAATACTGCAAGCTTCTTGAGAATTGTCAGAACACTTTGGAACAAGTAAGAACACTAAATTTGTTGACTGTTGAAATTTGTCTCACTTGATCTATGTGTTGTACCTAAAATGGTAGAAAACGAAAATCTTTTACTAAACTGTTCCAAACTGTTCTAGATAGACTCAATGAACACCAATCAGAAAATGTCTCAATGAACACCAAAAAGCTGTTCTTTTCTATTCCAAACTGTGCAAAAAAGTGTCGTTGAACATTCCGTCTCTATCGTTTTGTTTTGTATACAGTGCACTTCTAGTCAGTTATGTTAAACTGAATGTAAACCATTTTTGTATTCCTTTCGATTTGTTTATTTTCTTACATATTTATGCATTCGACCTTGACGTTTTTTAACTGAAGAAGAGTAAGTTCATCCCCTTTTACTATTTGTTCATATGATTTCAATAACTCTAAGTTCTAGGTATTTCGACCTAATATTAAGAAAAAAATGAAATGTGTCTTTTTTTTACTCAAAACAGTTTTTTAATGAAAAAGGCATTTTTTTTCTCATGTATGCATTTTTTCGGCTAAAGCGATGGTAAACGCTGCATGACACTGTGTATGAAAATCCCTCTGTCTGCTCAATCGTGTAAAATTGCCAGTCTGAAACCGAAACGCTATTTGCAGATTATTGCTTCTACATAGGGGCTGTAGGACCTTGTTAGACATGGGATAACATCTTATAAGATGGACTCAACAATGTTATACCCTTGTCATTGCTGCCCTCTACAGTGCATGTAATGCCTTTTCTATAGTCTTCGGGCATTTATTTCTGTTCCAAAACGTAAATGCTTCATTCATGCTTACCTCTATCCAGAATCCTCTTTCTAAGTTAGAAATTAACTCTAAGCATTTAAAATATTAACAACCCTTCGATAAAAATCTTAATTTTCCAACACTAAATTTTGCTCCAAGATAGAAATCAGGTTTATGTGGATTTGATTTGCTTCCGGAAATGGGTTCTAGATCGTTACATGTTTGGCATTTCCATATGTGAATAAAACGACAAAGAAAAAAAACACCAAAAAGAAGTAATATCTACAGCGACAATCGAAGACGGAACTTTCTAAGGTTGTATGCTCAATTCCTCGTAGAGTGCCTACTCAAAAAGCCTCCGCAAAAAATGCCCAATGATGCTTATCAAATGAAAGTGCCATAAAACTTAAGTGTCTGGTCATTATCGTTTTTCCATGAACAGAAGCACTGAACACCGAACACCAAACACTGAACACCCAAAACGAAAACTTTTTGAATTCTATATGGGCCATAGAATTCCCCAAAACGTCATGAACCGACCACTTGCTCGTCTGCTCCCGACATCTTGCCTATACCAACCCCGTTCTCCCTGTGGAGAATCTTTTAACTTCATTTTATCCTTACATATGCCAACCCTTTTTCAAGAAATCTTTAAGGAATGGCAAATAAAATAGAGTCCTTTTTTCACCAAAACGGTATTAGTTTCCCTGGCCGGGTTTTTTTATTTCTTATTTTATTTTTTCATTGTGTTGCTTCCTCCTTAGATCTCGCTTTTCCTCTTATTGCCTTTAAAATCCATTTAATGAGCATTTAAGAGACACATTCGCTGCGCCATATCTTTTTAATGTAATTGGTTTTTAAAGCGAGCTGCAGTCCGCTGCCACCGTCTCGACTATGATGAGGACTACGACGACTGTAACTACGAAGACGAGCGGCGCTCCTACACCACCTTCGACTTTTGCGCTAGCAAACATAGTTCTTGAAGAATATAATAGAAAGAAAAAAAAATTGAATCGTACAAAATTCACCTAAAACCCTTGAAAGAATGGGGAACAGGATGTTTGAGTTTTGCTATCTAAATGGGCAATACGTTGGATTAAATTCATAAAAAACTGTTATGTATCTATCTGCCCTTAAAGATAGTTTCCGTTTCCCAAGAGACAAGTGAAGTGGGAATCCTTTTTTCCAGTCCAAAGTTAGTTGGGTTTGACAATTGGATAGGGCGGTGGCGCTAAGATGACGCAAAGTTCGGGAGGCCAACAGGGAACTAAACAATTCGAATCAGATTCCATTAGCCCGCTTGACTTACATGATTATTGTTGTGTACACGATGACGACGATGATGACTTGAAGGATATAGCTACATTCGTGCCAATGAGCTGAAAAAGGATGAGATGGGGTTGTGACCTATATTGCAAAGGAACACACTCATCTATTCTAATGATATAATATCGTCTGGAGGAAACAATGTTAGACATTTCCTATCTTTTAAATGAGCCCTGACACCGGATATCATATAAAACTGACTTTTGTCGAGGATATTGAACCTGCAATGGGCATTTATTGAACAAATAAACAAAAAAATGATAACTGATGATGTAGTTTGAGTCTGTCAAACAATATTTGATGTGGATTAAATGGCCTGATATAGGGATATCAATAAGAGAACTGACACACCGATGGTCTTTTGTTGCTAAAATAGTGTGACTAATGGATTTAACGAATATGTTCTGCCATCTTAAATAGGATTTATTAATTTTCAATAATTTTAATCAAACCACTGAATCGTGTGTTTATCTAACGTCTAGACATTCTAACGTAAGATAAAGGCGCCTCGAAAATTTTATTTAGATTTGTCTTGTTCTGTTTAGTTAAAGTAAGGTGGGTAATGGTTCATATTGATTTTCTTCTTACTTATCTACCCTACTTAATTACATATACAGCTTATACCAATCCATGTAGGATCTCTGACTGCGACACTGCAGCCTTCCATCGGGAACGATCCCTCGCATTCTCTCTCCAGTCGCTGAAACCAAGCGCTCTGGCATCCGCAGTCACTTGGTCCTTGTATACCATGGGTTAGGTCTTCCTTGTCATCTCGAACCTGATGGATTCGAAGAGAAGACTTTCTTGGCTGGAGAGTTTCCGTTCATTCACTCAATATGGCCGAGCCAATGTTGTCGCTTATTCTTGGTTGTCTGCACTAAATCCACTTTTTGGTACAGTTCGTACACTTTGCGGTTGAACCTCCTTATCCATTCAACATTCTCGCAAACAGGACCAATAAATCCGTCGAAAATTATTTTTTTCGAAAGTGCCCAATACCACTTCCCTTTAACTAAACTAGAACCATCATATAAGCTTTTGGCGATGGATGCTGTCATAGCAGCTTTGAAGTCGATGAGAAGATGTTGGTTTTCAAATTGAAATTCATTGGTCTTCGCCCGAATTGGTCTCTGTGTGAATATTGGGTTAATCGTTGTTCTGCTTGGCCTTAAGCCACAGTGATACCTGCCGATAATTGTGTCGCAGAAAGATTTAAGACGCTAACACGATACGTCGGAAACGATATAATATCCAACATTAATCAGGGACATGCTTCAATAGTTTTTGCATGACATAGAAACGCCTTTTTTGTAGATGGGGCATATGGAGCTTATCGACCAGTCAGGGGGCATGCACTTTTTCTCTTTGTTGATGACCTGATGCATCGAAACATCTTACTTATATTGAAAGAGTCCGGTAGTTATACCATCCGACCCGGTGGACTTGTTATTATAATGTAGCTTTTGGATGGCTTTTTCTACCTCTTCTGTGCTGGGGCTGGGCTGGGGGCACTGGCTGATCTTGCTGCTCTTTGGCCATTGGTTCGCTCGAAATAATACACATTCAGCAGCTGTTGGAAGTGCTGCTTGAAAGTATTTACAAATCCCTGTGCTTCGATGACTAGGTTTCCTTCACTGTTTCAAAGAGCCTGTGTTCCGGTTCTGTAATAGAAGCTAATTGCTTCGACCTTATAAAGGAACGCCGGGTGTTGTTTTTGGCCTGGGACTCTTCCAGATCTTTGAGCTGAGAAACTGTGGATGCACTTTTCTTCCTTTGCATCATCTTTTTGTTCGGTAATCTTCTTTTGTTTTCTGTTGCAGCATCTGCAAACGACATTTTTCGTCTCTGTTTTCAATTAACACACATCATTCATTATCATACTCCGGGTTCTTATTCGGGGTAGCCGGTAATCTATGGTGTTCTCGGCTACATTTTTAAATATTTCGCGATACTGGATATTGCCACAAGGTGTTGATATTTGCGGTATTTGGGAAGACAGCGGAGAGTCGATCACTCAGGCGCTGACTGTAGAGTGCCAAGGCAACCGATGTTGAACTTCTTTCTTCGGGCCACACGTGTTTTCGTTTGTCGTTTAATAGTCGAGCTATAAACTTAGCCGCTAAGAGAAAGTGGTCAGAGTCGACATTTGCTCCTCGGAAAGTGCGTACGTTCAAGATGTTGGATGCGTGCCTTGTACCGTTTAGTACATGGTCGATTTGATTGGTGGTTCGACCATACGGGGTGGAGATTGCCTTTTCTTTCGTCTTGGAAACGTTGTGCAACTTATCACCTTATTACGAGCTGCAAAAAAATTGATAAGTCGTAAGCCGTCATCTTTTGTGTCACTTATTGGAGGCTTTGTTTACAATCTAATCAGACAAAGATGTCTTCCTTCAAAGTGTTCGCATTGAAGTCTCCGAGTACGATTTTGACTTTGGGCAGGCTCCATAAGCTAACTTCTAAGAGTTCGTAAAAATTCTCCTTGCTAGACACCTCAGTATTATCGTTATGGGCGTGAGTGGGTATTAAACATATATTTTGTAATATAGCGGATTACAGCCAGGAATTCACTATTGGGCTTGAAATCCATGACTTTTGGTTTTGATCTTAGCCGATTTCCCACAACGAATTCGCATCCAAATGTGTATGTGCATTCTTTGATGACAGCTTTTATAACTGTCCCAATATTTTCTATTCGTTGTACCTGATCCATTCGAATTTCTTAGGCAGTGATGTCTGCCTTATACTGCGTGAGGATATATTCAAGTTTTTGAGTTGCACCTGGAGTAAAGAGGGTTCTTTCATTCCAGGTATAAACCCTCAATTGCAAACCGTTGTCATTACGGGTCTGACTATCATTTCAGATGTTTATTATCCGAGGCTCTACCTGTATCCGGTATCCCTCATAACTTTCAGTTTTTTTTTTTTTTTTTTTTTACGGGAACTCTTGTTAAAAGAAAAAAAAATATAGAGTGGCGCGACAGCTTTTGAAGAGCCAACGCCTCTAGGTGCGTAGAAAGAATTGAGGGGACCTACAATTTTACGCCGATTCCGAACGGCAAAGTTGAGAAGCACTTTTTCATGACAGATGATACTCTTGGAAGTTTTGTCAGTTCTACGCAAGAGGCAGTGTCCGTGAAAGATGAAATAAAAACTTTGTGCGCGAGTAGGATTCGAACCCAGGGCGTTCTGCTTAGCAGCCAACGCACCTAACCACTAAGCTACGGACACTACGCTCGTTAGCTCCGCAATACATTCAGAGTAGGGCCGTTGTTCAATTGCTGTTGTTTCTCCGGTTTACCTTTTCGCGTAATTTGTTTTTCTGGTTTAGGCTTGATATTCCAACCCCTAACAGACTTTATTTTTATAGGTGCATTTATATATATATATGACTATAGATGAAGACAACCTTTCAACCACCTATTATATGAAATGATGGGTACTTAGGTACATGTCTCGAAAACAAATGACGCGTTTCGTTCTAGCATCGATGTTCATCGGGTTCTTACAAAAGACGATCGACAACGAAAGCACGAGCGAACGCTTAAAAAACAATCAAATATGTGTATTACTGCAAGTAAACTACTATTAGTAAATGCTATTGAAAGAAAATTTGAATTTTGAGCACGCAGTGTCGAAAATAGAATACTTTCATTCGATACGATATATTCGATAATTATCGGCCAGTGCTTATCGGCGATACGATAATATCGACAATTTTATAAACACATTTATCGTATCGATATCGGTATCGCAAGTACTGGATATCGTGTCGATTATCGTATCGACTTTCGATACGATACGATACGATACCGATATTTTTATCGAATATTGTGAAGCCCTACGTAAAAGGGTAAACAAATTTGAAAATTATACAAAATTGAGTAAAACTTAAATCGAAAGTTAATTTTCTCCTGAGTTTGCCCAAAGTAATGAATGTTCCATTCAATTGGGCAACAACCTATCAAAAATGTCGATAACACAATAAACAGCACTAAAAAATAACATTTTCTCATCACAATTCACTTACGAACACAATGTTCGTGTAAAACCTGTAGTAAACCTGTAACTTTAAATTGGCTAAAACATGTGAGAAGCTTACACATCCACACTTCGTAATTTCGAATTTCAAAGCATGTCAAAATAAACCATCACAAATCGGTCCCCGATTCATTTTGATGACTCCCACAGCTCTCATAATATATACAACGTTAACCCCTTTTTTTACAGACACCGTAAGTTTATGAAAATAAAACATAAAAACATTATTTATGAAAATTGAAAACATTTTTCATATTTATTCCTCACTCCGCTTCAGTAAATTCCTTTGCTTATTTTCTACCTGAATCCCAAAGGATATGGATTCTTTTTTTGTTTATTTATAAAAGTCGTATATTTTAATGTGTGTGCGGAGGGGGTTTGGAAGGTGTTGCTCTACGTTCTGTGTGCTAGAAATGTTGAATGTGTAATAATAAATGTTTGTTTGTGCCTTCAGACTGAGCTGAAGCTTTGTATGGTATGTGCTTCCTCCTAGTCTTGTGAACATCTGTTAGCAAAGCGAAGGTCCTGTTGCAGTACAGAAATTCGAAGATGTGTGTGTCTGCTGTCCTTGCAACAGAAATTGGCGTTTATTGTGTCTAATAAAACAAATGTAGAGTGAAAGTCTGCAGAAACAGAAATAAAAATAGGGTACCTATACGATCTAATGGTGATCCATTTGTTTTGCTTTCTATGCTATGGGGTTAAACAAAATGGAAGTGCGATAGTTCGTCTTTCCAAGAATGTTAGCTGGGAAACAAAGTTGAATCTTAAACCTGCTTTTATGAAATAGATAACTCACAGAATTTGTGGACACTTACTGGCACCTCGGCGACAAAAAACAACTTTCAGCATAGAATTTTTCGTCTACCTGTTCAGAACGTTTTGGAAACTTGACGTAAATAAAACAAAACGCTTGTTTTATTTAACGCCTTCATCATCATCTTCCGCCTGGCCGATGACATTTCTGCTTTCAGCTGAGCCACGATCGGGATCCGGTCTGCGCCTCCTTCAGCAGTAGGGGCAAGTCCATTGAAAATATTGAAGAGTTTTTGTTAAGTGAAATACAAAAAAGTTACAGCCGAACTAAATTCCAACCATTTTTTTGTGCTTGGTTTGGTCAAAACCTCAAGTTCGACTTTTTTCTTGACTTCGAGGAAGACTTCATACGGATGCACTCTTAGAATCTATTGTAGAAAGGCTTTCTCAACTATAACACCTTTTTCCAATTAAGGTTTTTTACTTTTACCTCTTTCCATCTGTTCCTTTTTCTGCTTTTTTTGTAATTCTTCTCCTCCTCATCTACAACTTTCAGATTCTCCTTATTTTAAATTTAAACATCAAAACAATCCAACCATCAGTTTTCCATCATTCCATTACAGTTAACTGCATCCCACAAAGCAAAGAAAATTCCTTGCGAATTGTTGAGTGTGTTCAATGAATAAATAACACTCAAGTCGTGATAGTATTATAGAGAATACCAATTCATTCGTCCTTCAAACTGAAGAACTCCTTCGGACATACCACAAGTTATTGTCCATTGTCTGTTGGTGTCCACCCATAACCAACTTTCAATGATATATATCTAACATGTGAAATAGGACTCTTTGTCGGAAATGGACTACTTACAAATGGTGACATATAAACCCTCGACATAAACACGCACAGCACACCTACAGTAGAACAGAAAGATGTTGATGTAAACGGTTAATGGCTTAAACTGGAACGTTCGTTGAAAGAATGTAGACAGCGGTCTATACGAGCTCTTGGAAATTGTGTAGGTATACATCGCAAATAGGTGCATTAAAAGAGGTTATTCCTGTGGACACTTTCTGTCATTTTTAAACATTTTATAGTGCTGATGTTTATATTGGATTGAAAAATTGAATTTTCAAGAGGATACAGTTGACAGCTGAACATTTTAAATTTGACAATTCAGGATCGTGTGGTTCAACAGGTTGGTTTGTTGAAATAAAAACTCACTGCGGTGTTTTTGAAGTAATGGATTTTTAATTTTATAACGAAGCTAACACAATATGTAGTTCAAATAAATATTGAATGCTTTTTTGCTTTCAGGTCTTACACGTCGACCTATCAGAGGTTTCTCAGAAGATATCAAGAATTCCAACTGATAGGACTTCTGTCAAAGTCTTTACCTATTAAGGATATAAATCCTCCGATCAACAGGAATATCTGATTTACTATTGCTATCCGTGATTCATCAATGGTTTAATGGCTAAAAGACATTTTTTCACAAGCGGCTTTTAACCCGTTGGATCAAAAGGCACAATACATCTAATGGTACTGAACACATCAACTAATTGTTACAGATCAACATTCGTAAGATACCTAAGTCGTTGTGGGCATTAAGGGAAGTAAGATTAAATGTAAATAGGTAATTCATTAGGCAATCTCGGTGCTTCAGATATGTCAAAAGACTATAATGGTGGTCAAAAGACATTAATTTGATTGTTTCGATGCATAATTTTTTTATATTATGTACATCCGTCATCCACTGTATTGCAAATGTAGCGGGTATGAATAGTTGAAATAGGCCTTTCTTACTTTCAGTAAAATAATGCATTTTTCTGACAATAGTTAATGAAAAATTGCGGTAAGGCACGTATGTGATATTTTATTATAAACATTTAACAGTGTTTTAACTTGATCTTAATATAATATACGGGAGGTATTTCTTCTCGCCTTGGAATATAGCGAAAAATTAGATGAAGTGTCCTGAATCATATGCAGAGACGGAAACTAGCGGGCTGCTTTATCATGGGTTAGCTAGAATAAACAAAAGACTAGAATTAAACATAGCAAAAATTAAGGCAAAAAATACTGCAACATCCCAAAGGCAGTAAGAATTTTTGGTCATTTGTAAAAAAAAATGAAGAATTCTTCTTCTTCCTCGGTCCCCACGCTTATCGACAATGAAACTCCAGTTAATATAAATCAATAATAAGGTTTGAATTTGCTTGGCATTTAAATTTTTGGAGGAAATACAACAAGGTACATTTTAAATTTTTATTTTTCTTAATAAATTTTAACTATTTTTATATATTGAGTTTTATTTTGTGAGTTAAGTGGAAGCTGTAAGTAAGAGTGTAAACAGAATTGCTGAAAGCATATCTCTTATTTAAGCACTACTTTTTGCAATTTTTGGATAGAAGTAATCATAAATATTTAGTTTTAGCATGCAGGAGCAAGTTCGTACGACCCAGTCGTGGACATTTTTACTATTGATATATTACATCAAACAATGATGAATGATGAATTTTCTGGCGTTATTACCTATAGCTCTCTCGCAGAAATTCTCAAACCCGGCAACGCAGGGTATTTTCGGCTAGTTGAATTATATTTCAATTCAATTTTTAATATTGATCCGTTTTCACTTTAAAAGTAAGAAACGGTTGTATGAAAAGCATTGTCTAAGACTCAGAGAAACGAGAAAAGTAATTTTATACTTTCGCGGTTCTCTCGTTTTTGTGCTCTAGAAAATCAAAAAATCATTTCATTTAAATCAAGTTTCTAAATCTTCGCTTTTGGGGGGATCTGTTGACCATTTGTCCACATGAAATCTTAAAGTGATATAGCTATTCATCGTCAGAGGGAAAAGTAAAAAAATAATTAATTGAAAACGGATGTTTTATCGATTTTTTAGAGTCAAAAAACCAGGAGATCGCAAAGTATACAAATACAAATTTTGGGTCGATTCTAAATAAACAAAATAATTCTAGCATTAAGTTAAATTAAAAATACAAAGTTTTATCTACGTTACGTATTTTACTAGAACTTCCAGAAAGTCCAGACACCCGGACTTTGTTGGTCACTTTTTCATCTACTTCAACTGTTTAACTAAAACCAATTTCGCTACACAAATTATGTTCTCTGTAAGGCCAAGCCCTTTTTAGTAGCGACAAGGCGAGACACTGAGATTTTGTTTATATTCATGTCACTGTAAAACTGCAGCAGGGATGCTTAAAATCTCAAGGATCTATTGAGTGCTTACTTCACAAAGGAAAACGCATCCTCATTATTGCTGTCATTGCCGTCACAAAAGAATACCTTTTGGTGGAACTTCTCTTAGCTCATGGTTAGTTACTCTAGTCGTGTGCCCTCTATGCTTGCATGCGCTAAGCTACCCATTCTCATTCATATTCCCGCTCTGTATATATAAACTCCCTTTTCCACGAGTTTCAATACTGTACATAATTTTACTTAAGTTTGAGGAGGTTTATCCAAAGGTTGTGATGGTTACGTCCTTCGTGGCTCGTCGTCGTGGTATAGATTTCTATAGATTGCCACTTTTCTGCACAAGTGCTGTCCCAACATTGAAATTAGATATCATAACATAAAGTGTTACGTTAGCCGAAGAGTCCTTAAGTAGCTAAAGACTCGAAGCACTACCAACATACATACATACATAATATACATGGCTATTTACAAAAGATGTTCAAGCTAAACTGTTCCCTCACTCACACTTAATTTGCCCAGTAGCTAAGGAAGTTTAACGTGTAGAAACAAGATGGAAGGATGGCGCATGGCGGGCAATTTTATGGAAGTCTGGTTTGAAATCAAGCACCAAAGTATGTACACTTAACTTGGCCATATCCTTTTCGTCAAACAATACTCTTTTACAAAGGCAACGACGCTGAACAACCGAAACAACCGAGGACTACTAGGAAGCGACGATGATGATGATGATGCGAAATAGTGTGGTTGCGGTGTGTAAGGTAATATCTTAGCCAAAGTCATCTGACAATTGACAATGGGCCCTCTCACAGTTCTTCAATCTGGTAGTTCATACTCGACGTATATTGACAAAGTGTTGGGTAATTCAATACCGTCTTAAGTGAGTTTGATGTCTCAAATTGTGTGGATTAATGAAGTCTCATTTCTAATGAGAGCCTATAACGCTTATGGTTGGCAGTCGATTTGGGTTATTCACTCCTAGCTCGCGTTATTCAGTCATTTTAGTTTGGCGTTGATAAGGGGTTTTAGAAGTTTAAGGCTGGAATATAGTCAAGTAATTGAGGACCGGCACTTTGCCTGAAGGGTATGTAACGTCATTCTGTGTTCTTACTCACTTTCAGTTGAAAACGATAATTTTGAATCAGACTGAGTAGATACACTATGAAAATTATGACCTGTTTGAATATGTATTAAAACAAAGTAAATTGGTGTTAAGTTTCGCAATCGCACGGATGTCGGATGGTTGGGCTACCTCGCTCGCAACATAAGCTTTCCCTCTATTCACGCATTTTAAAATCTCCACTGCAATCAAGACGTTATTAATAAACATTTAGCACTTGAAAGGAAACCATTCTTTGAACGAACTTAACCTCAAATCTCTTTTAAGTGCATGAGCCATTCAACTCCACCGACCCAACGACGACGACGCCCATTAACATAATATCAAATGAAACAAAAAAACATAGCAAATGAAATATTATTCATGAATTTGCCAACAAACAATTTGTTTGATGAATCTCAAGTAGCTCGTTGATGATGCTGGAAACATCAGCAAGAAATCTCTCCATCCAAATTCCTCTATGTTAAATATTATCATAATCTCTATGAACTGTGATGCAAACTCGTTTCCAAAACAACAGACAACACCAAATCCAACTCTATAGAAAAACTGGAACAGAAGAACACAAAAACTTCTGAGCAAAGGTCACATTGAGGAGGTGCGATATGTTTTGTAGACGTTCATTGTTAAGCACCAAAGCATCATGAGCAATTAAAGTATTAGAATGTGCACCCACTCTTGGGTATACCCTCTACAGACTTGGCACAGAAGCCGCATACTATCCACTTTATACACCAACATCAATCCCAGCACCTATAGCCTCACTCTAAACTCTGAAGCATGCAAATTCAACACCAATGCCATAGAGTTAATGCAACGTAACACTAACCATAGCCAAGTTGGCGTTGCACTGCTGAGACCGAAGCAATATGCAGTGCCAAGGGAGAGAAAGAGAAAGATCAGATGAATGATTGTGATGGTGGTATATAAAAAGTTGCTTGAATAATTAATATTCCTCAAACGCTAAGCAATTAAGCTTCAAATCAAGCTTCAAATCAAGATATATGATTCTATTATGCCTGAAATATTATAAGAAAATATTGAGCTTAAATAAAATTAAATATTTTCGATCCCCGGGAATGGGCCTGAGTGACTCGGTAGATTTCGATACAATGGGAACACTAATTGTGGCCCACTTTGTTGCAGATGACGAGAGGACAGCTTCGGGTGGCGTTGGATGTGGCTTGCGAGGCTAGAGAGCTTATAACTTTTAACTTCCCCTCGATATAGCTGTTTGACCGTTCTAAATTTTTTTTCGTTGCAATCAACGTTTCACGACCATCGTTTCTGGAATTAAAATTTTTTGTCGACACGCCTCCTTTTGCTGTAGAACCGCAGAGAAAGATTTAAATAAATTTCAAACATGCTTCATCATGCTTTTGAGGCAAACGGATAATCGTTTTCAGATGGCTGGTTGGTTCGCTATAGCTCTATGGTGTATGGTATGAATGTTATCTATTTAAACATGAACTAGATTCAAATGTGACCAGTCAATAAAGGTTGAAACATAATCAAAAGCTTTGAAACACCATAAACAATATCCTGCTAGAGGAACTACTACAATGAAGATCAAGAATTTAGATAGAATTATAAAAACTTCTGAGCTTGTGTATTTTTAAGCTAGCTAGCTGCCGATCTCAAGATCAAAGAGGAATTGTAACAAATCAGTTTGAAATCCTTCATCTTCAGAGGTCATTGAAGATGGTCGTTCCCTCTCTTATTTTGTTCAGCGCAGGAAACTTACACAGGAAGTGAAGAACAGTTTCTTTTTCTCGCTGGTCCCCACATGACTGCGACAGAAAGTATTGTGGGAAATGCACAGATTACCTGCGTGTTTTCCTTTGCGGATTCATGCCCTAATCGGTTTTCGTTGGAATAAACCTGACCTTCACCGTGAGCTTCAGGATAACCGACATGACCCCCCCCCCAAACAGGCCGCATTTGAAAAAAATAGAGCTAAATTGATATTTTGGAACGAATAGAAAACAAAACAAACGAACCAAACCAAGTTTTTGCTAACTTAAGAACCGGGAAATAACCAAATGACCACAATTAGCACATACTTTTCTGCCCTCTAAAAAAATACTAGAACCAGCATTTTTACCTATAGAACCAATCCACACGAACAATGGAAAATGTTGAAAAAACTTTAAAACAAGTAAAAGTGATAATCTTTTTGAGACATTCAAAAATAAAACTAATTTAGCCACATATTCATCTTAATTTTCCTTTATAAACAACTGTGTAAATAGTTCAGTCCCAATTAATATACTTTTTATGAGAAGATACAAACATTATTTTTAGAAAGGGAAAAGTTAAAGCACAATTCTTTGGACCTTCACAGCCAAATTAATAAAAAACTCCTAGTCCACTCTTAATCCACAGTCTAACTGGTCCATAGACTAAGCGTTAGTCCATGGTCAAAAATTTCTCATTAATAAAAACAATTTGATCCCAGAATAGTAGAGTGATGTTTACCAAAAATTCCCCTTTGGGAATTTAGATTTAGAGTTTGTCTGGCAGACCTATGTGGCACGAACATTTTTAAAGTTCATAATCCAAAGCAAGTTATTCATGTCTACTTCAATTTCTTGCAAATGCAAATTCCTTACGAAAGAAAGCTGGTTGTTAATTAATTCCAATCCAATCGATTTAAAAATTCATCAAACTCATAAGCCATTATTAAAAAAAAAAAAAAAACTCAACAATTTATTTTCAATTGACGTATTTCTTGCTAAGTCCTTTGCTAATCGAGCTCTCAAGCTGGACCAAGTTAGTAAACGTCACTTAAGAGAAATTTGATTTTATTAATAGCATTTTTCACTAGTCCACAGACAAAGAGTTAGTCCTTCTGTAGTCTATGTTTATTAATTTGGCTGTCATAGAATAAGCTGACTGGGCAGGAAATGCCAACAAATGGCACCCAATTCACTGGTTTTTTGGAGTTAATTCTTTTTCACATGTTGCAGATCTGCAAATCAAAAAATGATGACGTTGTAAATGATGACTGCGCCGAATAAATACAGGATTACAAACAAAAATTCAAAATTCATCCTTAGCAAAACAAAACAAGACCAAAAATCTACTTTGAATACACGTCGGAGAAATTTAATTTGTTTTGAATTTCAAATTTCGAAGAAGTCAACTGATTCCGAAAATCAAAATAATTGATTTGTATTTGGCAATGCCTCTTTTGAATTCGTTCGGGACTTATGAAATTTTTTTCGTATTCGTAGCGGAGCTCTACGTTCGGAATTTTGCTACTCAATTAAAATTTATTTGATTTGCTGCGATCGGGTACGGTAATTAAGCATTGAAGCATCCGTCAGATGAATCCTTGTTTTATCTTCTTACTTTTGCTGTTTATTTTCTGGTTTTAATTTTGTAACCTTCTTTTTTTTATTGCAAAATTCAATAAAAACTATCTTGATTCCAACGACACTAAAATCAACATTGGACTATTGTTCTTTCAATGTTTTGATTACAAACTGTGAAGTTAGCCACGCCACCATAAAAGGCGCCAAGTCATTTAAAAACACACGAGAAAACGTTTCAGAAGAAAATTCATAATAAAAACATTTATTGGCTAGTTGGTTTTGAGAGTACCTACATACATTTTGTATATACCTACCTAAACAGTTTATAAACAATAAATTTATATATTAATGTAATGAATTTTCAATTAAAACAGAATGGACAAGTTTCTGCATAAGTTTTTTAATAATTGAAGAAATTTGGTTTGCTTTGTTTATTTGGTTATTTTCTTGTTATTTTCTTATTTTTAAATTTTTGTCTATCCTGTGACCCCCC
>CAKKXW010000003.1:54060947-54082165 GCA_920937365.1 Sphaerophoria rueppellii
TATTTTTTTAGTTAAATGTAAGCTGTAAGTAAGAGTGTAATCAGAATTGCTTGAAGTATATCTCTTATTTTAACACTACCTTTTGCAATTTAAGCAATCATAAATATTTAGTTTTAGCATGCAGAAGCAAGTTCGTACGACCCAGTCGTGCACATTTTTTGTTATGAGGATAGAAGGGACAAATATGACCGACTTTTTTTTATTTGCACATCAAATGAAAACCATGTCTGCAAGAACATATAAGGGGTCATTCATTTCGTGGTTTCAAGTTTTCGTAACTCTGGCATTTGACTGTGTCAAATTTAACTGTCATCTAAGATCTAAAGTGTCATAATATTAGAAGGGAGGTCTCAAAACTAAATGTTTGGCAGTCAACACTGACACCATAAGCCGCTTCTTAGCCACTGTGACTAATCCGTTCAATAAGGACACAAAAAAAAGTGCAAGCTATAGACGTGACTTTTTTTAGTTGAAGTTTCAGTCCGAAGTCCTTTTAAGTCTTCAAAAAACATGGGTAAAAGAAGTGCCCCACCTTTAATTTCAGTGAAGATCACGAATTATGCAACATAGAATTCATATTGCTAAAAGCAACCAGAACTGCTGATTACCAGATTTAATAAGCTCTTTATTTTGTAATACTCACACAGACACACCGGGCCCGTAGCCAGGGGGGGGCATTGAGGGGCAATGCCCTACCTTAAATCTGAAATGCACTACCTTAAAAATGCCCAACCTTCAAAATGCCCCACCTTTTGTTTCCACATTTTTGATAAATGAATAATATCGTCGGCTAAGGGTGCAAACCTGTTAACTGCCACCTCCTAATTCCACATAAATATGATTTACATATTTGATAGAAATTACAAAAAGCTTTCAAATTCTTTTTCATTTAATAGTATGGATTCTAAAAAATAAGTTTATGTTGTCTTGGATTTATTAACACATTTAGAAATATTTTCTTATTCAACCGACTTCCAAAAAGGAGGATGTTATCAACTCGTCTGTTTTTTTTTTTTTATGTTTGCTACCTCATATCTTTGGACTGGGTGAACCAATTTTTTTGTATTCGAAAGCTGGTGCCTTCAGTGTGGTCCCTTGTGTAAGGAGTGTAAAAGTGGAGTAGGCTGTTTTTCACTCCAAGCTATATATCAATTTTTTCGTCTGCATAAACTGTAATCTTTAACACATTATTCTTGAAGTTAAGATTCAGCAAATGCATTTCAGTGATTTCAATTGATTTTTTCAGGTATAACAATTCCAACAAAAGAAAAGGCTACTGTTGTCAAAAATTATTTAGGTAAGTAGACTCGAAGACAAAATCGAAAACCTAATGCAGATTTTGTACAGGCAGCGAGAGGCCTTTAAAGATACATACGAACTTTTTGCGTCGTTAGCGACTGTAGGATGTAGCACAGCAGTATGTGAATCCACTTTTTCAACATTAACTGCCATCAATAGGCCCCATCAGAGGATGTCAATGGGACATGAAAGAATGGGTGGCCTTGTATTTCTTGCGTTTGAAAAAAAAGAACTAAGTCAGTAGACCTCATTGAAGTCCTTCGTGTATTTAATAAAATGAGCAATCGAAAAATTCAGTTATTCTAAAGATTAATATTAATATTTTATATTTTACTATTTTTGTGCTTTGTAAATATAATTTACTAGCTGACCCTGCGATCTTCATCTCGCCATCCTCCAGAGCAACTCCAGGATAATTATAATTAACACGGATATTGTTAAAATGCACCCAAAATTGTATGAAAATACTTGATTTTAGGTCTTGAAATTCTTAGTGCTCTCGCATAGTTTTCGGAGTTCCAATAAAAAATGCTCCATAATTCCATTTGCAAAAAGTCCACTTACAATTTCATGCAATTTTCACTTTGAAAACCAACGAGTTTTCCGAGTGTTTCATCAAGAACGCTCTATTTTCCATTCGAAAACCCATTTTAAATTTTCCAGTTTTCCATTTGAAAACCAATGCACCTTCCATTACATATCGCGAATGACACAGGTTTAATTTATACCGAGACCCAATATTCATAAAGCGGAATTTTCAAGCGCAAAAAATCTTGCCCAAGAGATCGCGTGTAAACATTGTCTTGGTCCAAAAGCTTAAGTAGAAGTTCAGCCTTACATATAATATAGAAGAATGAATAGGAAATGAAATAAAATGAAATGAAAAATAGAGAGACATTTCAAAAAATTGATGGCGGCTGTCAATTTCCTAAATTCAAAAACAAAATTTTCGAGTAAATAAATTAAAATCAATGTTTTTTGCTATTTATAATTATTTCTTTTATTTTCAAAACCTCCTATTGCACATTCAGTGCATAGGCGAAGCATTCAGCAACATTTATATAGTAATACTTTTGTTTGTTTATCGGTTTATCGACTACAAACATACAACCGACAAACAAACAAAAGTCTTACTTATATATAAGTATTGATTTGGAAAAACAGTTAAATATTTAAACTTGAATATCTTAATGCTTTGTAATTTATTATTTTGAATCTTTCTTACATCAGATCAAATCACCCATACCAACATAGAGAATATATAATACCTAGAGTCGCGACCTTTTCCTCCCTTGCCGAAAACACCCTCAAAATTTTTCTGAGGTGAACTCACACAATCCTCTCTTTTTTTGGTGTCCATGAATCTGTGTAAGAGGTGAACTCACACAATCCTCTCTTTTTTTCGTCTCCGTGAACCTGTGTAAGAGGTGACAAAAGAGTGAGCAATCAGCCATGACAAAATTTTTTACCTGATGCACAAACCCAAAGTGACAGACTTCCACCACAGGAAATACGAGACTAAACGCACGACTTTTTTCTTAGATTTATTAAGATTTTTGATACAAATATTTGTAAATTATAGTGCAATTATGTGTTAAAAATGCAAAGAAACAATATAACGTATTTATTTTTCATATTACATGCATTTTTTGTATGTTTAAGTTTTTTTTTGAAAATGCTGAGCTCAACGGAATCTTATTTTCGAAATCTGAGCCCATGAAACCCACCTCGACTCCAACCTGAGCATTGTATCTAACTCAGTGCGAATGTATGGGTGCAGTTTCTCATTTAAAAAGCATTGGAAAACTAACACATTCTCACTGGGTTAGTACAAAACGACCAAATTGCAGCTTGTAGGCAAAAAGAGAGCGAACACCCGAAGTCGTTACTCTAGGTATTATATATTCTCTATGCATACCAAGATAACGGAGAAGGCATTTTGGCGGTTGTTTATCTCTTTTAAGAATCGATCTATTTTCACCACTTGGTGAAACTAAAGAGCTTATCATAAAGCCAAATTATACCCAGATAAAGACTAAAGGAACTGTGCATAATTTAGCTATTTTAATTAGTTTTTTTGTGAAACTTCTAGAACAACAACTTTATCATGAGCCCTAACGACTCACCAAGTTTCAAGAAAAAAGAATGCTTCTTAAACGGATAAACTGGATAACATGCGTCAAAATGTCCTCAAAGTTATAATGGAATAACCGAAATACAAAATTTACCAATGCCCTACCTAATATGACCGTTGCCCTACCTTAAATTCAACTCTGGCTACGGGCCTGAGACACACCCATTCATTCCCATACCCATACGACACGGGACAAAGATCCCATGCAAGTCAAGGTAAAAGGATTAAGTCACTGATTTACGGTGTACGTCATTACGAAAAAAAAAAAAATTAAATTTATAACTTCTCCCGATTCAATGTTTTACGATTATCTTTCATAGCCGCACACACACACTCTACACACATCAACCCAATTGCAATGATGTGTTAAAATAAAGCAGACCATACACTCTCTATGCTGTGTACCTACTATATAGCAACACTAGATAAGATATAATGAGTAACACATATTTTGACATGACCGAACCGTCCTTAATCCTTCACAGACCTTCAGTGATGTCCCGTCCACCACAGTATGTATACATTGGGAATTTGGGATCCTTTAACGTTCGTCGAAAGAGTGACATTAAACTTTGTCAGAGCAACATAATTAAGGTTCAGCACCACATCATCGTGTAGCCAGTATCCTTTTAAATGAAAAACGAGTTTCGTATCTTTTTTGACTTTCAAATTTTCCGAGTTTAATGTTTATTGCATTATTTTTTATACAATAGCAAACACACTCAAGAAATTTTCGAAGCAATTTTGCTGGTATGCGGCCTTTTAAAAATTATTTTAAAACGGTACTTGGTCATTTAAAGGGTTCTTATTAATCAAGATGTTTGTTTAGATATGAATTAATGTGGCCATGCGTGCATGTTTCTATTTCCTAGGAACTTAAATCTCTGTATCAGTTCACGTCAGTTGCAGACCGTACTGTACTGATGCTTGTTAGGAATTACGGATCTAAAGGATGTCAATTTGCTTGTTGGTCCATCAGTTAAGGAGAACAATTTGTACGTGTGATAAGCATAAATTATAAATTACATGACTTAGTTGTGGAGATAAGGTTTTTGATGAAGAAATGCTCTAACAAAACTAAAGCAAACCTTAACCGCGGGCAATCCTTTGATCTATTATTGAATACTCTTATTTTTAAGGTAACCAAAATTGTTCATATTTGTTGTTTACAAAAGTCAAACGTAAGACGATTACCTAATTGAACGATTATCATTACTTATTCAGTTTTGAAAGTTCAGCTCAATCACAATTACAACAGCGATACGTTTCTTGAACGTTTTTATTTCACCTTTCTCATTAGATAAGTGTGAAAAAAATAATAATATCCAATAGTCATCTTGAGAAAAATCGTAGCAATAATTCTTATTCGCGCGAATTTTAACGCCCTTGGGCTCTTAATATCCACAAAAAAAGAACGAAATAAACGATGGGCGAAATAATTAAAAGCGAAGTGAACAAAAACAAAATAATAAAAGGCCGAATAAACTTAAGACCTGATATGTAATACCAAGGCAAAATAATATACATAAATACGAACAACAAAAACAAAATAAACCAAAAATGACAATATGATGAAGCGAAGTATATACATATTGAGTGAAATAAACGGAAACGAAACAAGTAAAAAACAAAACAACAAAAACACGAAACAAGTAAATGGCGAAGCGACTTTGACGAAATAATCAAAAAGGGAGATATTTGAGGTGAAACAAACCATACCCGTATCCGTATGGAACATACAAAACCAGCCATTGTTTTGTTTTCTTTGATTTAAAATAAAACAACAGAAAACTCATTGGTTGCTTGGATAATCGTTAAATGAAATGTATTTCGAATGAATATCGGAATGAATTGTTGACACTATTTTGAAAATTTATTGAAAAAGAAATATGGAAGCATTGTTTTTATATCCGCTTATTTCATAAACGTGGATAATTATCGGTGCTAACTAAGGGCCAGTTGTACAAACGTGGTTCATCCTCGGATCAACGTTTGAACTCGGTTCAACTCAAAATGACTGTTGCACAATCGAAGTTCACGATCAGAAGTTACCCACCGATTTTGGGTGGTTAGCTGTAGTTCAGCCATAGATCAGGTAATTTTTAGTGCGAGAAATGTTACTATCTCACTTTAATCTGAAAATTTTTGAAAGTTCAGCTAAAAGCTGGTGGAAATTAAAATTAAAGAAATAACTGTTCTTTTAAATAAAGTCAAAATTTAAAAAAAAATCAGTCAAATTTTAACACACTATGATTTATTTAAAAATAAAGTCCTATTATTACTTTATGTCTCAATATCATGGTTATTACCTCAAATGAGACCGGAGTGATCTTAACTTCAAGGTATGGAATGAAGTGTTTGTGGGGAAAACTTGGAGAGTTTTGCCGAAGTCTGTCTGTCAACCCGCGAACCTTTTTGTAGGTGAGTCATACATTTTCATGGAGTAAAATCTGCTTTACTACACGTATGGAGTAAGCGAGCTCTTCTACAATTACGCTAAGTATCCAAAGATAATTGTTATTTACTATTCAATTTATTATTATTAAAATTGCTAACTTTGGCAGCACTAATGTTTTTATGGTTTATTTTAAATAAGTTTGAAAATTTATATTAATAATTGCAAAATGTGTGAGAAAAGTCTTCACTCAATGATCAAACTTACTTACTTAAGGTGGCGCTACAGTCCGTTGTGAACTTGGGCCTCAATCAACAGTCTCCACCAGCTACCTCGATCCTTTGCTAGTCGTCTCCAGTTTTGCACTCCAAGTTGATTGAGGTCCTCTTCCACTTGAGTGCGCCACCTGAGTCGCGGTCTTCCTCTCCTCCTACGTCCCTCGGGAATAGTGTCGAAGGCTTTCCGGGCCGGAGCATTGGTGTCCATTCGCTCTAAATGACCGAGCCATCTGAGTCTCTGGACCTTGACCCTTCTGGCTAGGTCCATGTCGTTGTACAACCCGTAAAAATCGCTGTTGTATCTTCTTCGCCATTCCCCTTCAATGCACACGGGGTCAAAGATGACTCGAAGATCTTTCCTCTCGAAACAGCCTAAGGCACTTTCATCCGATTTTGTCAGGGTCCATGCTTCTGCACCATACAGCAGGACTGGGATGATGAGTGTGTTGTACAGTTTTACCTTAGTTGCTCGAGAGAGGGCTTTTCCACTCAATTGCTTTCTAAGCCCAAAGAAACAGCGATTAGCAAGAGTTATTCTTCGTCTGATCTCGGCGCTGGTGTTATTGCCCGTGTTTATAGCGGAGCCTAGGTAGACAAATTCCTCTAATACCTCGAAGTTATACGTGTCTATTGTGACGTTCTGCCCGAGCCGTCGGTGTTGGGTGTCCTTCCTCGAAGACAGCATATAGTTCGTTTTTCCCTCATTTCCTTCAATTCCCTCATTTCCCTCAATGATCAAAACTGATTCTTTATTTTATTTGATTTGACAGCTGACGGTGACATTAGGTATATGTATACTTAAATTTTCATGTAAATAGACCTGAACAACGCACAGTGGCGGAAAATGCCAAAAACGTGGCCAAAATTATTTTTTGCGTTTAAAATGTTAGAATTGCTTTTATTTATGAAATAAAAGTTAGTAGAATGCGAAGAAAGATTTTCGGTTGTATATTTGGGTTTTTTAATGAATAAAAAAAAAATAGAAAAAAATAAAAAAAAAATTGTAAAAAAAATAAAAAAAAAATGATTTAAAAATGTTTAAGCAAAATGGCTGTATATAATTACGAAAAATTGGATAAGAAATAACATAAATAATAAATAAATTGTGAATTAACAAAATTTATTCCAATTAAATCATACTAATATATCTATACGTTTTTACAAAACATCTTCGGATTCTGAGTCTTCGATTTCTGGTTCCTGTTAAAATTTGCAAAACTTCGGGAAGATACGCTATTAGTTTTTTGGATTTTTTTTCTTAGATCACTAATATATGGGTCCGAAGAAACAAAGAGGTTATGAAAGCCATCTGCCATATTTTTCTGCCTCGAAAATTTTCTAGAAAAAACTTTATCGAAAACGCTTAATATCTTTGTTTCGTGCTTCCTGTGCTTCCTCCCTAAGCTGTCCTATCGGAAGAATCGCTTACGAAACAATTTCTGGACCGTGAATTAGGATCTTGAGTACTGTACAGTACAGTAGTTTTTATATGCTTTTTGAAATTGTTCGGCACTTGTTGGTGTTGAAAAGACTATATCTTTAGTGACAGTCGAAGATTCAACTTTTCTTTGTTGTCAAAGTTGCATTTGTGCCGCATAGCTTAACTCTGCCGACCCAAAATCAGAACGTAATCCTTCCGTTTTGCGTTTCACTTAGGTCAGCAAAGTTAATTTGCGGACGTCCGACTACTCCATGGGACTTGCATGGAAATTGAATTTCGACTTCCAACCAGGTTTAAAACTTTTTTTGAAAAGCTACAATATTTTTTGATGAAGCTAATCATCGTACTTTACATTCATATAAAAATTCAGGCAATATTTTTTTCGTTTTATAAGAAGTGCCAATTCAAGTCAAATTTTCGACTTTTTCTGACAAAAAGTCAACTTTTTCTTTGAGATCATGCAATGGACATGTTCTTAAGATCTCACTTAACTGATTTCTTGACAAAAGAAATAGATTCGGCTGAGAACCTATATCAAAAAACAAGAAAAGCGAAAACTGTTTACTATGGTGAAGTTGAATTTGCAGAGTTTTCAACATATATCATCGACAATATCTCTGGACATCGCAAAATATCGCAACTTTTTTTGTTTACAACTCATAGAAGACATAACAAGGTAAATTTAAAGCTACATTTCATCATCGGAATCCACAGGAAACATAAACTTTTCACTTACTTATCACAAAACAACACCTTTTTTTTATTCCAAAAAAGGGGTTTCTTCCACGTATTAAAAACAAACATACCACATGAAATTATATAACTTTTTTTTATTCATCTCATTAAACATAACACAAGCAATAGAATCCATGATGTTTTATTAAAAAAATAAAAATAAACACATCAAAAAAGTACTCAGAATAAACAACCTTCTCAAACCAAAAAAATCTTTGAATGATGCTTAGTTAAAAGTTCTCACTTCAATTGCAAAACGTGGTTTTGTTATTGCAAAAAAAATAGGGGGAGTGATCGAAACACATACTTTCTTTATTTGTAAAAAAGTTTGCATACAAAAAAAAAACAAAAAAAAATGATTTTGATTTTTTATAGTTTTGGCCACGTTTTTGGCATTTTCCGCCACTGTGCGACGGTTCAGCTGACTCTCTTTTGATCCACAATTGTACAACCCATTCAAAGTTGCACCTGGTTCAAGAGTTAACTCGAGTTCAGCTGATCCGTGGGTTAACCCTCAATTTGTACAACTGGGCCTAAGCGGATATAGAAATTTGTTGTTGTTGCATTTTGCATGTAAGGCGAATTGGATGAATTGTTTTTAAAAACGGATGAATTTTTAACCACTACTGTCATATTTAAACCTGTTCCGCAGCTAGTCTAATTTTTAACACATTTTATTCAATGCAAAGTGTCAAAATTTAACCAAACGTCAAGTTTTGACCATTTTTTAACCCAAATCGCACACGGCCTAAATATTTTTTTAAGCTTATATACGCATGCCAAAAAAAACACAAATCGCACTAGTATTGCAATACTGTAGTAACTCAAAAATTGCCGATTTTGAGGTAACACTGAATTCAAACGTAAAATTAAATTCCCCACAAGACAGTAAAATCGCCGCTTTTATAGTGCAAGAAACCATGTAGATATGACTATAGGAATCGTTGTTTCTGTATCAACTTGGGTTGCAAGTTGCAACCGAAACTCGGAGAGAAATCGAGCGTCTCCTTGTTTCTAAAGTGTATTGATTTTGGTTTGAACGTTTTCGCTGAATAAGGTGTGAAAATTTTGTAATTATTTCGAATTTAAACCTTTTTAATCGGTTCAAATGTATAAAATAAATTTTGATAATTCAACTTTTTACTCTATTGTTGATTTTAAAATATGCAATTTAAAATATTATTTTGACCTACGACGTTCTTATTGGGCTGTTAAGCAATTTTAGGCTTATTACAGTTTTGTTGGCGAAATTCTACTTTAAATTTTTTTTTTTTTTTTTGATTACTTGTAAGATCTTACAAAACTTTTAAATTGGTAATCATGAAGTAAAGAATAACCCACGTGATAATAGCTGCGTTTTATTATCACAATGATCCAGATCAGTTCATTTATTTATATGTGTAACAACAACAAATCGAATTTTTGTGATCGAGAGGAAAACATGGAAGTCAAAATGCTATGGATCTAGCAGTCTATGATAGTGTCAAGAGGTTTATCCAGTATACCGCGAATCGAATCACATAATCTCAGAGCGCAGACTTCTCGCGAGTTTATTCAGTGTGATAAATCTTTAGCCGACTTATACCGAGATTATAAAGAGATTCGAGAAAGAGAAATCTGGGTCTGGAAATCTGTCTATTCATCGCAATTGATAAACAATAACAAGTCTGCAATATGATAGAAAAAGAACTCTCAAGAAGAGAAAAGGAGAAAGACAAATCTCGGACTGACAATACAATTATTATTGCAGTTTACGACTAATGAAAAAGTGATGCCAATTCCAAAGAGACACATTTTGGTTTTTTATTACAAGAGTAAAATTAATTGTTTTAACTTCACAGTTAGCGATTTAAGAAAAAATAGAGTGGCGCGACAGCCCTTGAAGAGCCAAGGCCTAAGTGGCTTACTCTCATCAACAATTCTCTAGATGCGTGTGAGGAATTGAGTAGTGTCCGTAGCTTAGTGGTTAGGTGCGTTGGCTGCTAAGCAGAACGTCGTGGGTTCGAGTCCTACTCGTGCCCATAGTATTTATTTCATCTTTCACGGGCACTGCCTCTTGCGAAGAACTGACAAAACTTCCAAGGGAATCATCTGTCATGAAAAAGTGCTTCTCAACTTTGCCGTTCGGAATCGGCGTTAAATTGTAGGTCCCCTCAATTCCTCACAGTTAGCGATTTACACGCTTAAAACTTTGAATGTTAATTCGGGGAGCGACACGGAGCGAAAACGAGGTGCCATTGAAATAGGAAGCTGCGTATTGAAATATATCAAAAAAATTATTGAAGCTAATACTGATCGAGAACTGCACATTTACACTGCATATTTTACTCCGAAAATTCCTGTGGACAGCAAAAAAATAAATATATTCTATAAGCATACGCCATCATCACAAAAAATATCCACGACTGGGTCCTACGAACTTGCTCCTGAATGCTAAAACTAAATATTTATGATTATGCATATAAAAATAATTAGAATATAAATAAATACATTTAATTCCAAAAATTTAAATTTAAAAACAAATTTAAAAATAACTGTTTAAAAAAGTAAACTTGAGGAAGTTTAAGAAAAAATCGTAGTAGCCTTTTTGGAGAAAATTAAAGTTTTTAGTTTTTGGCCAAAGTCGTATGGTGGCTACCCTAAATTTTGATCTTAAAACAAAAATAAGAAAAACCGGGATATGAGTTTTTGCTCAAACCTCTAATTTTAAAATTTGAAGTCCATCGGACCAGTAGTTAAGGCTGTAGGTGCCTGTAAACTTCCCGACAGACAGACAGACGGAATCGCCGGACCCACTTTTTTCGACTTCTCTGTCATCGTAATGTCATATCTCATCCTCATTTCAAATTTTGTTTTCTTTTACGAATTCAATACTTGCCATATATGTATTCTAAATGTCGCAAGCAAGTGAATTTAAGGAGTATCACACATACATTTTGAATTCGTGGCCACTCTCAAAACGAGGGTGACAATGTTCATGGCGTGATTGAAAAACAAGTGAAGCGTTTTCTTAAATCTGGTCCAATCTATGCTCCTCAACGTAACTTTAAAACGCACTGACAAGAAGTCAGGAGGGAGAGCCCCACTAAATTATTTTCTGTGGACAAGGAATGGGATTGCTTACATGCGTAAGAAAGAGGGTAATAAGTTATAATTGTACCAAATTAACTTGTAGCTCCGATTTAATAAATTTGTAATGATTTCTTTAAATACAAGTATCCATGTAAACAATCCATCCATACCTACTAATATTATTGAAAATGATCATGAATTGGAATATTTTTGCATTCATCAAAATATTCGAAGTCTGCGTAAGAATTTCAATAGTTTAGTTGCTCACATTGATTCTCTTGAAGTGTTACCACTACCACTGATTATAGTTGTAAGTGAAATTTGGATTTTTCAAAATGAAATAGAATTTTATAATATGCGCTTGTTAATAACCAAATTCCACACAAAATTCATTTTATGAAGTTTTACATCATAACATCCTCGTTTATCTTAAATTAACTTCCAATTGAAATAAGAACTTCTTACATACCATAGAGAATATATTATATATTCTCTATGCTTTTCACAGTGAACAATATTGTAATAGAATCTATTTATAAAAGTTGAACGTGGATCTAGATAACCTTAATTTTCATACTACATTAGCTGCGTTTTATTATCACCATGATCCAGATCAGATCATTGATTTATATGTGTAACAACAACAAAATGAGATCCTGCTTTTCACTTGGATCAATTTTTGTGATCCAAAAATTAGTTCTTCTTCCGCACACAAGTTGAAACGTTGGCGTATATTTTCAATAAAAACCATGCTGCCACTTTCACACATTCATCTATCCGGTAATGAAATATTTTTCAATTACATAGCAAAAACTTTTCCCCTAAAAAAACAACATAATAATCGTTGAAAAAATGTCATAGGGCAACTTCGATCGGAATGAAAAAAAAAAAAATACAAACATCTGCCAAACTCGAAGTAAAAGAGAAATTGATGATAGAAGCTGTTTTATTTTAATGATTTGATCTGGATCAGATCATCGTGATAATAAAACGCAGCTATTATATGCGCATCAAATTCTGCTTTAACTTATTAATATCAAATAAGAAAATGTAAAAATTTTGTCGGTAGAACAACTGAGAATACCCCACCTCAGTAAGTTATTCTATTAATTTATTATTTAAATCGGCTTTGATCGTCATTCAACTCTACTATCAAGATATTGAATGATTAGTTTTATTCTCCTACATATATGTATTTATACTTTCTATAATTATTCTTTTTTTAAGTGAAAGTTGAATAAAAAATGAATTTATCTATTTATCCATCTATCCAATAATATTGGTCTTTAATGAGTCTGGAGTTGAGGATTATCCGCATAAACAGTGCTTGTACGATTTCGCTCAGAAGAGTGTTGATAGGTAATACGTTCAACATGATCACCATTGTGGAGCTCGTTAACAGGCTAATATTATGTTTTACATTTTTTACTGATTAAATACATCACTTGTTCGCACTTTTGTTTCTACGAATTAAGAGTACTAGAAGTACTTAACGTGGAAACCTAAAATATTTTAATAAATATCCTCAGAAAAGAAAAAAAAAGGAAAAGAAATTAACATCATTTGGCGACTGCATGTGCATCCCTTCAAACCTGACCTACACTCTTTATGCAATGTTATTTTGAGCTCAGCTGCTGTTACTTCATTCCGGGTGATTTTTTGTAAGCACATTCAATTTTCTTCGCCACTGCATTTGTGGTTGTCGGTCGGTCAGAAATATTGTTAGTTTCCTTAAAATAAAAAACAAAAAAAAAAAAAATAAAAAAGAACATCTTCAAAAACGAACATCTCCGACAGAAAAAAAACCAGAGCGTGTTCCAGATAATTAATTTCCAACTAAGATGGTTTTACTTATAACAGTGAAGTGGACTGGACTCTCCAGGGCGGCTCCATACATTTTTTTGTTTTTGTATATCTTCCAGCGCATAGACTAGTTATAGCTCAGCTAGTTCCCATTCATTCAGTTCTGAATATAAAGAGGATAGTTACAATTTTTTTTAACCACTGTCTTTTCAACTCCGCATAGAATATATATATACACTCTCGAACCCTATGAAAGAACTCTGTGCTCTACACTGCTCGTCCTTTGGGTGCAATGTTTCTTCTCATTTTGTCCGTTTCTTTAATATTCTATTCAAAATCACGTTTCCATGTCGACAGCTTCCGCTTTTTATTCTCAATCGCGTTATAAGAATACAGTGAAGCCAACCACTCTTGCCACAAAAAAAAAAAATTTAAATAAAAAAAAGTAACCGAACCCACCCAAGGATCAAAATAAAGGAGGACGCCGCAAAAATAGCAACAATATACAAAAAAAAAAAAGTAAAAATCTGTTTATAAATTCTGGAGTCGGGGATAAAAAAAACTGGTCAGCCAACGTCACGATTCAACTTCGACTTCCAACAACGACGACGAAATGGACTAGCTAGAGCTACGCTATTTTGATGGTAGATAAGCTCCTTTCTCACTACCAAAATATTATGTTATGCATGCATATACAGAGGCCAGGCCAAGCCAGAGCCAAACTCCATTGCTTACACTTTGTTTTGAGTAAAATTTTTGTTATTTTCGTTTGTGTTTGAATGATGCAATATGGGTAGATTGTGGCGATGGCCAGTGACCAAAATTTGTGCGGGCAGATAAGGCTAACGAAAAAATATCGCGTTATTCGCGGTATCCTAAAACCAACAAGGATAACATCGTACACTTGGTGAAACAGACAAAAAAAAAATTGAAGCCCAAGTATGCGAACGCATGTAAGTGTTTATGTTTTACATGTGGACAGGAACTGATAAGGCAATTACAATTTGATGATGATGCTTGGGTTTTATTTGACCACTCCTAGCGGTAGATAGACTTTTGTTTCGTTATTTGTTGCATACATTCAGGATTGATTAGGTGCCGTGCAATAACCCCGAATTTTGCTAAAGTGAATGCCAATTGAGAAATAAGGCCGTAAGATAAAGAAAACAAACAAGCCGGTTTAATTAAACCTATGCAAAGAGCAAGTAGTGTCCGTAGCTTAGTGGTTAGGTGTGTTGGCTGCTAAGCAGAACGTCGTGGGTTCGAATCCTACTCAGGCCCAAAGTTTTTATTTCATCTTTCACGGACACTGCCTCTTGCGAAGAGCTGAAAAAACTTCCAAGAGTATCATCTGTCATGAAAAAGTGCTTCTCAACTTTGCCGTTCGGAATCGGCGTAAAATTGTAGGTCCCCTCAATCCTTCACACGCACCTAGAGAATTGTTGAATGAGAGTAAGCCACTTAGGCCTTGGCTCTTCAAGAGCTGTCGCGCCACTCTATTTATTTTTTTTTTTTTTTATGCAAAGAGCACGTAGTGACCGTAGGTTAGTGGCTAGGTGCGTTGGTAGCTAGGCCGAACGTCGTGGGTTCGAGTCCTACTCGTGCCCATGGTTTTTATTTCATCTTTCACGGGCACTGCCTCTTGCGAAGAACTGACAAAACTTCCAAGAGTATCGTCTGTCATGAAAAAGTGCTTCTCAAATTTGCCGTTCGGAATCGGCGTTAAATTGTAGGTCCCCTCAATTCTTCACACGCACCTATAGAATTGTTGATGAGAGTAAGCCACTTAGGCCTGGGCTCTTCAAGAGCTGTCGCGCCACTCTATTTTTAAAGAGCAATTAAGCTGTGCTTAACGCAAAATCAACTAAAAATAGATAATAAAAATAAACATAGTGACTATTTGGATGTTTTTAACACAAACAAATTGAATTTAAGATTCCAAAACATCCCGCCCCCTGGAACTAGTTTTCAGTACTTTGGTTATGTTGCCAGTTTTGTTATTGAACGAAGGTAAGTTCCTGTTGCTGTTGCTACCCGAATGACTGATGAGGCTCCTTAATAATGACTTGATCTTCAATTCGTAGCGGCTCTTCCCTTCTTTGCCATTTGGGTCTTTCTTGGAGCGACGTGATGTATTCGGATTGCCAACGCTTCCAGAAACCTTGTACCATGGCTTGAAGATGTTGCCAGTGAGACAGCCGATTTAGAGGTACGTGACTGTAACTAGGCTCCGGAACAGCAGTTAGGGGTTCACCTATGATTAAATGTCCGAGTGTTAAAGGATTTAGATCATCATCTGAAATGTCACAAGTAGGACGAGAGTTCAAAATCTTCTTCAATCTATATTTTACATATATAAAAGAACTGCCTAATTTTTGTGTTCGTTCGCTAACCGGGCACACTGGTTAACCGATTTTCTTAATTTTTTCTCTAAATGCAAGAGGTGTTAGGGTTGAAGATTAAGCAAAAATTAAATGTATACTTTTCAAATCACAAATGGTTCAATTGTTAAAAAATGTTTAAAATTTTGTATTTCGCACTACAACAAAAAACTGATCAATATACGAACACTCAATTACGTTTGAAAATTATGTCGTATCGAAAACAATTTTACTTAAAAATTTAATAGTGTACAAGGACGAAGGCGACACCAAAAAGAAGCGAAAGCAAGAAGGCTGCGCAATTTTTGTATGGGGGCTCCCCGCATAATACATATGAAGAAGGGTTAATTTTCCTTTTCTGTTCTTCTCCATTTTCGACAAAAGTAATGATCTCGGATGCTACCATTATGGCATGCCCCTTCTTCGATTTTTGGCAGGATAAACACGATGCACAAGTAGATCACCCATTAGCTGGCTAGAGGTGGTTTTTCGTTGTTTGAAACAAATTTTACATCTGAAGACTATGTTTCGAATGAGGATACGGCTACCAAGTATCCTTTACCTGATAATCCAGGATGAAGGTGATTGTCATGAATGTCTCGGGCTATAAGGAAGGAAACTTTATTATTGGGCAAAATAATGGGTGTTTTAAAATTAATGAGACATCAACATGGGCAAAACGTCCTCCCACTCGCAAAATCCTTACTCCTCCAATAAAAGGTGAGAATCTTAGTATTTTGAATTCGAGGGGAGTTCACGATTTTTTGATAAGAAGCGTATGTGACTGCCGAAGAATTCAGATTGGACATTTTTTAGAACACATTAGGGCACACTAAATTTCATTAAACGAAAGACTGCCGAATCTCCGTACGAATATTTTAGGTTGAAGATTTCTTGTATATCGAATTAAGGTTGCAACAACTCCGATCAGGCAATTCCATGATGATACTCGGGCCAGCAAGATGAAACGTTGAAATATGTTAGAACTTGTACTTGATGAAAGAGCCAGAATCTTCGATGAAGGTTTCTCCTCTGCATGATCGCGGCATTCTAATGTGGGCCAATGTTCTCCTGGCAGCGGCAACTAAGGTGGAATGTAGTCCACCAACGCGGCGGAAAGGAAAGCCAATGGAGGACGATCTGCGAATGACACCAGGCAAACATCTTACACTCAGTGGAAATAGGAGATTGTATCATTTTTATTAGCCGCGAAAGAAAAAGCGCAGCATAGAGTTCCAGTCGAGGAATCGAGACGGGTTTGAGAGGTGCTACTTTGGTTTTGGACGCAACTAGAACAGTTTGAAATTCATGGTGACGAATCGAATAAATCTCCTGTAAATACCCAACCAAACAATGTATGCTGGGCTATAGGAACATCTTTTGGCCCTTGAACTTGACCATAGTTTATCTTCCCCAAGAAGTATGTCAATGGAACTGGATACATTGAACGATGTATCCGCTAGTTCTAAGACATGAATATGAATCAAACGCGATGGATCGAACACTTGAGCTGGTAACTAAGAAGTTAAATTAGGCATGATATATGCATCAATAACTGGAGGATTTTTCTCAAATCGAAAAATTATTTTAATTGACACAGCCTTCTGTATACCCGGCATCTGTAGATGACACCCTATTCATGGGAATCCGAGTATGTTTGCGGGGAAGTCCTAATCTCCGAACGGAAGAGTTAAGCACGATATCCTGAATCTAGTAAAATCCGACAACTATGCATATTTCCTTGAGAATCCTCTACCTGTGCCAATATTGTTGCAAAGCATGGTTTGCATACCGAGTCCTACATCAAGGATCAAGCCAGTGATTGTCAATAATGAAGATGACCCAAGAGATTGATTAGACGATGACGTTGATGGCTGCGATGAAACGGGAGTGTTAGTTTGTGATGACGTATGAACAAGTGTATGGTGACGCAATCGACATTCACGACAACGAAATGAGGAGTTGCAGCGAGATACTCCATGCCCAGGTCGAAGGCAGTTAAAGCACAAGGATTTCGATTTTACAAATGACAGACGGGATTCAGCATCAAGAGCCACGAACTGCGGACATTGTTGCAATTTATGTTCTTCTTTGCACATAAGGTACATACTTGATTAAAGGTTTGGGTTGTAACGATTCTACAAAATGTGAACGTATATGAGTTTATTTCGCTTAAAAGTGTCGTGAAAAGGTCGTGAACCCACCGATTGGCATTATTCTAGGGCATTACATCGCGATTCTAAAAATGTCAAAAGTTCGCCATCGTCACGTGTACCGATTTTCTCTGCCCAACTTTTTTTTGTTTCAATGTCTAATTTGTTAAAAAGTATTTGAATTGAATAATTGGATGCGATCGATCATATCTACTTTCTAAACGCTCCCATGCCTCGGAATAATTTGCTTCTGTTAATGGCATGTGTTTTATAAGATCAAGAGCATGATCATCACGGAGAAAAGATTTCAAATAATGAAACTTTTGGATAAGCGAAAGATTTTCTTGTTAATCTACCGGTTTCGTAAACGAGTCCCGAAACGATGGCCAATCCTTGTAATCTCCCGAGTTGCGAAACCGGAGGAGGATTTGTGTTCTTCCTACTGTTGTAAAAATAGTAGAAAAAATCATCCTCAGA
The DNA here is from genome assembly GCA_920937365.1 of Sphaerophoria rueppellii. Classification (NCBI taxonomy): domain Eukaryota; kingdom Metazoa; phylum Arthropoda; class Insecta; order Diptera; family Syrphidae; genus Sphaerophoria; species Sphaerophoria rueppellii. Next base: position 54,079,116 of record CAKKXW010000003.1, read on the forward strand.
ACATCTGGAGGCCATGCTCGATGCCAAACAAGCAGGATTATGCGCTGGATTTATCATTGATCACATCCACAACTTTGATGGTCATTATTAAGCAGTGCTTTGTACATCAAAAGGTTTTGATACCGTCAACATGGAATGGAATCATGCAAGGCTGTATTCTGTCGCCAATATTGTATTTACTATTGATAAGCTATGAACTGTGCGCAGCTTTTACTCCGCAGGTTACTACCTGAAATAATAAAATAGACATTGAAATTATATTTAAAATACTCAGATTACGTGGACGACATTTGTTCACTCTCTCACAGGATCATGGATTTCAATCGTATGACATGTATGGTGGAGAAAGAAGCAGAAATGGTGGGACTTAAAAAGCTATTAATCTGACCATCCTCTATAATCTCATTGTCATTCAAATGTAAAATGTTTGCGAACAGAATAACATTAGGACAAAAGTAGGTATACGCCACAATGACTTGTATTAAGTTTTTGAATTTGAGAAACAATTCTTTTTGTCTTTTTGTCTGTGAGCCAACATCAATAAAAAAAGGTCAGTTTTAGACCTTTGTCCGCTGACAAAACACACCGAATGCGACAAGGACAAAATATTTTGTCTTTGTCGTCCTCGGTGTGGGGTGAAGTACGAGACGATTTTTTGTCTTGCGACAAGCAAACAGTTGGTCCGCTTTGGTTTCTGTTTAGCCTAAGTCTTGTGGACCACATGGGTCGCACTCATATTTTTATTTTTGAAATGAAATGAAATGAAAAGAACTGATATCTAACAAATTACGTGTCAATAGCCATAGTAGTTATTCTGGCCTGATTTAGCTCATATGATTTATAAATTACGATGAGCGTTTCCACTGAACTTTTTACCAAATTAAGCTTGACATTTATGACGATCTTGACCTTACTTTTAAATTTTTCATTAAAATATAATAGCTTTTAAATTTCCAGGTGAATGATTTTCAGGGCGAAAATTGCAATAGGACCGAATATTTCATCTAAATCAAACAGCATGACATCCGCCTCCGAAAATTGGAGGAAATTTACACAAATGTGCGTAGACCAACCCAACACCACATTCTAAGCCTGCAAGTTTAACAATTTTAGTTTATTGAATGCGACCGAAATAACATGCGTATAATATGAGCTAATAAATGTTTGGACTTCCTTTCAATCGATGTTCAAACTCGCACTGAACTTTTTTGCTCAGTTCAAAGTGACTTTTCTGTGTTTAAAGGCAGATTGCATTTTTATAAACCTTCTTATCATTTCTAACTGTCGATCATCACATCAAAGGTTAAATTGCCTTTTTGGCAATTATCAAATATTTCTGGGGCCATATATTTAACACGATTCTCTGTTGCTTTCTTTACACCAGCATCAAGTTCATTCATTTTGAAAAGAGCTATTAAACTCTTATTTTCATTAATTTGATTGAAGATGAAGTAGCTATTTTGCGAAGAAATCTATCGCCTTTTTGGCAATTATTAATTATTAACTAACCCTCTTTTCGCTTTATTAATTTTGAAAAACGTACGATCGTACACAGAGTTCGACGCGAGAGTCGAAGAACATAATCTGAAACCAAGTTGAAACACGATAAATTGTTATCGAATGCATTTGGAGTTCTGTAAAGATTTCTGTGCTACAAATAGCGCATACCACCTAGTATCTAATCGTCTCAAGTCACAGACTTGCTGGACATTATGAGATAACCTTAATACCAATTTGAATTGTATGTTAACGGCTAGATTAGAACGTGATCGTGACCATACCAAAGAATAACTTCTGGTCGCATGCAGAGATCATTGCATTGCAAGAAGCTTTGATTCGCTTGCACTTCACCAGTACTAACCCAATCTCTTTATTAAAGTGAAACCGTGGCAACAAAGGTGGAGTCAAAACAACCATTGCTATTATATCAAGCCGTCCCGTTTCTCTGCTAGAAGTCTTCGCTTCACGACTCCACCCACCCACCCCACTGTCGAGCTGGCCAATGGTGTAAAACAGCATGCCGAGCAGTGCCTTAGTGACTGAACAGCTTATTGAACGTCCCATAGATTGGCTCAAGGAATCTTGTGGTCCTAGAGACACTTTGGTTGAGTTTAGCATTGCCTTATGTTTACTAAGTACGTCTTAATCCGTTACAAATGTCGAATCTGTTCTGCTTTAAGGATGCATAAAAATCTTCTAACGAAGATGATTCAATGCTAAAACCTCTTAATTTGCCTCACAAATGGGGATGGGGAAATTCATGCTATACAAACTTTCAGGTTCCATCTTTGAAGATTTGATATTAAGATACCATTCTCCAAGCTGTACCAAATATCTCCTACAAGGCTCTTGTCAACATAGCTTAAATTCAAAAACATTTATTTCTACTGAAACTTGTTGTAACGATTGTTTCAGTATCGAACGTGTTGATAGTTTTAAGTACTTGGGCGTTGTATTAGATAGTAGGATGAGCTGGAAAGATCATACTACAAATCTGTCCCAATATCTCAATTCAGTCGTAAGACACATCTATCATCTCAGTCTTTATTGTAGTCAACCTGTTTTAAAATTAGTTTACAATGGTTTGTTTAAATCAAGACTTCAATACGGGTTAACATGTTGGGGTGGTACTCACCGTATTAAAATTGAGCCTTTGCTTACTAAACAAAAGCATGCCATTCGTATTTTGTGTAAAGTTAATCGTAGAACCCATAGCTTCGATTTATTTAAAAACCTGGAGATTTTGCCTTTAAGACACTTATACTTTTATAAAGTTCTGAAAACTTTTTTTGAAAAGTCTGGTTATTCCTCTTCGAGACTATATGGTCTCCATAACTTGCGCGTTAACAACCGAAATTTGGTTACAGTACCCATTATTAAGAAAACACACTATTCTCTGTTCTATAAAGTTACTGCAGCACGCCTTTTCAATAATCTTCCTGATTTTATGCTTACCGTACGAAAACAAATCATTCGTTTCCGAGTTAAAATTATGCCACTCATGGTGGGGTTGTACAATTGGGCATAACTTCAGAACTAAATTTGTTTGG
>CAKKXW010000003.1:54098408-54113369 GCA_920937365.1 Sphaerophoria rueppellii
AAATTCTAAGTTATAAGTTTTACTAGCATAAACACGGCCATACATTCCTCTCGACTAAACTTTAGTCCCAGTTACCCCTCCTTTGTTAGTTTGAGTCTCCGACTCCACGAGATGGCATGGCTCAACTGATGGGGGAGTCAGTTTTTTCAATGCCTACTAGGATTAAAAGTTGTAAAATTTAGTATAAAAGCCACTGAGGAAACTGAATAAAATCACTCTTCATATTAATCTGTTCGGCAGAGCACCTCCGCCTTCAGAATTGCAATCGAGAGTTATATAAAACCCATATCATTTCTGTTTTTTTACTAAATCCTCCATTTCCCGAGTTGACTGAGGGGGTAGTCAACTCGGTACGGTAGAGCACCTCAGCCTCTGAGTTTGATTGTTTCCTCCCCATTGACCCTGATTTCAAATCAGCTCTCCTTACATACCGGCACAAATACGATCATTTTGAATATTGAATCTTAAAAATACATAAATAAATAAATCCAAAGTATCAAAATGATACTCAATAAGCTGTCACAAGAAAAAATCAAAAAAAAATGTGATATCACTTTGTGACTATCACTTTATACAGATGAATTTTAGTCAATATGACTATCATATATCACATATCACCTTACACGATTTGGCCCCAGATAAAGAGACTGATTTCTCTAAAGAACGAAAATTTGTATTCCTCTCATTCAATTTACGGAAGTAGCCTTGAAACGAGTAAGATGCAGTCGAATCATCGAATTGCCATTCTCAACTTTTTCAGTAGGGAAATTCAATCCTGGTACGGTTCACCAATGGGCAACGTTTTCAAATTTAAAAAAAAAAACAAATGTCTACCAAAGTTCGTAGTCGGTTACTGTAACGCATTAAATCCGATTTTTGGTCATACTTTATTGTAAAAATGTGTGTTCATTCTGTGATTTTGGCGTATCATTGAAACAACAGGTTGCTCAAACTTTCGAAAATATTGCTGCCGATCAAACCGACCATGTCGCTTTACCCAATCTTCAAATTTAAATTTGGGGAACAATAACTACACACACTACGGCGTGTACGTAACGTTTTCTTTAAAAAATTGCTAAAAAGAATTGGATTTCAAACCATACAATAAAAAATCCAGTTAACGTAACGGAAAACTTGAGTTTGAATTAATGAAGATACATCTTATATTACTTATCAAAACTCGGTCTTTATGATTTCTAAAAAAAAACCCACAAAGCCGCATATTAAACTACAAATTGGCGTTGCCAGAAGCATTGCACTGCACTGAATATCAGCAAATAAAATCTTTCGCCAAAAACAAGCTTTTAATTCGAAAACAAGAAAAATAACCAAGGTGTAATTGTATAGGTGTGCGAATTGAGGATAGATAGAAATACTTATTATAATATAACGTTATATTATGTCCTCCAACAAGCAGGACGACCGACGATGGTGGCGCGACGACGCGTGATGAAGTAGAAAAACGAATTTCGAACAAAAAATAGCTCAAAAGCCTACAGTGCTTTGTTTTCACACACAATTAATTCTAAATGCATTTCTTGCAACAACAAAAAAAGCCTTAAAAATGACTGAAATGCAATTACATACACATAAAGTTGGTAGATATAGTTGAGTGACAAGGACAAGTTGACAATGAGCGAATGTCATCGCAAAAGCAAGTGAAGTGCACTTCTATTGCACCAAGAATTCAAGGCGATTCTACAAACATTCGGTTACTGACTTAAGATAACCAAAGGTCCTTTTCAACTTGTCATACATAGATCTAGTCAAAGCCGCAAATACCTTTACATAAAAAGACAAAAGTAAAACAACAACAATTATTCTTACAATTCATATCGAGAGTGACAGTGATACTAATTAATTGTTGATTGTTGAAAATTTTTCTTTTGAGCTTTCCCAGTGACAGCACATTGTCAACTCGCCTATCTGACGTGAAGTGTCATCTAGTAGAGAGTGTTTTCATGCGACCAAGTAACCTTCGGTTCTGTTCGTCCTGAAATTTACAAAATGAAAAAAAGAAAGGGTGAAAAATGTAAGTAAATGTGCGAGAACATTGCCATTTCAAAAATACTGATTTAGAACATGTGTTTGTGTGTAAGTGCGTCAGAAAATGTCTCTTAAATTTGGAATCAAATCCTGGCCAGCGCGAAAAATAAATTAAATCATTGCCTTTTGTGAGGCTGACTACGAGCGAATCATTTAGATTCTATAACTAGCCAAAAATATAAATTATCAACAAAGGCGTGACCCAAAAGTTAATTCAAGGCTCGCGCACTACCTCGATCTCGAGCTTAACTACCTGAGTAGTTTCGGACTACCCTATCACTTTTGACTCTTGGCAAGTCAGATGCTGCAGAAGGAAAATAAGTAGAATTGTGGTGAGAAGATGAATCTACGTAAGACAACCCATTCAAGAACTCAAGAATTACATTTGGTAGATATTGTCTGTCTCAATTCTGTTTTGCGTCCTTGTCGGGTCCCGGTTGGTAAGTTGACAATTTAAGCAAGAAGAAAATATTACATCATGTTTTCAACACATTTTAAGATAAGGGATTACACTCACATTTTTATATTCAACAAAGTATGATCTTATAATTCGAGGGAGCCTTCTTGAAATTATAACAACAAAAACAATATTTTTTTTAAAATCAAGATTCCTGGGAGGAAAAAAGTCCCACACAAAAGGGGGAGACGCTGCTTGCTGCTAACGGCTTTCTTCGAGTGTTTTTTACTCATTTTACGCCCATTTTGCATTTCAATGTCATTCAAAACTGAAGTTAACTTTTGAGTGTTTGTTTTTTCTCTTTTTTTGTGAATGTATTTTTGGGGTTTCCGGAATATGCCTTAGTGTGGAAATGTAGTGGTAGCTATTAAAATTAAGTAAGCAAGGTTCTTCAATTCAATTCTGAGGATTGTGAATGTATGAATTCTTTATAGGCTTGGAAAGAATAAAAGGAAAGGAATTTTCAAAGGAATTTTAATTAGATTAACAAAAGTTAATGGCAGTGATTACAAGACGGAACTGATGATCAAGACGAAGACGCACGACAGGATTATGATTGAAGAGGAATATCGGTTTTATATTAACAAATCTCTTGGCTTGCTCTTTAAATTGCGCGGTAGTGATGGATGGGCACCTTTTTGGAAAAGTGTACAATTTTGTTAGCTGGATTAATGGATGGATGTATTCGATTAAATATTTCAAGGAAAAATATTAGGTACCTTATGACTTCTAAAGACATCGTGTATAAGAAGCACCTTCTTCAAGGGTATTGAACATTTTGATGGATATTGAAGATTTTGTATTTTACTTTAAATTTCATTGGAATTATGTATAAGTCCCATTTAATGTTAAGCTCTCGGATTTCGATTGAAATCTGCTATTGGTTCTCTCTGCCTTACTTTTGGTAAGTCTTACATTACAATTTCTTAAGAACTTATTAAAAGTCAGAAAATGTTTTGAAACATTATTTTCCAATTATTTTATTTCAAATATAAATCCTTATAGCTAGCTACACGCGAGGCAACTTTTAAAGCAACTAGTTGCTGCCAGCAGTTGCCTGTGTTTATTACACAAGTAGCAACAGTTGCCGCAACTTCATATTGTGTGTAGCTGTGATACAGGAAAAACACAGTCGGAAGCGGATAAAGAAAAATAAAATGTTCGAAATGAATAGCGTAATACTTGATATTGCTACAAAATAGTTGGTCCTTTACTGAAATTGCCTTCCGTCAGCAACACGTGCAAATGATAAGACATTATATCAAAATGGATGTTGTACCCTTTTTATAGGATACAAAAGTCGACTATTACATCTGTGGCAATAAGACAGAGTAGCTTATCTCGACATAAGCGATTTTTGAGTTTTAAATGGATATTTCATAAGCACTTTGAAATCTACATTTCTGTCTTACCCCCATTTAAAAAGATCTCTCCGTTGAAAAGATATTGTACGTTTCATAAACGCTTATGTTTTAATGACCTTACATTGCATACGACAGAAAAGCTTATGTTATTCAATTTTCTTATGTCTTCCAAATTTAGTTATTATCATTTAACAGAATCGCTTATGTCGTATGAAATCTTTTTTTTTTTATTTTAACCAGCTTCGTTCGAGTTTTTTGAAAAGACTTATGTTTACTTAAGTTTCTTTACTAAATTTTATTTGTATTTTAACCACACTTATGTAGACATAAGCTGTTTCGTAAAAATTAATAAAATCACAAACAAGATATATTAGGTTTGATAGAACCTCTTATGTCAACATAAGATATTCTATCGAATTAATTTTTTCAAATAACGGTTGCTTATCTCGAAATAAGATAGTTTTGTCAGCTGCATTTCAGTTGTTGTGTTGACTTAAGCGTGAACGTTGCGTTTTGTGTTCTTAATTATTGGTGTCTAGAAAATAATTTCTGTGTGTAAATTTGTTTATTAATAATATCTTCAACAGTTACGCGCTTAGTATTTAAGAGTATTTTTCATAAATTAAAATAAAATGGAACGCGCAAGAAAAATGTTATATCTGGCCTTAAAAAAAATGAGCCATTTAAACTGTACAGATTCCACACCTATAGAATACTAAGACAATACAAGTTTCTTAACTGGTAAGTTCTTTTTATCAAGTTTGACTAATATTATTAACACGGGGGTCATGACCCCCCCCCCAAACAGGCCGCATTTGAAAAAATAGAGCTAAATCGATATTTTGCAAGCCGAATAGAAAAAAACAAACGAACAAAACCAAGTTTTTGCTCACTTAATAACCGGGAAATAACCAAATGACCACAATTAACATACTTTTCTGCCCTCTGAAAAAAATACTAGTACCAGAATTTTTACCTGTAAAACCAATCCGCACGACCAATGGAAAATGTTGAAAAAACAAGTAAAAGTGATAATCTTTTTGAGACATTCAAAAATAAAACTAATTTAGCCACATATTCATCTTAATTTTCCTTTATAAACAACTGTATAAATAGTTCAGTCCCCATTAATATACTTTTTATGAGAAGATACAAAGATTTTTTTACCCAATTCACTAATTTTTTTGGAGTTAATTGTTTTTTACATGTTGCAGATCCGCAAAATCAAAAAATTGATGATGTTGTAAATGGTGACTGCGCTGAATAAATACAGAAATACAAAAAAATTGCTACCAAATTTATCTTTAGTAAAAAAAAACCGTAAAATTAACTCTGAATACACGTCGTACAAATTTAATTTGTTTTGAATTTCAAGCTTTGAAGTAGTCAACTGATTCCGAAAGTCAGAATAATTGATTTGTATTTGGCAATGCCTCTTTTGATTTCTTTCGGGACTTATGATTATAATTTTTTCGTATGATTTGCTACGAGGAACTCTGTGATAGGGAGGTCTATAAAAAAACATCACCTTAATTAAAATTTATTTGATTTGCTCCGATCGAATTGAAGTATCCGTCAAATGAATCCTTGTTTTATCTTCTTACTTTCTCTGTTTACTTTCTGGTTTAATTTTGTTAATTTCTTTTTTTTTTATTGCAAAAATCAATAATAACTATTTTGATTCCAACGACACTGAAATCATCAATGGACTGTTGTTCTTTCAATGTTTTGATTGTAAACTGTCAAGTTAGCCACGCTACCATAAAAGGTGCGAAGTCATTTAAAAACACACGAGGAAACGTTTCGGAAGAAAATTCATAGTAAAAACATTTATTGGCTAAGATGTTTCTTACAGCCCGATTCTGCAGTTGTGACGAGTCACAAGTCTTCTTAATTCTTTTTTCTTCCTTCTTCCCTTCTCTCTTTCTTTTTTTTCTTCCTTTTCCTTTTATTACTCTTTTTCTATATTCTTCCATTTAAATAATGTTTTTTGTTTGTTTTTTTTTTTTCTCCACTTATAAAAATGAATAAATTGTAATACATTCCACTTAAATTAAAATTATATTTGAACCATAGTCGAAGCTTGCACTATTTGAAAAGATATTGTATCTTACTGTGTAAGTTATGAAACAAATAAATAAATAATAAATAAAAAAAAAAGTCATAAGCGCTTTTGACTGATTTCTTGTGAGGATAGTTGTGACTCGATTACAAATAGGAATTCTGAAATAACACTCACAAGAAAACTGACAACAATATTCAACTCAGCATGGTGAGTAAAATTATTGTTGTTTCAACCACAGATGAGTCAAAACGGAGATTGGAAATCAAGCTGTCAAAATGACAATGTCTACTAGTTTACTGCAAGAGTAAACTTCGACATACCACCTGATTTTTGTTGCTTTTTTCTCATTTATTTATATAAAATTTGTGGTATCCGGAGGGTAAAACGTAAGTCAGTATCCGATCTTCTTTTGTCTCTGGTTTCACCTGTCTGTTGAAATCAAAATAATTCATTATTTTTTTTCCAGTTTCTGCTTTCTGAAAAAGTGAAAAAACTCTTTGAAATTAAAAACTGCAAGGTAAGAGATATCTTTCTTAGCAGTAAATGACCAGTCATTTTGTAAAAAATTTCTCAAACATGGAACCCCAAATCGAAATTTCTAAATAACAGCAATATGTTTCTTGTTACCTGGTCTGAGGCAGGTCACAAATTTGAAAATTTTTGTGACTGTCCCAAGTTGTGACTCTGCACCAGAATACGAAAAAAGTCACAAAAATCATTTCACCTCAACTTGTGACTTTTGAGGTGTCAGTGAGGGTCCTCAGAATCGGGCTGTTAGTTTTGAGAGTACCTACCTACATTTTTTATATCCCTAAACAGTTTATAATTGTATATACACAATAAATTTATATTTTAATGTAATGAAATTTTTTTATTAATTGAAGAAATTTGGTTTGCTTTGTTTATTTGGCTATTCTTGGTATTTTTCTTATTTTTAATTTTTTTCTATCCTGTGACCCCCTCCAGAAAAAATTTCTGAATCCGCGCCTACAATTTAACCTATGTCTATTTATTTTAACATATCGGATTCTACATAAAATCTTAAATCCACTTAAGAAACATTTTTTTTTTTGTTATAGATTTGATAGAATATCTTATGTTACTTAAGAAGTTTAATTTTTTCAATTTGATTTTTACGTAAAATCTTAAGTTGAAAAATGTATTTTTTTCTACTTTCCCACCATTAGATTTCCTCGAAATAGGTAGAAATGTTTAATAATATGCTCGTATTACAGTCTTGCACAACAAAAATATATAAATTATTATTAATAAACATTTTAGACAAAAATCAATTTTTCTTGAAATGACGTTTTTCGACATAAGCTACTCTGTCTTATTGCCACAGATATAAACAACGACACCAGAAAAATAACCAAGAATCAATCTTGCCAATAGCTGTTTCATATTTCATTGAATAAGAAGGCAATTGAGTAACCTGGTTTAACAATGATAGATGATAGTCTATTCACCACCCTAACCATATGTTCCTACGTAAGTGTTCTCTTTTTGATAAATAATTATCAGTTGAAAGCGTTCGTTGGGGCAGTAACTCCGATTGTCAAACTACGTCCAGCATCAGCAGCTCGAACTACGAATTATTTGATTTTTTCCTCAAACCTGTTTTAAGTCATGTTTCGGCTCATCTAACTGTTAGGACAAGAAATATATAAGTTCTGCGTGATAAAATACAATTCTTATAATTCGAAAGTTTTACTGCTACCATTTAATCTGAATCCAAATTCAAATAATAATCATCATCTCTGATGTAAAAGTTCCGCTCATCTGACCTTATTAAAAAGTTGAAAAGGTAAAATTTGTGTCCGCTTTAATTTTTGTTTCCATCTTTGTTGCTTGGCCATGCATTTGCAGCTTCATTCATAATTTAACATTCCCTTTCCCATCATCATCCCTTTTTTATTTAAATCAAAAGCTAACGAACATAATTCTTCCTTCCTTTTACTATATTGATATTGAATGAGGTCAAAAAGTTGAAAAGTTGAATGGCAATCATTGGGTTAAAGTATTCAATGTATATTCCGTTTATACGTATTCCTTCCGTCTTTCGATAATATTCCCGATCTGAATTCAACAATTCTAGCCGTGGCGCGGGGTACGAACAGGGATGGAGTGCTGTGATGGTACTGATACATTATCCCCACCTTTTTAACATCTTCTTCAATATGATGTGCTGACAAAAGAAAACAGAGAAATTCCTGCATATTGAATTTAAATATTTCTCTTGTCCCACGGTCACGTTGGCACGGTTAATGTCGCCGTATCCTTTCTTTTCACTAATCCCCTGCCTTTCCTCGAATTGGAATTATGTGGCAAATATTGGCAGGCAAAATCTACATAAATGTATAAAGGGGAGTTGAAAACATTGTTCCAAGGAGAAGAGCGAGAGATTTACTGTAACAGTCCGAGTACGAGAAGAAGATGGACGAAGCTGTTATTTGAAGAGGGATTATGGTTCTGGCCACTTTATAGAATCCAATGGATTTGTCCTTGGTAAACATTCCGATGGAATACTCGACGAAGTTGGCCTTTTGTAAATTCTTTCCAAATGGTTTTGTCGACAACGATGGCTGAAAACATCCATAAGGAATTCAAAAATTCAGATACTTTCTCATCGTTTGTTTTGGGCACTGAATTCAGAATTCTGGTGAGCAAAAGTGTTTTAACTTAATTTGCGAAAGAGGACTTTTCTTTGTTAACCTCCGTTTGCGTTTCTTTGGCGTAGTTTGCTCACACGACGACGTTTGATGTCTTCATATTGCTTTCCTTTGCTGACCTAAGGCAAACGATTACAGAAATAAAAGAAAGTTAAGTTTTATTCGTTTTCGAATTCCAGAGATGATTGCTTAAATTTAAGATAAAATTTTATGAATTCCGATTATGACTTGAACTTGGAGTAAAGACACGCAAATAATAATATAACTCTTGAAAGGAAACCCCGGTTGATGTACATAGAAGATCCTTGCGAATGAATGCAAGAATGAAGGTAAATATTTGGTTGAACAATGTCCTTTACAGTATTATTATTTGTAATTATTTTGAAGCCATTGATAGGATTTGGGTTTTGTTTTTGGCATAGGGAGCCCGAGCGGTATGCTATTTATGAAGTTTTGGAAATATTTTCTTGATGGTAAATTATTTGAGATTAAGAAGTTGAATCATTTGCCCCCCGGGGTAATAATTTTGAGAGATGTAAAAGGAAGTTTGGACTCTAAAAGTTTACTTAAATTGATTGTGAGTCAATTTCAGAAGCTTGGGGATTTCAAATTACAAAGGGACACACATATTTTATTTAGGTTAGTTTTATTTATATTTAAATGAAATTGAAACTATGGGCCTGACAGAACACAAACCTCTCTTGGCAAATGTATAAAGACAAACTATTGGCTGGAGGCAAACATTTTACTCACAATGTAAAGGGCTAAAAGTTACATGTTAGGGAATAATGATTTTGATTTCACAGTTCAGAGTTTCCGATATGCATTTGTTGGCCATACACATGTCAGAGCTTAATTTTGGCTCAAGTGAAAACGGTAATCTTGCACCGCAGTTATATGTGCTTTTTGCAGAGGTGCATGCTCGTCTGAATGCCTAGGTTCTGTCCGAATAAAAAAACTAACAAATCCACTCAGATATTGTAGGATAGATAGACGTCGGTGGATTCTTGAAAACATGCTACGACTCGGGCACCTTCTATTGGGATATCTTTCAGCGTAAAGTCTTTAAGCTTCTCATTGTTATGTGTTGATGAGTCAATATTTCAATTGGTAATGGTTGTTTACTAAATATGCGATGCCTTTTATTCACCTTTAGATCTTTTTGTTCAAGAAATATTGCGGTTTAACCATCTTAAGGTCCTAGCAGGTAGAACCCTTCACCGACAGGTGGCCGCGGCCCCCAGGCATAATAAGACAAATTTCAGGTCAGTTTTCAGTAGTTATCAATGAACAAAATGATTAGTCCAGGGAAAATTCAATACTTTTCTACTTTATTGACACCTCATAAAGTTCCAGAAATTACAGAACAAATATAAAAAGAAATGTTTCATAAATTAATAAAACTAAAAGTCGAGATAGGTAAAAATAAAAGCAAAGATTTTCTAAAAAAAAAAATGGTTCTGGTTTCTTTTTTTTATTTCTCAAAAACGAAAAGACATTTTTACATCCGGTTTTCTGTTTTGGACTAAAAATTAACAATGGCATTGAATTTTTAAAACAAAATTAGTACTTAATTACATAAAATTTTGAGTTTGAGTTTGAAAATTAATATTTTTTAAGCTATTTATTAAAACAATTTAATTTAAAAACAAAATGTATTTCCTAAAAGGTACAACACGATGTTGTAAACGAAGCCGTTGATTTTTAATATTTTTTGTTATAAAATGAGTCAATTTTTCAGAAAATTGCCCCTCCCGGCTGAACGGGGGGGATTAGACCCCACCACTCGTACCAAGCTTCAGAGCTGTCAACGAGTGCCTCACGACCATCAGCGTAAAGTCTAGATTCAACAAAATAAGCAACGCAATCAGAAAAGAATTATGACACCACAGACAAGCTCTACGAGCTCCTCGATAAAACATACGAGCAATACCCTAGCTTCGACGCTAAAACCGTCTTAGTAGATTTTAACGCCTAACTAGAAAAAGCCTGCATACTGAAAAAAATAACCATTGTCATATTGACAATTACTGGTTGATAACCGAAAATTGTCGTATTGATGAAAAAAATCGTCAATGTGAAGTAAATTTTCAAAAGTTGTTTCAAAATTTTACAACTGGAGAGGACAGTTTGAAATTTTCATTTTATTGTATCTTCTTTGAAAATCACACTTGTCGTTTTAACAATACGTTGGTTGTTGGTTGTCAATACTGATAAAATAAACGTTGTGGTTTAATTATAAAGATGTATTTGAATGTTTATTCAATGAAGTTATAATCTGAAGTAAGTTAAGAAGTAAGAAAAAGTTGCTTAAACACTATGTTGAATGAAATATTTCACATAGAGGAATTAATAAAATATAGCTAAGTTAAACATTAACAAGTATCGAATTAGTATTCTAACAAATACGGTGTAGTGTCCGTAGCTCAGTGGTTAGGTGCGTTGACTGCTAAGCAGAACGTCGTGGGTTCGATTCCTACTCGGGCCCAAAGTTTTTATTTCATATTTCACGGACACTGCCTCTTGCGAAGAACTGACAAAACTTCCAAGAGTATCATCTGTCGTGAAAAAGTGCTTCTCAACTTTGCCGTTCGGAATCAGCGTTAAATTGTAGGTCCCCTCAATTCTTCACATGCACCTAGAGAATTGTTGATGAGAGTAAGCCACTTAGGCCTTGGCTCTTCAAGAGCTGTCGCGCCACTCTATTTATTTATTTAAATACGGTGATTGTTAATTTAAAGTTATTGTTATTACATTGAAAACTATAGTTATCAAATACAACAACAGCAGTTTGAGAACTAATGTTTTTTTTTTTTTTTTCAAATGAACATGATGTCATGAGTTAGCAGTCGGTAGTCGACTGATAATTCAATCGGACGTTAAAAGTTCTGCGTGAGATTAACTCAAAATAAGAAAAATTAATCTAACATTTTTATTCAGAGAAAGTTAAAAAATGTGAAAATATTATATTTCTTATACTGATCCATTAATTGAAAAACTTTAATTTTGAGTATATTACATAAAAATTCTCAAAAGTGCATACTACCTTTTGAAAACGTTTCTGATCTCTTGAAGAAGTGTGTTTTACACTTAATGAAATGGAAAAGGAGTTTGCGTCAAAAACATTTCTCTCCGATTTTTGAATTCAAATCGGTGGGTAATGTAGATGAAAAACTTCGTCAATATGATGAAAAATTCCTCAATTTTAGTCCATTGAACCTTTTCATGTAAAAGATGAACAACAGTTCATCAAGTCTTTGGATTGCGTAAGCGTTCAAAAAGAGCTCGATCGTCAACGCAATAGTCCGAAGATACAGAGGTGGTTCCAGTCAAGGTAGGTTTATTTGGGTTAGGAGAATTAAACGTGGAAGGAACTGAGGGACGTTGGATAGAAGAGGACGTTGAGGGGACTATATAACGTTTGAAAATTTACAATATGGATTATTCTTATAATGATTACAATAGTTGAATGAAACAGTATTAAAAGGTGACTTAAAATATGAGTTACTAAAAGAATTACAATGTTTTGAGTTTAAAAGTACGTTTTTTTTTCCCAAGGAACAAGTAACATGGAGCTGTTTTTTAAAGAGAGAGGGTTAGATACATTAAAAAGCCATAAGTAAGATTGAGGGATTGCAACTTTGAACATTCCTTTACGGATGCGACTATATTTTTAAAGTTTAAAGCCGTAGTTACTGTTAAAGTAGTTATTGATCCAGAAATTATTAGAATGAGGTGGGGCGCCAATGATGATAAAATTCGAATATTTGAAGATGGACGATGGAAAAGGAGATTCAGGTGAGGCGTGGATGTCGTTGGTACTCTCCGTAACAATGTTAAGATTCGGAGGAGTTTCGGGAGATGACTGCATAAGTGGAGGTGATGGAGAATCAGGATGTAGTTGTGCTGGTTCGAGGTCTTGAAATTCCATAAAGAGTGACTTGTCGCTTGTGCAGATGTAATCTTCGCTACGTAGGGCACGCCTTACTTCGTCAGAAATATCAGTCATTGTAGCTCGAGTTGCAGCAGATTACTTAATTAAAACATCAACGAGTGATAGAGAGTTTTTTTTTTTTTAAGTTTGAAATGGGATGTAGAAAAGTCCATGTGAAAATTTTGTAGAGCCTTAGACTGTTCCTTGATGTTATCTTCTAATTTAGACAGACTTTCCTCGAAAGAGTTCCTTGACACCTGGTTGGCTGTTTGTTTTAAGACTCTTTCGACAGATGTAAGTGAATTTACAATCTCATTAATTTTAGTGGTCAATATATCAGGTATTAATTTGTGATCATGTTGGCATTCGATATTCTTATTATATGCCTCTCTCGAAAGAGATTCCATTTTGGATAGCTGAGTTATTAAGAGATGATGGTTATTTTCAGTCATTTTGTTTGAAGATTCAAGGTTATCAGTGCGGCGTTAAAAGAGGTAGTTAAATGTTGACTGATTTCTTTTTTGAGTTCGAGAATGGATTGAGTTAACTCATCAAACCTCTCGTAGTTAAATTTTACTGCCAGTAGTATGTGGGAGAGAGTAATGGTATGACATACCTCACAAAAGAAGAACTGAAATGCTCAGATAACTCTGGTAGATACGTCCTAGCATTTCTTCCGATACCAATGCATGCTAAATGAAACATTTTTCCACAGATTCCCTTGCATGCAATCCAGTCATTGGTCCTCAAAGATACGGTGCAATTGCTGTTTGCACATGTTGTAGACATTTAATAGTTTTTTTTTCTCAGTCAAAAAAAGTAAATGAAATGAATAAGAATATTGGTTAGAAGTGTACTTTTCAAAAAAGGTTGATGTCTCCGATGATGAAGCGTGTATACAAACCAAGTGATCGCGTTGTTAGAAGAAAGGCTTTCTTGTATAAGGTAAATTAATAATAGATAGTGTGTGTCGTGTGAAAGCTCGAATGTGTGGTGAAAAGTCAGTTTGAGTGGTAATGCAATATACTTGCGTGTGTTTAAACAAGACGAAGCCCAGTGGCAAATTTCATCCTTGGTGAAAAATTTTGGTGAAAAGAGCAAGGCATTCATTCCACACTTTTAAGAGGAAAAATAAAGAAATGATTTCATAGGAATAAAGTAATGTCCTTTTTCCTCTGTACAATTTCTCTGTTCTATTAACGCTTTCGTTTCTTCGCATACCTAAACGTTGTGATTTCAGTAAGGAAAAGTCCCGCACAGCTTCACGAGTTCGCAATTGGCATTGAGCACTGTGTGTTGTATTCATAAGAAGAAGAATAAACGAACAAAACAGAAACAAAACTATTGTCTAGCTACTAGCGCAGCTGATAGTTTTTTAAATTCTTTTAATGGTGGAAATGACCTGCAAGAATCCGTGTACATAAACATTATGTACTTTCAACTTTTATTGCTCGAGGACGACGCGACGACGACCGGTGACGACGCAATGGTTTTGGTTTTTTCCGCTATTTTTCTCTGTGATCGTTAAAAAAATGTTTTTTTCTATGTTCAATCAGTGCAATCGAAATCTTAGTTAAAGACAGTTGATGTGAATTTAAAGGTGAATTAATAACAATTAAATAGCACAGGAGAAAACATGAGTGTAAATAGGTATTTATTTTCGATGTATATAGAAATGAAATTAAACTAAATATCTAAACATTTTTAAAGGTATTCTGGAATCTGGAGTGTGGAGCAACTTAAAAGGAGTCGTTTAGCGGCAAACAATTGAAAGAAACAGTAGAAGATCCAGATAATTATTTAAAACAATATTGTGTTCTTTTCAGAAATATTAATTAATAAATTTGGTTTTGATATTTACATTTGGTGGTTTTTGATTTCACAGCTGCATTTTCATAATATATTTCAGTCATGAAAAAAGTAGTGGACAATTCAACTTTCAAAAAAGGGGTGAGTTCACCAATGAACTATCATTTAACATTTCATCGGAGTTAGAGAATAAATGAAAACACAGAATACTTTTATTCAATTATTTCACTGATGCATATTCACCAAGAAATTCACTTGGTGAACTCCAATGACAGCCCTGTGTAAATTTCACCAAATGATTCACCTTCAAATTCATGAGTGAAGCTCCCATTCCTTGGTGAATCGCATGGTGATTCCTTGGTGAAAATTGGGAAATTTGCCACTGGGCATGTACATACATACATACATACACACGTATGTATTTATTTTTTTTATGTACATACATATAAGAACAAAATAGAGGCAAAAATTTCTATTCAATTTCAAATGAGAAGCTGTTATTGTGTTAATTTTGATGTTATGTTGTTAAATTCAGATAGGGAAAAAGTTTAAATGAAAATTTCAATGAGAAATATCTTCATGGAGCTAATTTCTTGAAAAAAAAATCCTTATAA
>CAKKXW010000003.1:54154652-54248252 GCA_920937365.1 Sphaerophoria rueppellii
GATTTTGAGTTGTAAGACTAAATTGATGTATTTCAGTTTATCAGGTTCTTCATTAATGGATTGTGATATTATCTACCATTCTTTAGATTGCCTTAAATTTGGTTTGAGAGTTGATCAGTGTTGTTCGGAAAGTTTTTCATTTTGTGCTAATGTGCCTTGCTCTAAATTTTGTTTCCGTATTGAATTTGTACATTCTTTTAAGTATCTGGGAGTCATTCTTGATAGTAAACTAAGCTGGACCGATCATACTGACTCATTAAAAAAATATCTTTTGTGCTGTTCTAGGCATTTTTACAATTTAAGTTCTTATTGCTCTAAACAACTATTGGTTATGGTTTATTATGGTATTGTTCAATCAAAGATTCAATATGGCTTAACCTGTTGGGGTGGTGCTTATTCGAATAAAATTAATCCAATTGTAATTTCTCAAAAGCATATTGTACGCATTATTTGTAATAAAAGTCGTTTCCATTCTAGTTTTGTCCTGTTCCAGGGTCTTAAAATCCTTCCATTAAGGCATCTCTACTACTATAAAGTTCTTAAGGTATTTTTCATCAGAAGTGGTCATCTATGTTTAAGAAGGAATGACTTACATAATTTGCGTATTAATCAAAGTAATTATGTCAATATTCCTTCTTTTAGTAAAATGCATTTCAAAAGGTTCTTTACAGTAGTGGCTCCTACATTGTTTAACAAATTACCTGATTCCATTCGACGTTTAAGGAAGTTACAAGTATTTCTCGCTGAAATAAAATCTTGGCTTTTTAATTTCAACACTTATCAAATTGAAAATTTATATTGATAGAAAAGTAAGAAATTAAATGATAAAATATAATAACTTAAAAGATAAATATCTAAAATTTGGTACTTAACCTCACACACTAGTTTTTAAATGTTGGTTCTTTTTGTTCTGGTTCAATCGATACTAGCAGCTATATGCTCGCTATAGATTGTATCCATTTCATTTATTGTATAGGTTTTGGTTTTTACGTGTCTTGTTTATGGTTTTTGAAGAGCACACTTTACAAGTTACTATCCATTAGATGTTATATTTTTTCTATTAACTCTTCTATATAAGTTTTAAATGATTATTTATTATAAACCTCTACCTATGTAAATGAATGAATAAATAAATAAATACAATACAATACAAATTTATAAAAATGAGGAAGAGGGTCGGAGACAAAACGGAGCCCTGGGGCACACTAGCATTTATGTTGTGGGTTTCAGACTTGAATCCGTCCAATACAACTTGTATTGAACGGTTCGAAAGAAAGTTTCTAATCCAACGAAAAAGGGATTCATCGATACCGCACCACGCCATTTTCGATAAAAGATAAAAGAGGCAAGGTGCCAGACTTTATCGTCGGCGAAACAATGAATTGGATTAGAAGTTACAGACAAGAGATCATTTATAAAAATGAGGAAGAGGGTCGGAGACAAAACGGAGCCCTGGGGCACAATAGCATTTATGTTGTGGGTTTCAGACTTGAATCCGTCCAATACAACTTGTATTGAACGGTTCGAAAGAAAGTTTATAATCCAACGAAAAAGGGATTCATCGATACCGCAGGCACGCATTTTCGATAAAGATAAAAGAGCAAGGTGCCAGACTTTATCAAATGCCATTTGAAATATCAAGTGCAACAATCTTACTTTCCTCAAAACGATGTAAAGATTTGTTCCACTGTTCGGTGAGATAAACCATCAAATCACCAGTGGACCTGTTGCTGCGAAAGCCGTACTGCCGATCATTGAGAAGCTTTCGGTCTTCGAGATATTTCTTGAGCTGAAAGTTTATCATCGTTTCCATGACCTTAGAAAGAAGGACGTAAGGCAATCGGACGATGATTGGAGGGAAAAGACGATTCGCTATTTTTGGGATTGGCTGGACAAATGCTGTTTAAAAACTGCTCGGAACGAGGCCAGAAGAGTAGGATAGATGGAAAAGCTTACTCTAGGGTTTTGCCAGCGTGGAAGAACACCTCTTCAGAACAATAGTGGGGATACCATCCTGACCAGCGAATTTATTTGTGTTGAGATCCTTTAATACTCTCGCCACAGCACGATTGCGAAAGAAGGTTTGTCCCATGGAATAACGAACTGGCGGAGTCATGACACGCTCAGGCAGCGAAGAGTTAGCGGCAAACTGCCTGGCAAAAAGGTTAGCTTTCACGAGCGAGCTACAAATGACCAAAAATTCTTACTGTTTTTGGGGCAATAAGAACTGCAACTGGTTCTAATCTTTTTCTTGTGATAACCTAACAGATTATGTCCGGTTATTAAGTAAATAAGTAAGTAAGTAATTGATTTATTTAAAAGATTATGTAAAACAAATATTGATTAAATAGTAGGTATAGGTGATTTGGTAGATGTAGGTGGACAAAATTTGATTTATATGTTTATTAATTTATGCATATACATCAATGGGTCGGTTAAGCCCACTGCTGCGATTAAATATCGTTGTATAATCCTATCCTTATGATAGTGTTAGTGTTGTGTTGATAATGAAATTGGTGTTGGTGTTGTGTTTGAGTTGTTGTTGTTACTGGTGTTGGCGTTGGTGTTCTTGTAATATTGAGATTTGCGAGGGTATTGGTACTGTGGATGCAGGATATTTGTGTTGATGTTCGAGTTGGTATTGAAGTTGATGTTTGTGAAGGTGTTGGTGTTGTTCCTGATGTTGTTGTTGGTGCTGATGTTGGTGTTGGTTTGGTAATTATTACTGTTGTTGGTGTCGTTGATTAATTTTGATGATGTTAGGGGTGGTGATTGGTGTGGATGTTGGTGTTTGCATTTCTTTTAATATTGATGTCGTCTTTAGCCTTTGCTTTCGCGTTGTTTATAGGGCTGAAGGTGGTGCTGCCTAGTTGTTGTTGTTGGAATAGTGGTTTGTGCAGATGTATGATTTGGCGATGGTATTGGTGTTGGTGTTTGTGTAGGTACTGGTTTTTTGCTTACAAGATATTTAGTGATTTCTTGTGTATTTGAATAATTCTTTCTATTCCTTGCTTGTTAAAAGAGGACTTGATTTTTGTTGTGGTGCTGCAAGTGTCACGAAGATTTCATGTTCCATCGGCCAGTAAACAGTATTCTATTTGAGCTTTCCTGTTTTACATAACAGGGCGGGTTGCTTGCTTCCATCAACCGTTTAACATATTCTTGCTAACCCAATGGCTTCCTCGTGGCTTCCACTGTGGCACAGGGCCCAGTAGAGTCTAAGAACCTTAAGGTCATCGAGGCAGCAGTAAAAAATATTTCCCCTATAGAATACTTCCTAGTTTGTTTTCCTACAGCTCCTAAACGTTTTGAGGGTAAGGTTAGGTTAGATAATGTTAGGTGATAAGGGGTGTACATAGCGTGAACACGGGGGACTACTGGTCCAATGTGATCAGCTATAAAAATAAATGTTAGCATCGATCCTCTATAAACTTGCTGATTAACGTAGACTGGCTTGTTAACGAACCAGCCTGTGTCGGTTAGTTTGGAGGTTCAGACAGTCACAGAGCAGGTGTTTAATGGTTTCTTTTTCCTCCTCATCCTGACAGCTCCTACAGAAATGGTGGTGGGGGGGGGTGTGACAAATAAGTTCAAGAATGATTCTTTTTGAAGAACTTTCCATTGGTCCATTATTGTACCTGAGTTATAGATTAAGGTAGCATCAACTTCTTCTTTTTTGTTTTTGGTAACAAAAGTTGGTTTGGTACCCCTATTTCCTATAATTAATAGACTATGTTCTTTCTAAGATAAATTCAAAAAGAGACTCTCCAGACGGTACTACCCCATTGGATATAATGTGAGCTTGTACCACACCCAGTGCCATGCAAGCTGGCCTTCTTCTCCAACATACGGCTTGTCAGGACGATTGGAAAGCTTTCTACCTGTTCTATCTTGACGCCGCGGCCCACAGGTCCTGATCGTCGATCACAGATTGTTAAGTGAAAGAAATAAAACTTCTCTTGGCTAACATACAAGATCTAAAATTACTATTGTCACAGCTGAGTTTTACAACCCCCTCTGTACCCTCCTCCGTCCTTTCTCTCATATCATAACTTTAAAATTTATACTTAGTTTTTCCGTATTAAGAGATTGCAGATATTATTCCGATATTCACCGTTCGATGAACTAACTTTCTTATAGAGACGCAGCTTTTCAGTATACTGAAATATTGTGCACTTGGGTCTACGTCTATATGAACTGGATCCTCGTTTTTTTCCTTTTTGCTGCACATTTTACATAGCTCAAATGCAAAAGCTACGAAAGTCCTGCTTTAAGCTCTTACATCATTCGCATTGCTTTAGCAATCAGCTTCTCTAAGAACGATTTTTTTATCCTAAAATTCTTCTAATGCTGTAACAAGCATTAGTCTTATTTTGAAATTTAACTGTGTGCCGGTGAAATCCACCTACTGGGCAACTTTAGCTTGACGAACCACACTTAAAAGATGTGCGTGCAAAAAAAAAATATTCAGAGGAATATAAACAGTGCGGTGTGGAGTATTGAGGTAAGTAGAAAATCCAAAATTGAATACCAAAGGGGATGAAGAAAATTCAATTAAATTGTAAATGAAGACATTTTTTTCGAAAGGAAGAAACAGAGGCAAAGCAGATTTTTGTCCGCTCTGCAATCGTATCGTTGTTTTCTTCGTCGTCACATTCTAGTCTAGTATATAGTCGTCCCCATGTTCCTACATTTCTTTCAATCATTCAGGATATGTACAATTATTTCTTGTCTGTTTCTTACATTTTTTTAAGCCTTCCAACATTTCTTGTGATGTTGTTATTGTGGCTGCCGTCTTTGGTTGGTTTGTCAGTAGACGCATCCTTTCCTTCATTGAATTGAAAGAGTCTCCCTTTTGAAATGTACAATTTTAAAAATAAAAGAGGAGAGTTTTTATTTGGTTTCCACTTGGAACTGACATTAGGCGTTTTTCTTTTTTAGCTCTAAGCAGGGTGTGGAGTAGAGCCTCAGCTCATCGAGCTCGGTCTGAGCAGAGTAAGCTCAGACGTTACCGAGTTAATAAAGAAACAAACCTGAGCACGGAACCGTCACATACAAAATAAAATTGACAAGTTGACAAAAATAATTTTTATTTACCTTCATTCGGAAAACAACTTGCTTCGACCGACATTTCCACTGTTTTATTTTTTTTTCGCGTCATCTCACTCATGATATGGACAAAATAAATAAAGTTGGCCGCGCGTAACTTTTTACTCCATCTACTCCATCAATTAAACCGATCGTAGATCGCGCTCTGACCACGGTCTGATCGAAAAAATAAATAAAAGTTGAGCGCTCAGAAATGTCTGGGCTTAAAAAGAAATACGGGTTTTTTTTGACAGCTCCGTACCCTGCTCAGAGCTAAAAAAGAAAAACGCTATTGCGACAGAGTCTCGAAAGATCAATGGATAAGTTGTTACGGTGCGGCGGTACGATAACGATGGCCAAGTTTATTTCATCCCCTTTTAATTTTTTGATTGATTTAATTTCGTAGAAGCTTGAAAAAGACCTTATAATCACTGCATACAGAAAATACTGCCAGTCAGATTTAAAACGCTTGATTCCAAGTTAACTCTTCAAAGGTATTGGATATATTTATTTACCTGTCTATCTCGCAGCAGCCTTTTATCTGAGTTGCTTTCTTTAATTTACAATCTTTTCTTTTTAATTTTTGGTGTCTGTTGCTCATTTTTTTTTTTTTAAATAGTTTGAGGCTGAAATTTATAGAATTAATACCTTCAGGGCATGGCAAGTGGTATGAAACCAGCCATAAGTTCAACCGGCATCAAAGGACTTTCTTTCTGTTTTCTGAGAACTGGGATAAAAATTAAATTCCAAACGAAGAAATTGTTTTATTTACACAAAAGAATCTGTTGAGGTAGAATTAAGTTGAGGAAAAAGATCACAGTAACCTTATTTTGTGGGACAAAAGAACAAGGGCATAAAATGATTCGCTTTTCTCTTAGATGGTGTTTTCCCCATTGGAAAGGGAAAACAATTTATTCCTTGCTTTTTTTTATTAGTTTCTTTTTTCAGTTGTCTGCAGAGACGATTTCTTGGATAATTCAACGGTTTATTGTCTACGAGTATGGAATGCGGAACTCCCCTGCCCACAAACCTAAGGGGCTACTCTTAAATATTATGTTCTCACTCTATATGCAGTGCAGAATTGAGACGTATATTACAAGCACAGTTCGTGGTTCGGTGTTGTAGGATCTAGGGGCATATGCTGTATCTGCTCCTACACTCCAAGTGCTTTCTTTACCTCAAAGTGTCGAAAAACTTGTAAGCGCGAGTGCACGGCCTTACAAATCTGGAGGTTTGTGCGAGGGATTAACAACAACTCCACAGTAAAAAAACATGAGGTTATAAGAGAGATAGGTAGAGAATCGGATAATGACCCCCCTCTTATGGTAATCTGACCCGGAACAACAACGGACTACGCATTGAGAGTTTGTAGCTGGAGTGAAAGAACACTCTACTCCAGGTTGAACCCAAAAACTTTAAAATGTTCTCCAGCAGATATTGTTGCAATCTAGGATACAAGATGGATAGGATCAGGGACTATAAAAAGCAAGATTTGTGAAATTTATTCATCAATTGCAGCTTTTATCAAAGAATGCACATATTTGGATGCGGATTCGTCGTGGGAAATCGGCTAAGATCGAAGGTCATGGATTTCAAGCCTGGCTATAATCCGCATCAAGGCCACACTACAAAACATCAACCTAATATGTGCATCCCCCCCCACACCGATGACGCTGATTAGTCTAGCAAGGAGCAAGTCGAAACATAACATCTTTTCATCAACTTCAAAGCCGTGGTGTCTAAATTCGGGACCCCGAACAAACTGATCCAGCTATGCCGCATGACGCTAATATTAATAGGTAACAGCTCATTAGAGTCTTATCAAAAATGCGCTGGGTTTGGACAAGGAGATGCAATGTTATGTGTTTTCACCATAGTCTTGGAGCAGATAGTGCACAAAGGAGGTGTGATCACGGAAAACATTATCTTCAACTAATCCACTAAGATCATCATCGGTCAATCCAAGAGAGCTATGCTTTAGGCCTTCATAGCAATTAAAAAACAAGTGAAACTCGTTGGTTTTTAAGTGAATGAGAACAAAACAAAGTATCTTCATGCTATTAACAAACAAAGCAACATCTGTCAACTACGTAGGACAAAACGTCGCTGTTGGTAGCAGCAATTTCGAGGCAGTAAATAAATTCACCTACTCAAGGTGAATACAAATGACACCTTAGTGGATATCCGAAGAAGAATTACCCTAGCGCACCGCTGCTGCTTCGGTTTGACAAAACAACTCGGTTCAAAACTCTTCACTCGAAAGACAAAGTGTCTGCTATACAAAGCTTTGATTTTACCAGTACTACTCTACGGCACCGAGTGTTCGACGATAAGTAAGAAAGGAGAATTGATACTGGGCGCTTTCGAAAGAAAAATTCTTAGACAGATTTTCTGTCCGTATGCGACGAAACGAATGCAAAAGGAAAAGATGGTTCAACCTCGAACTGTACAAGCTGTACCAAGATGTGGATGGAGTTCAGGAAGCCCGGGTAGGACGAATACATTGGCTCGGCCACATCGAGGGAATGGACGACAACGATCCAGCCTAGAAAGTCTTCTCATTGCATCCTTCAGGTTCAAAACGGCAAGGAAGACCGAACCTACAGTACAAGGACCAAGTGACTGCAGATGGCAGAGCTCTTGGTTTCGACGCCTTAAGAATGCATGCCGTTCGCGATGGAAGGCTGCAGTGCCTCAGACTGATATCCGTCATAGATTCTGAGCCGGTTAAGAGAGATTGGAAGATCAACAAAGACAAGGGTTAATATAAGAATAATACCAATTGCGCATGCTGAGATGTCTACGAATGTTTTTTCAAGACTAAGAAGCTTGTTGTACAATATGTGTACGACGTCTAAATATTGTTTGGAGACTTCAATGCAATGATCGCAAAGGATGGACTGCATGTCTTTTCTGCTGTTGCTTTGTACATGTTGTACTTACCAACTAAGAACAGCAGACAACGCGTCCTTACAATCGACTTTGCTTCAGTTGGTTTAACTGTTTAAAGATCAAACATTTCCAAGACGACATGATCCACACTGAAACCTATGGCACGTTCTGAAATCTGATAACCCATTTCGATTTTGACCACTCGGAACTAGCGGCAATGAGACGAATTCAATTATCCAACAACCATTGACTTACCAAAGGAAGGAATTCAACAAAATTTAGCTGTTTATTGCAGCTTATGTGCTGGTGGAAGCGATTTAAACGCCGACTAGACGTGCTTCATTTCCTCCGTATCCTCCGTACATAATTATTGCAAGTATGATATCCCAATGACCATGGTCAAAGTTTGAGTCAATGAAAATGTAGTCCGACTTTTGTTATGATTCGCTTTTCAATCTTCAAAAGAAAACAAACTTGGAAAATACCCCATTACGCCCAATCAATCATCATCATCCAAGCTTTTCGGCTTCTTTGATATGTCAAACTGATAATATGATGAAACAGAAACTCTTTGCAATTTGCAACTAAATTTATCGGTCTGGCTCACCTTTGACGAAAACGCACAGGAACCGTAATTTTCAATACCTTTTGAAGACAAATAGACTTAAATCAAAATCCATCGCATTGAAAGGTGAAACTTTCAATCTGCAGTGGTGTCGAAAAAAGTTCATTCAATAACAGAGACGAGTCAACAATAATGCATGACAGTTTATATTCAGATAATAACTATTCTTATGGCAAAATCATCTTTAATACCTAGAGCAAAAAGATATAAAGATTAAATTTGACGTTGCAAAACATTACTAAGAGACTGTTTGAAAGATGAAAAGATTCCTTATCATCAAAATGAAAACGTTTCAATCTCACTTTATGGTCAACCAATTCAAACCAGCCCAACGCAAATACAAAGTGATTTAGATCCCAGTCAGAAGTCAAATTCACTGCACAGAATACAGAAACAGATATCTTTTCAAAGAACCAACAACTCCCCTCAAGGAAAACTCTCGACTCTCTAAAAGGATCACAAATTAAAAGCCAGACTGGGCTAGATTTGCAATGATGATGGTTGGTAGCTAAGGTACTTTGTACCTGCCATCCTACGTGTACCTTCGATTTCGATACAGCATGATGACAACAACACACGAGATGAATTCGTATCTTTTTATTCCCAAATACTGCCTTTAATATGGATGACGATGATTGCTCAGCTCTCATGTGCATATCCTGTTTGGTCGGACAATTTCCATTTCATTGCGGATATGAATCATCGGCCATATTTCCGGTCGAAGGATTTTTACCCCAAATTTGTTGCTACAACAAGAAAAAGAAATAAAGTAAAACCAACTCAAACGTGTACCACCTATTCGCAACAAAAAATAAGAACAAAAAAAAAAAGAAAATTGCTAACACCAGCATTATTTGTATTCCTTGCTCGTTGAATGGCAGTGTTTGTGGCGATATGTGACCAACGAATTGGTATCCAAAATACCGGTAAGACTCGATTTTCATGCATCACTTCTTCGATTTTATCCCTTTTTAAATTTATTCCCGAGTAAATAAATTCAAAAAATCAAACCGAAAATGAAATTCGTTAAAATTTTCATGCAAAGTTCAAGCATGTGGGCTTCCTTTTTTTATAACATTTGTTATAAAACAGAGAATAAAAATGAAACAGAGAAATAAGAGTCTACTTTCTGTACTCATGAATACTTACACATTACCATGCATCAATGCTATCAGGCGGACGATGCACAAGCCATTAAACTAAGTTATTTTAACTAAAATTATGTTCAAGACCATATGTCTTGTAGATACATACATTCTTTAATACTTAAATACTTATGGTGACATGGGGCTCTAGGTTTGAACTCCAAATTAATTGAGGTCCTCTTTTACTAGACTGCGTCACCTGAATCGAGGTCTTCCTGTACGTCTTGTTCCATCAAGAATGGTGTGGAAGACTTTCCAAGCCGGAGCATTGGTGTCCATTCACCATCCGCTTTATATGACCAAGTTTTCTGAGTTGCTGGACCTTGACTATTCTGACTAAGTCCTGACGTTGTAAACTCGTAAGATCGCTGTTGAATCTTCCTCCTCAATCTCCATAAATGCACACGGGGCCATACAACCCGAAGAACTTTCCTCTCAAAACAGTGCAAGGCAGTTTCATGTCCATGATTCTACACCAAACAGCAGAACTGGGATAATCATGGTGTAGTATAGCTTTCCCTTTTTTTTTGTTTATAATTTGCACCCATTTAAGGATTTCTTATACCCTTTTTATGCCAGAGATACAGTGAGTGCATTAGGAAAAAGGGAAGGGGTTGGAAAGGAGATGTCGGTGTACATTGGTCTTAAATTCTTGAACATTGTAGTAACTGGGAAAGACAGAGTGTGGAAGAGAGTTCCACATTCGCGTAGTACGGCTAAAGAATGATTCCCTATACTTGAGAGTACGTCCGAAGTTGGGCTCGAGGGTAAACTGATGGGCATTCCTAGAAGCGCGAGTATTACGGACGAATTGTTTGAGGGGAGGAATGCAACTGGCTATTTCACTAGAGCACTTACCGTGAAAGTAGCGATAGAACAAGGAGAGACACGCTACGTTACGACGGTGGTCTAAAGTGGTGAATGCGTCAGTGATCTCTCTATCACCAATCATTCTTACAGCTCTTTTTTGAATTCCATCCAAGAGGCTTAAGTAAGTAGCTGGAGCACCAGCCCAGAGATGTGAATTGTACTCAAGCTTTGACGGATATAGGTTTTATAGATAATAGCCAGATCAGACGGGGAGAAAATTTCTTGCACCGTCTTAAGAAACCCAAACATCTTGCGGCATTTATGGCGACATCGCGTATGTGCTCAGACCACAAGAGGTGATCAGTGATGCACATACCGAAAATCTCGAGATGTTCGGTCTCATTGATTCAAGTGCCGTTGCAGTTTCACATCCGAAGAGGAGGGACGGAATCTGGAAACGAATATGAGAAGCTAAGGGTACTATCGTCAGCGAAACAATTTATTGGATTAGAAGTAACAGGAGATCATTAATAAAAATGATAAAGAGGGTCGGAGACAGAACGGAGCCCTGGGGCACACCAGCATTTATATTGTGGGTTTCAGACTTGAATCCGTACAATACAACTTGTATTGAACGGTTCGAAAGAAAGTTTCTAATCCAACGAAGAAGGGATTCACCGATCCCGAAGGCACGCATTTTCGATAAAAGAGCAAAATGCCAGACTTTATCAAATGCCTTTGAATTATCAAGTGCAACAATCTTACTTTCTCCAAAACGAGGATTTTTCCAGCGTGGAAGAACACCTCTTCAGAACAATAGCGGGGATACCATCCGGACCAGCGGATTAATTTATGTTGAGATCCTTTAAGACTCTCGGCACAGCACGAGTGCGGAAGAAGATTTGTCCCATGGAATCATTGATGCGCTCAAGAACTGATGGAGGAGTCATGACACTCTCTGGCAGCGGCGAGTTGATTGAGAGAAGGATTTTCCAATCATTTGCTTTCTTAGCCCAAAGAAACAATGGTTAGCAAGAGTTATTCTTCGTCTGATCTTGGCGCTGTTGTTTTTGCCCGCGTTAATAGTGGCACCTAGCTTCTTTACTGCCACGAAGTTATATGTGATGTTCTGTCCAATCCGTTGGTGTCTCATGTCCTTCTTTGAATACAGCATATACTTCGTTTTTCCTTTATTTACCAGCAACCCTGCTTTATTCGCTTCTTTCTGGTTTATACCAATATCATCGAAATACTTGAGAAGTTGCATAGACTTTTGGAAGAAAGTGTCTCTGGTATTGACGGTGGAGTTTTGCTCAAGCAAGATGTTAAAGAAATCGTATAATAGTGCATGTCTGAATTCTTTTTTGACATCGAATGATTCCGTAAGCACCTTGCCAAGAGTGTGAGTACTCCATCGTCATTTTGCACAAACAAATAAGCTTGTCAGCGGTGCCATAATTAGAGTTATACAGTTCGTCTCTGTAGATTTGTGATTTGGAGATCATAATTTTTTTTCCCAGGTCTGCCAGTGGTTGCTTTTCCTTTACTGAAGGACCTTTCTTCTTCTGGAATGGCAAACAATGCTTAGATTCCGTTCATCGGGACCATAACTTACAAATGATTTTCTGCATGCTCCTACCTAGATCGTCCCCTGATCGAACAGCCCGCAAACCATACCATCTCCTCCAGCGACTTTGTTGGATTCAACCATGAGATTGTCGATTTAACTTCATCAAGGTCCGGTTCATGGCTCCTGCCTATTCGTTGTTGCCTTTATACAGTCTACAAAATTGATCTTTCCAAATACTCATTATCACATGTTTATCTCTGCGGACATATCAGTTCTTTCGCAATGACCTTGAGCCAGCAGCTTAAAATTTATAGAAAAGTAATTGGAAAAAAGTTTTTTTCTACGATCTTAAAAATATTCAAACCAACGCTGACCGCATATAGCTTGATGTATTGGAAGAAGAAATCAAAGTTTGAATAGTCGATTGGAATGGTAATCGGGGCGTATACGTACCATTTTCATTTCGATAAATCCATTCTGCAACCTCTTTATCACTAAGTAATTTTCTAACCATTGATTCTTCTTCTGAACTTTAACGAAAGGCTTGAAATTGAATAAACAAAGGTCCAGCTGCGTCTTAGGCCTTTGCAATCCTATCAACAGCAAAACCCAACTTTGACTCAATCAAACAACGTGTTAAAAGCTGAACACACATATGAGATGTATGTAACAAAATTATTTTGGAATCTCTAAGAGGAAAAAATTCAAACCATGAGCTTTAGCATCTAACAAACTAAATGATTTCATTACTGATAGGACAATATCTGTTTCTCATTATATATAAATTACCTTTTCTATCCATAGATTAGATACCTTTTGTCGTAATTCACTAAACTCAATTTCATTCCGTGCTTTCTCAAAATGTCCCTTTTCTTTTTCTTTCCCAAAAATTCCAAACCCTATAGTATAACTAAAACCACCCTTACCGCATTCGAATTCCATATACGCCTTTCCTCGACCCGACCGACGCTAAGAAGATAAGCTTATATCAGGTTAACTGACATATCGCACATTTAAGGAACACCTTCTTTGTCATTTGATTAGTTCCTTTGCCAAAAGCCCCCTCAAGGCAAACAAAAAAGGTGTTTGTAGCAAAGCAAAAAAAAGCAGCAAAAAAAAGGTATAAAAGAAGTCGAGGAAAAGTCCTCCAATAAATCCCATTCCAACAAAAGAAATCCAGCAAAGCAATAATCGAAAATTATACCCCCAGTAACGTGGCAACCCTTTTGGTTCGATATTTTCCTTTTTTTTGTGTCTCCGTTCAGGTCTTAAATAGAGTTCAGAAGAAAAGTGTCACCTTCGAAAAGGATACCTTCATATATCCCTGTAGCTAAATAACATAACACGCATATACAATTTACTACACACACACAAACATCACCATTCAGGACATCATCTAGAAGATCCTCAATTCTGTTTCATTGACGATGAGAATGACGACAGAGAAGGCAACAAAAAAAAAATATTCGAAGGTTCGAAAGAAAGGCCAAAAAGAAAGACGAGTGTAGTTGGTTGGGTACCAATACGAGAGGAAGAAAATTCACTTTTCATTACTTGGCAAATGGCCCGATATTGACAAATAAAATTATCTGATAGCAGCAGCATCTAAGTAAATTTACCTCAAGAGTAGCGACGACCTAACCAACAACAAGGAATACGATGACGACGACGATGACAACTACAACAAGGACACTGTCGAATGTCGAGCTATAAGACGAAGACGAAGATGACAGCGACAACAAACGATGCGATGCTCAGAAAGATGGCTCTTCAATGTAGAGTCCCCATTCAGAAACACCATCACGACCTTCTTAAGTATAGATTGCCTCACATATACCGAGGACAAAAATAAATCCTTTAAATTTTTTTTCCGAATTTTCAACATTTGTTGCTATGTTGCTGGCTAATACATGCGATGATGTTCACGTTGCTAACGTTTGGTAAGAAGCTTTGAAAGGATATTAACGGAACTTAAATATTTGTCAATATTTTAACAATGAATGAGAACTAGTTCATTTCGTATGTTTGTTTAAATAATGTAAAGTGGGTTTTGAGTTATGAAAAACGTATACGAGTTTAAAAGAGCAGCGACAACGTTCGTTCAGGTGCTTGAGTTGAATGTGATTTGAGATATTTTGTTGCAACGTTTGAATGATTTTATAAGGATGGCAACCTGACGGACGGGATTGTCGAGAAAACTAATGCTTCTTTACTTTTGACATTGTTCCATATTTTTGTTTTATTCAAAAGTTTTCGTTTTTTTCTATAAACTATGAACAATGATATCATAGCGCGTTTGCCCTTTCAAAAAAAGATTAACTTGTAAGAAACCCTTTCTTTATGAAAATTTCACTCACAAAGCAAACTTAAATTGGATGAATAAACAAAAGTAAACTGGTAAAAACGGACAAAGACATCACATCTTCTTGAGAAGCATTTCGAATATAATTTGCTTCCTGGAAAGTCTTTATATCTTCAAAACATAAAACATCCCCAAGCCATTCGAAATATACAACAGTATTATAGTTGCTAATCTTTTTTCATTTTTTGTGTTTTACGGCTCCTGCTGGAGCTGGTTGGGTCTTCTTGTGCCGTGGTGCTTTCATGCTGCCGCTATGCTGATGCTTCTACCACTTTGTGACTATGTACCATTACTTTTAAGGTAGTTACTCCTTTTTACTTTGGGGATATCAAACGAAAATAACATTTCTAACTATTTGCAATTTACTTACAAAGGCTTTTGCAATTATTTTACGCCTTCGGGTATTTATAATTATAATCCATATTGTGTGAGTTCTCTCATTTTGGTTTTTGTGTAGAGTGTAACAAGATTTTGCCACTGCTGTCCTTGTATTTTCATACGGCAGAGAGGACCAGCTGGAAAATTAACAAAAGAAAAGTGGCTTCCTGAAAGACTTCCTAATTTATAAAGGACTCAAGAATAGATGAATAGAATGATTGTTTACTAAACTTACAAGTTAAGTACTATATTATTTAAATGAATTTAGGTCTTTTTTTTTTAAAGCAAGCTGAAATATTTATCGACCCTCATTTGTAGAAAAAAGAAAAATATTAGAAGAATTTTGAGTTCAAAATTCCCGATCGTATATACGATTTAAATGAACCGTGTCCAAAAAAAACGACAATTTTTTTGATTTAGCAAGAAGAAGAAACAAAAGGAACATCAGTGGGAATTTTTCTCTAGATCCAGAGAACAGAAAATCTCTTGCTCAAAGAAGCCAACCAAGAGAATGAAAAAAAGCGATCTGGATCAGGGCTGCCGTTTCAAATTTTCGCAGAGGAGTAATTTTAAGCTCTAGAGAGGAGTATTTTGCTTTTGTAGAGAGTACACAAACAATTTTTTGTTTAAAAGGAACACTTTTTAACTGGGTAAAAAAAATCGAGTTTTGACAGCTTTGAATTTAACTTATGAATGTACCCTTTCACTAGTTCGCCCCCTTCTGATCTGATCTTGTCCTACTGATGCACCACAGTCATTTTGAATCTTTTTCCCATCGACCTTCACATTCACGAAACAGTCTCCTGTGGTACTTTAAGACTGAGAGAATCGGGTATGTGGGCTGTCTTTTGTCTTTTTGTCATAGAAAAATTCTAAATCTATTACCTAAAAAATTAAACTAGAACCCTCTGACTATACCCTAAGCTTAAGAAGATTGAAATTTCAGCTAGGCAAAATTGGAAAATTAATGGCTCTACACAGGATTTAGACATCACAGTTTACACTGATGGTCCCAAGATGGAACTCGGTACTTGGGCTGGTGTCTTCTCTAAAGAACATGGGTATTTCAAAATCCTTTAGACTGCCCGACAGATATAACGTTTTTCAAGCTAATTCTAAAACAAGCAGTCAAATCCGACGAAATTATAAAAAAGGTAACAATCTTTATTGATAGCCAAGCAGCTATCAAGGCTTTGAACAGTACCATGACTAACTCCAGAATCTTAAGAGATTGCAAGCAAGAGTACGCATCCTCGAAACTTTTAACAACAATATAAAAATCAATCTAGTCTTGGTGCCAGAGCACAGCGACCTTCAAAGTATCTCAACCTGAGGAACTTGGGATTCCCTTAGGAGCTATGAAAACGGATATTTAAAACAAGTTTCTTAAAAAATCTAACGTAAGATCTCAAGATCTCAACAACTGCAATATTTTGAGACAGATATGGCTCATAACTCTCGCCCTAGTAGGCCAGGGGAGGAATCGTGTAAGCTGATTTTCGATCGTTGAATTTGATTCTGGAAAAAAGAAAAGAAAATTGAGTGCAAATGATCAGTCAATTTCAGTTCTTTAGCGTTCTGAATGGCCAGCGTTACCATGACTACCGATTAGGATGGTGATATAAGCCACATAACACACTTCACAATCACTTTAGTCAAGGGTAGATTTGATGAGCGAGTTACCTCAAGAACTGGGCGAGTCTATTGCCTGCCTCGTTCGTGCGATTAAACACCACTAGACTAGTTCTGTTCGCTCAAATAATGATAAAAATATATATGTAAGCAGGGTATTTAATATATTTTAATTTTATAATGTAACTTTAAGTTTCCAAGGGGAGTATTTCCGAGTATAGCGGAGTACGGGAGTACACTGAAAGCAAAGGGAGTACAAATACGCAATTGGTAGTGGTTTCTGCAGCGCTGATCTGGATAGACAAAGAGATACGAATGCATTAAACATACAAAATTGGCCATGGTTAAATGAAATGAATTTCGAATGAATATCGGAATGAATTGTTGACATATGATGTGTTGAAAATTCATTGAAAGCGATATATACCTAGAAGCATTGTTTTTATATCCGCTTATTTCATAAGCGTATCGCCGCTTACTAAGGGGGGATATAGAAATTTGTTGTTGTTGCATTTTGCATGTAAATATTTTTACATTTTGTTTTATAAGTGTAAGTGAGTGAGATGGTTGAAGTTGAATCAATTGAAAATGTAAATATATATTTGAACTCTTTTACATTAATTGTAAGCACTGAACAGTGTCCACCCATAACAAGATGTAGCTAACATTGACATTTTGGATTTGAATTTGGAAGAAATGTATTTTTGTTTTTTAAATAAGGGAAGATAGAGATATAGTTTAGTCACGGTTTATGCCTGTAGTGATTATATGGGGTGAGATACAACTGACGAATTCAGAGCAAACGAGCGGACTCCTAGAGGAGACTAGTAACTGGCGTTGTCTCAAGTGAACCCCGTCTGAAATTCTATGACATGTTTTATTAAATCATTTAACGAAAATTCTAAATTTGAGATACATTTTTCCTTGTGTAACAGATTGTATCTCAACAGCGAAATGACGTTGGTGGTGTTGTAACTGAAGGTATTTTAGTAACGTTTGTTACGCTTTTGAAAGTTTTTCCATACGCAGAGACTGAGAATTTTCTTTTCTAATTTTTCCGGTGTTTGCGTCTTAAGAGTTTTGTTTTTACAAGCTTAGTTTTGGTACTGAGGGCTCTATGGTTGAAAAAAGGGCATTAAAAAGACTTCCCTAGATTTTTCAATGTTGAATTTGGCATGTTGATTGAATTTGAATAAATTGTTAAAGTTAACACACAGATATTTTAATTTGTTTGTAGCCGGTATGGTACAGTTGTTTAGATTATGTTAAAGAAATTTACTTTCACATACCACTCCAGCTGGTCCCTTCCCGCTAGCATTCCGCATGAACTTGAACTCAGACTTTGATATGTTGATTTTTAATCCCCAAGTTTTATAAAAGAGGTTGAATATATTCAAATATTTTTCAAGAAAACAGAGAGCTGAAAGACGACTCTCGATTGTGCCATCGCCGTATAAGGGACCAGTGGCAGTGAAGTTTTCTGAGAATTGGTAGAGAAAAACGTGAAGAAATATGTTATCAGTTATATGATGATCAGTCAAGTTTAAGAAATGTTTACTGTTCAATATCTCAGGAAATAGTGGGTCTACCAAATAATGTTTTTTATAGGTGCAAAAAGTACATGAAGGTGGTAAATCTGTGGGTTCAAAAGTTATCGTGGGTTCAAAATGTGCTTAAGTTCGATCCTGTAAAAAGGGAGTAGTGCTAAAACTTGGCTGGGTACTACCGTGCCCTTTGATAAAGGCGAGGCCCCAAGATGGAACCTTGTGGGACTCCGCTTTTGCATTCACAGGTATTACCTTTAGAACTTTGTAAATGGATGTAAAATACGTAATCTATTAATAAAAAATGTGCACGACTGGGTCGTACGAACTTGCTCCTGCATGCTAAAACTAAATATTTATGATTACTTAAAATGCAAAAGCTAGTGTTAAAATAAGAGATATACTTTAAGCAATTCTGATTACACTCTTACTTACAGCTTACACTTAACTCAAAAAAAAAAACAAAAACAAATATATAAAAATAATTAGAATTTATTAAAAAAATTAAAATTTGGAAATGTACCTCGTATATACATTTCATTCCAAAAATTTAAATGCCGAATAAATTCAAACCTTATCCTTGATTTATTGAATTTTTTTTTTTTTTGAAAATCGTCGGAGCCGTTTTTTTTTTCAAATTATTTTTGTATATATAAAATTTTTCAAACATATCTTAAAATTAATTTGGGTATGCAGTTTTCAAGACCATGTAAATATACAAATTATACTCCAATTTGGATTTTTAAAATTTATCCGGTTTTGAGATACAGAATTTTGAAAAAAAAGTTAAAAATATTTTTTAAAAATCCAAAAAAAAAATTTGAAATTTATTTGAGAACAAAATATTATTTGAACAATATATACGTACT
This sequence comes from Sphaerophoria rueppellii, assembly GCA_920937365.1. NCBI lineage: Eukaryota > Metazoa > Arthropoda > Insecta > Diptera > Syrphidae > Sphaerophoria > Sphaerophoria rueppellii. The sequence goes on from CAKKXW010000003.1 coordinate 54,173,568, forward strand.
TTTGAAAAAAACTTACGCTGATCAGACTTTCAGTTTTCGAGAAAATCTAATAACAAAAAAACGGTTAAATGGGAGGTACCGTTTTGGAGCAATACAAATTTTTTTTTTTACATAAAACACATGAATGTTTAAAAAAATTAAACTCGAGGAAGTTTAAAAAAAATCGTTCGGGCCGTATTTGTGAAAAATAAAAAGTTTTGGTTTTTGGGCAAAAAAATTGTATGGTGGATACCCTAAATTTTGATCTTAAAACAAAAAAAAAAAAATTGGGATGTGACTTTTTGCTCAAACCTCTAATTTTCAAATTTGAAGTCAATCGGACCAGTAGTTAAGCCTGTAGATGCCTGTAAACTTTCCGACAGACAGACAGACGGAATCGCCGGACCCACTTTTTTCGACTTCTCTATCATCGTAATGTCATATCTCATCCTCATCTCAATTTTTTTTTTTACGAATTCAATACTTGCCATATATTCTATATGTCGCAACTAAAAAATGTCAGCGAAAAAAAAACATTGTTTTTCATCGATTAAAAGAAAATACATATCAGTGAAACAAGAAAATTATATTTGAATTAGCTGACCTGGCAAACGTTTTTTTGCCATTTTGAATTATTTAAATCTTATTTATATTTAGTGTGAGCGTATGTTGTGCATGAATAAGACGGCATAGAACTTTGTGAACGTTGACGTATTATGTCATGCAACTACTGCAGATTAATTGAGATAACCTTACTTTGTCCCCGTATGTCAGGAAAATTACATTGGTCACAAATGTTGGTAATGTAGTTCGTTAGATATAATAATTGTGTAAAAATCGACTACTAACTATTTATCAATTTTCAATTCATATACATACTTTATTAATTCAATAAGACAATTCAAATAAATTAAGATAATTAGTTAGGATGAGATAAAAAGAAAGAACTGGACACGTTGTCGGCTGAAGGCCAAACTTCAATTCCAAACAATTTTTATTGCAATGCAAATCAAATGCACTTTGAATGAGTTGATTCAAGATGTCTTTCAAAGCATAGAGAAAATTACAGAAATCACGCTTGGTTGAGTTGAAGTGCAATAATGGCTGGTACGGATAAAAGTCTTTCTAATCGATGCAAAAATTTATTTTGAACGAGATTAATGTACAATCTTTTGCCTACAAATCGACTGACACAGTTACAAATGAAAACGATGAAGTAAATCTAACGACGATACGGAGTTCTATTTTTGGATATACTAGGACTTACGCCATATTATTTTTAGCTCTGAAAGTAGGAGCGTCAATTTTATTGTTTCTATCAACTTAATTTTTGCAATAGTATAAGACTTGCCGTGAACAAGTCAATGGCAAATCTGATTGAAGCTACCATATTTTGCCATTTAGATTTTATTCTTAACGTCTTCAGTTTTCTATCCGACTTGCATTCGCATTGTTCATTATTGAAAATATGTGGTATTGATTACAAAATTCCAGTTTTTTCTCATGGTCAACTATACAGGGTATCTTGTAATATGCTGACATATGTAGGTTTTTACTTTGGGATGTGATTCTGGGTTATATTCTTAGAAAAAAAAAGCAAAATGTTGACTTTAGGGTCAATTTTTTTCATCAAAAAACGCTTAATAGTAGGTGTTTCACCTGCTCGATGCCACTCTACACGTGCGTCGTCCCGATTTAAAAAAAACCATTCGTCAGTGTCTTGGGTTTCTCCAAACCGCCCGCCGCCGCCGTCTTGCCAGATCTTAAGTGTGGCGAAATCAAGTCACAAATCGACAAAAATATATTACATAATCGTCATGAAAGAAAATGTACAGTTTTAAAGCTTTTTATGAAGCTAAATCTGTTTCATAGTAGGATTAAAGCCGGCATAAGTCCGTTTTAGTATCTAACTGTCATTTTGAAAAAAAATTTGTCGAAGAAATGTTTTTTAACGTCAATTTTGTCAACTTATTTTTAATATGTACATAACGCCAAATCCTAAATCACCGTGTTTCATAAATAATCCCGACCTCGACCAATACATATTCAACTCACTGCGCTCCAAATCACTTGTAATGCATAAGATGAGAGAAGGAAAAATTTAATTATTTGCCAAGTTCTATGGTGACAATCTCAACAACAAAAATCGCATATACATAAATTATAGTGTTGCTCCTTACAACAAAACTCTTTTGAGAGATGCTAATCTTCTGGAAAAACAACAAAAATACAAATATGTTTGGATAAGAGATTCAACTATTCTCATCAGAAAGCAAGACGGCGCGGCGGCGGTGTGGCGCAGTGTCATAAGTCCGTAAAGGACTTTTGACCCACTTAGGTGGGTCAAAACTACATAAATCGATTATGAATTAATAACCCACGTAATTGAGTCGAAAGTACGTCAGCATTTTCATGGAATTGTGACTCCAGCTTACGGTGAGTGAAATCGATTTTTTATTTTTTTTTTTTTGCTTATTCCGAGCGGTGGAGGGAAATAACTCCACGGGAACTAACTATACTGAGGGATTTAGTTTCCTCTAAGTGAGGATTTGGTCCACTTTTGTAAAGTGTGGTTAGTTCCCATGTACTGTGGGAATTAAAGTCCTTAATGAAATATTGGTTCTAGTTCTCTTCGAACGTGAAATGAACTGCCATTTTAACCGAGACAAACTAAAATAAGAATTCAAGTACTGAGCAATGTTATTCGTAAAATAAAAATAAAATTCATTTATAGTCATTCAGTAATCGTGTTTTTAAAGCTATGATTACACGGTCAACGAAATCGGTCAACGCGTTGACTCTCTGACGTCACAAAAAAAAAATATTTTCTCTGTCATCTCACCGTCAACGTGTACAGTGTCAATGCATAAGGCATTGACTATCACACGATTGACACTATTGGGTCAATTTTGTCCCAAATTAAGTTGACGCACCAGGTGTGTCAACGTGACTTTTACTTATCAGTGTCAACGCATTGACTCGCAAAACTTTGATCACACGGTTTGACACAAATCAAAAAGTCGTAGCCATCAAGGCAAGTAAGGTTATTTTGAATAACAAAACAAAGGAACTATTTTATTCATCGTTTCAAAATATGAGACCAAATCCTGAACATTTTGTTGACTATTTTCGAACGAGTGTAAGATCTTTTGATGAGTTGGCGGTTAAAGTTTCACCAAAAATCAAAACTCAAAATCAAATAAAAAGAAATCAGTATCAAAATCATCCATATTTTCCTTTTCAATTTGATAAAAACTTGCGGTAAAAAAACGCATGTGTGCACTGCACAATAGAAATTAATGTACTACAAGACACAAATGCGATTTTAGTCGCTGCGACATCGTTGCGATATCGCAGAAACTTTTGCGACAATTTACCGCAGAAATGACGCTGCGATATCGCAAGTGTGTGTGCACCAATCTATTCGCATGTCTGCACCGGGGCCTAACTGCATCCTCCAAAGCGCTGGTCGCTTTAGGGCAGCTGAAATCAACGCTGATATTTCCGATCGTTTGGCCCAGCCGTATGCAATTTTTCTTTTGCGTTGCCCTTTTTTTTTATCTTTGCCTTGGTCAAGTGACTCCTATCTTGGAGTATCATCGTCTATTTCTTCTATCATAATCTGATAAAAATTTTATCAATTGAAAGGGAAAAAACAAAATTTACCCGTAGCCTTAAAATTTCAAATTTGTTTTTCATTTTTTTTTTTATTTTTTGAAATAAATCAAAAAATGAGTAGCTACTGACATGTAAAAAAAACCAGGGCTATTTTTTAAAAATACAAATCACTGTCAAACTGAGACGATGACACGGTATTTAATTCTACCTCGTCAACGCTGGGACACGGTCATTGCGATGACACGTAGTCTTGAAACTCCGTCAACGCGTCCCAATGACGTTGACAGAGAGATTACACGGTCACCGAAAATAGTCACCCAAAAATGGGTGTCAACGTGAGTGTCATCGTACCCGTCAACGCAATGACACCAGTTTTCGTTGACGATCTCACAACGTGCCACTCTTGGGACAGATTGTGACGTCAATTTTACGTCAGAGAGTCAACGCGTTGACCGATTTCGTTGACCGTGTAATCATAGCTTAAGACTCTGATTTTTTGTTTTTAATCAAATGACAATCATTTTTTTTAACTTCCCAGAGCTAGTTATTATAATTTCGGAGCGGAATTTTGTTCGATTTCGTACGTTTCGGACAGGTTTTGCTTCGAGGTATTCTTCCGACTTACAATTCGGAATTTTTTCCGATATGAAGTAACGCAATACGATGAGTAACAATTTAATGCGATGACTAGCTTTATTTTCCTTTATTTTTGATAGTTTGATTTCCGATTTGTCCGCAGAAAATTGTTTGCGGAATTTTTTTTTGTTTAAGCTGTACAGACTGAAAAATTTTGGTTGCTATATTTTTGTCCGATGACAATTAGCTCGAATAAAAATTTAAGCTCCGAATATATTTGCGTTGCGGAAAGTTGTCCGCTCCGAAAAATACCTCGATAGGGCAGAATGGGTCCGATTTTATGAATCTCTAATATTTGCATATCTCAATGTTTCGACGTCACTAGAATCCGAATTAAGTGTTTTTATGATGATGCCTGTGTATGTGCGTTACGTTTTTTCAGCTCCATTGTCTCGCGAACCACTCATCGAATTTTCATAAAATTGGTCTCACTCGACGAGGTATTGTGTTTTGTTAAGAGCTGATTAGGTTTTGAGCGAAATGCTCAAAATTAATTAATGGCAATCAAAAATCTAAGACAACCGTAATATAATGAAAATTATGATAATTTCTGCAATAACTTCAACAATAGCTTTATCAATTTAATAAGATATATTAGATGTGTGTTCATAATTTTAAACAATTGAAAATTAGTTTGAGCGGATTTGTTTTTTCGTTCTTATAAGGAAAAAACAGTTCATATGGGTGCAGGTTAAAATTCAATAGCATTATTGATAACAGTGTGAAAAAAAACAATATTCAGGAGTATTATAGACTATATTTCATTACCAGCTGACCCACCAAACGCTGTTTTGCCATATGAATGTTAATCTTCAGAAATACAAATCCGATAAGAAATACCTATTTTTCACTAAAAGTAAACTAAAATATTTCTATATTAGATATATAGTGGCGCCACTCTTATTCAACTAACTTAGTGTATGTCCTCAAATGACCAATTTTATATAATTTGACTTTGAAACCCAACGTGTGTGTACATTGTACAACTATATCGGGATGCATTGGCAGGAAATTTAGCAAAACAACTAATGTTTTTGCCTGTTTTTCTACTCTGGGAAGTTAGTCGTGTGGACCACATGGGTCGCACACATATTTTTTTTTTATTTTTAAGACAACTAGTGTTGAAGTTATTCAAGAAAATATGGAAAAATAGGCAAATATTTCAAAAAAAGAGCATCCCCCCCATAATCTACGAAACTACTGCACCTAAAATTCTGAAAGAAAAAAATTGAGTTGTTGCCCCCTTCCCCTCTTCAGAGTATTTACAGAATACTTATAATTAACACAGATATTATTTAAATGTCATGTCATTTACTTGAATACTTGACTATTTCACAAAATCAGAATTCCATGCAGCTTTCGATTGTCCCCCTTATTTGCTGACTTTCCCGTTAGACCGGGCCAAAAATTCGTTTAATCAGGCTATATCTGAAGTGAACATTTTGTAAAAATGCATTGAGGATTGGACGGATAAAGAGTCCCTACCGAACATACTTACAAAACAATGCAGCTTAAATCATATGCAAAATTTTGATTTAATAAGGTTTGAAGCTCTTTGTGCTCTCGCAGAGTTTTCTGAGTTCCCAATCAAAAATTTTCCATTTTTCCATTTGAAACTCAATGCACTTCACCAACCCATTTTGAAATTTTCCAGTTTTGAATTTGAAAACCCAGTGAACCCACAATTACATGCAATTTTCCATTTGAAAACAAATGAGTTTTTCATCATAAGATATTTCTATTTTCCCAGCAGTGTTCCTCGACATAACTTAATTTTTGCTATTTTTAAAAAAAATTCTACGAATATTTGACATTATTTTCAAAATTCACACTAAATGTCATGAATAAAAAAAAAATAAAAACAGAACATGAATTCATCATCTCCGTCTCATTTTGTTGGCAGGTTCATCTTGCTGCCATAGCCCTTAACCTATTTAAGCTGACTTCTTACACCAGTTTGTCGTGTATTGACGCCAAGCCATTAATTCTGAAGAATATTAAATTAGTTTGTTACTCTATCAAGAGACTTCTGTGCCAATGTCTCCACGCGAATCAAAGCGTTTTGACTTGAAAATATTCATGAACTCAACTGGCATCAGTCATCGCCACCGGCGCCTTCACCGACCAACTACGACATCCGAAAGATAGTAGGAACAAACGAAACGTGGTGCACGAAATTCTTAAGGCAAACGCCAAACGGTCTCTATGGGATCGTGACCGGAATGATAGGATTTCGACTTCCTTGCCATCGACCGACCAACCGGCCGCCGCCGCCGAGCTTTGAGGATGTCAGCTTACGACTATCCATGATATTGTGATATTGGGAATAAGATTCAATTTGAATTCGTTATGTCTGTACGGCACTCAAAAATATGTCCTTTTTCCACTCCTTCCGAAAGCTATGGTCGTTCAAGAACTAAATGTAGAATTCTACGACTGTGACCTTCGGCATTGCTAAGGAGACAAAAAGAAAATTCGACAATGTGACATGTCACTTTATGTTTGCGACTAAATTGGTTACATTCGGAAGCAGTCATACACCCCACGTATATTAAGAGAATGTAAAAATGGCAGCAATCAACACCCCCACTTGTGACTTGAAATACCACTGCCACATCCTTCAACCCAGTCCACATATACATACTTGAATGGGAGACTCGTAAACCGCTTCTATTTTAAGATAATTGATATTCACCACCACTTTTCCTAAGGAAAAAGGGTGAGTTCGCTGAGCCAGCGCCAAGCTGCTTGATTGTCATGGCAGTGACAAAAAAGACTTTTTACTTCTTTAGTCGAGGACACATCAAAACGAACCGACCGACCCAACAACATACAAAATGTAAGACAAGCAGCGACAAATTAACATTTTGTGGCGACTTAAGCTCACGCCGACAAAAGGATCACACAGATATTTTGCGTTCGAAGTTATACTCTACTTGTAAAGGACCAACTATCAAAAAAAAACAAACAAAAAAATGCTGCTTTTGAGTTAACCCCAAATGCCTGCGGCACGAGGCAATGAGGTTTATTCTATTAAAGTCTTTTTGGGTTTGGTTGAATGTCGCTTTGTAGTGGGGAAAGGCAAATTGTGAAAATCCATATCTATTCTCTAGTCTAGTATCTAAGTCTCGTGTATTTGTTTGTGGGATTACCAAGGGTTAGAAGATTTTCATTTAGAGAGAGATTATAGTATTTAGGATTTATGAGACTCAACAATGCCTTTTTAAAGAAATTGTTAATTTTTTTTACCCCTTTATCACATTATTATTTGTTCAATACAACCATGAGTACCTGAGTTGATTTTTTGATCGATATCCGTTCCGGCTATTGTTTCTCATAGTTTTGGCAGCAGTTTGACAAACCAAAATGCAGAAATTGTCAAATTTAAAATCAATCCCCCTAAAATAAAGATGATCTGCCACGGAAATCGACCATTCTCGAAAATCAATATTTGCTGACAGGTGAAAACTGATAATGGAAGTACAAAATTCCCAATTTTTCACCAGTGAAGCACATCAGCAATATGCTGTGTCAAAAAGATATCGATCAAGTCAATCAAGTCCACTTATCTACAAGTTTTGACCACCGGGTGTCAAGTGCCTATCCCGAGATAGGATGAAAACCGCTAACGAAGGTTGTTGGTGACAGCTTCTTCGACATATTAGGTGCTGAGGCCATTATTTCGTCACTATCCTAGTGTCCGTAGCTTAGTGGTTAGGTGCGTTGGCTGCTAAGCAGAACGTCGTGGGTTCGAATCCTACTCGGGCCCAAAGTTTTTGTTTCATCTTTCACGGACACTGCCTCTTGCGAAGAACTGACAAAACTTCCAAGAGTATCATCTGTCATGAATAAGTGCTTCTCAACTTTGCCGTTCGGAATCGGTGTTAAATTGTAAGTCCCCTCTTCACACGCACCTAAAGAATTGTTGATGAGAGTAAGCCACTTAGGCCTTGGCTCTTCAAGAGCTATCGTGCCACTCTATTTATTTTATTTCTATCCTTGGAAATAAGAAAACGACGTTTGCCTCCAAGCTGTGGTCATGTTTTGGGGGTGACTTCCCAGTCACGTAGAAAAAGTTTAGTTGACGCAACAGGAAGCCCCGGATACGGAGTGATTTACACACAAGCGAAAGAAATTGGGACAACAGGATTCGGACCTGCAATATAAGGTCCACGTTCAGACGAACAATTAACGGAGGCCTGTATATATACGTTAAACGTTATAAAGTGGATTTAACTGCCATAAAGGAAATATGATGGGACGGGCCGGATAAAAGGAGGATACAAGAATCCGATATATCTACTAAGGCGACTTTTACAGAGAACAACAATAGTGTGTGTTAGAATAGGGCTTCGTCTTTGGAGGCATGCAAATTATACTAAACTCCAGAGCTCTCAGCGATCGCCTATAGTGATATTTCGCATCAAGGCTAAATGTAGCCTTATATGCGCTCACGCCCGCCCCACAGAAGAGAAAGATGACGAAACCAAACATACCACCAATGCAGTAACGATACGCTAGAAAGAGGGGACATCCGATCTTTGGTCGGAAAACACAACTTGCACGGATTCAGGGTCATCGATTTTGCATCGGGGTGAAAGATAGTTGCTGCAAGTATAAGTGCTTCCGCCAACTCAAGATCTACAAGGGGACCTGGAGGATTCCAGACTAATCAACTGTCAACCAGAGTTATCATGTTGCGATCGACGAAAGACGTTGATTTCGTTCTTTTTTTGTGGATATTTTTAAACGATGGGAGAAATAATTAAATGAATTATGTACCAGATATTTTGGAATTGATTGCTTACCTTTTGGCCAAATTTCTCTAAAAATTCTTATCATCGAACCCAATAAGGCTGACAAAACAACCTTGAATCAAATTAAACAAAAGGCGAAACAACCGTTATCGAGATAAACTAAAACCAAATAACTCAGTGCACTTTTAACGGAAAAAAAAAACAAAAAAACAAAAGAAACAAATTCGAAGTAATAGTGGGGCGAAGTGATCGAAAAACTAAGTAAAAAAATAACAAAAAATAGCTTGGCGAATTAAACAAAAGTTGTAGTGTGAAAAATGAAGTGTTTGGGCGCCAAGTAAAAAAAGTGAAACAATAGGCACCCATCATTTACATATACTTTTGTGAACTCTTCAGCTGAGAATGGACGTGCGTCGGTCGGTAGAAGGGACATACTGTAATATTCGGCTTGGTCCGATAATTAAAACTTATTCACTTTTAAAATAAAACACAAATTCACTTTATCTAAATCACTCACAAACGTATTTATTCAACACTTTCAATTATTACTTTCAAACACAGTGTCTTTACTTTATAGCAGTTCACATTCAATTAATTTTGCTTCGACACCAAGCGGGTATTTATATAACTCAAATAAGTTCGAGAGACTACTAGGTTCTAGTAGGCGCTGAAACTTCTCGATGCTTAACGAAGTTCTCCTCTTAACCACTAGAGTGTAGGGGAAACTCTAAAGAGTATATACACAATTACTTACAACTACAAATAAAACTTTTGCTACATAACTATTCAGTAATTAGACAATATTAGAGCGACACAGATAAATAGTGCATACACATTTAAGTATAGAGATATAGAGAGGCGGAGCTCCAAATGTGTATACATTACAATACCTACATTGCATATACAAAATTAAAATTCATTTTAATACATTGAAACAATCATCTTAGGCAAGAAAATAAAATTTTCACATTCCTGAATATCAACAAAAAAAAAATCATAAGAATATAATCATAAATCATACAAAAGTAATATGCTGATTCCACTGACGCTAATCACCAGATTTAGCGAAGTAGATTAAGAACAAATCTCGACTTTTCCGGGATTTAGTGAATTTATGAATATGTACCCTACATCCTATAAAAGTAGAGATTTGTTCTTAATCTACTTGTCTTAATCTCGTGATTAGCGGCAGTGGAATCAGCATAGAATCATAAATATTTAGTTTTAGCATGTAGGAGCAAGTTCGCACGACCCAGTCGTGCACATGTTTAGGTGTTTTCAAGTATTCATTCAGAGGAAACAGAGCCTGAACAAATAGAGCACGTTCTGAGTTCTCTGAACAAAAAAATCTCTGAGCATGCAAATTTACTTTTTGAACAAATGAACTAAATGTAACTTGCTCGTGAGAGCTTTTCTTGTTAATAATAATTATTATTATCACTAGCGCTTCATATTTCATATTTCTAGTTTTGAATACGATGTATACCTACTTCTTTTTTGCTTTCTTTCAGTTTTGTTCTTTTTGTTCGGTCTAATTTGGCCGAGCGAAAAGAGCGTACTCTGATTGAACACGGTATTTTAAGCTCTGAAGTCTCTCGGCAAAAATTTGAACACGGAACTTTGTTTGACAGTTCAAGCTCTGCTCTGAGCGAATATTTGAAAACGCCTATTGATTCATACCATTCAATTTCATTGCTTTTGTTATTTTTCTGGCATTTTTGTGTTGAAAATATAAATTTCTTGTAGGTCTCTTCAGTTTTTAAGGCATGACATTAGTCAGATGTTGCGTGACCCTTTCGCAGACTCAAAATGCAGACAGCAAAACGTAAAAAAAAGGAATTTAATAAATAAATAAAATGCACAAAACGTTTTCGCATTCATTTTAGTCCAGTTTTAGTCCGTCTTATATTTAGCCAGCTATTACCTGTCATGCTACTGTACGATTATACCAATCAGTCATTCATGACAATCACATCTATAAGCCCAACGGCTACAATTTTATTTTGCTGTCCAACGTCCAAGTTAATTGACAATCAATGTTTATCCTTTCGCATTAAGCATAAGATATAAGGATCATCAATAGATCTAATGCCATAACACAGCATAATTGATATGGACAGACTCTATAACCCTAGAGCGAATTCAATTCAATTATCGATTAAGTGCAGCAATTTGGAAACTAGCTATATGCAATACACAAATTAATGATAAGTCGCTATTAGTGTTTCCTCATAATGCTCCTAAACAACACTAACGCTGCAGTTAATGGAATATTAAATGATATGAGTGTGCTTAGCATTTTGATTTCTTATTCTTAAAATTTAATTGGTTTCGATGAATATCCCGCAAGCCGATTTGGTTTAATATTTATGGAAAATGACAATCCCATTTAATGTACAGTTTTCAATTCTTGGTCAGTCAGTTTTGAGGAAGAATTGAACAGAAATTGAAAATAAACAGTGTCAGAGTCAGATGTGTACCTACATTTTTCTAATATTTCTATAAAATAACTTTGAGAGAGCTATAACCTCAAAGGCTTACTTGTGCAGTGCAATAGGCAATTAGGCAAGGAACTCGTAGCTTGCTTTCCTTCCTTATGTAAAAGAGGTTATGATTTTCTGTTCCACAATTTTTTTTTCGTTCTCCTTCAGGTAGTTTTCACTTTGGAAAGATAACCGTGAGAGCGCCTTAAAGTGTGTTGACTTCATTACGAAGGTATGGAAGTGGAAAAATCTGTACATTTATGAGATTTAAGGTAAGGACGTTAGTCTTGTGTTAAGATAGTAGTTGCTGAGTTAAAATAAAACTCTCGCAAGCAATGGGGTTTATGTGATTTTTAAACCTCGTTCTCTCAAGAAGTTGAGAGGAATAAGATTACATATAACAGTTTCTAGGTGTAAATCGTCTACATAGTGACTCCATTATAATAAGAGCTGATAGAAGGTGAAAAAGCAATTGAATTATTCCCACGAGGGCTGCCAGAAAATTCATAGAAAAAGCCAAAAGGGATTCTTAGTGCATTTTGTGGCTAAGAGATTCATTTACCTCGTTCTTTGTCTACTGTTGTTTAAAAAATCATCACGCGAATCATAAAAACTCCCAAAAGAACCTTGTTGCGAACATTATAATTATAATACTTCTCAAAGAGAAGCCAGTTCAAATAAATTACAAAGTGAGAAAAATAACTCCATACAATTCCAAGTACAGTCGAAACTCGCAACCTCTTTTGAAAATTCTAAAGCAACTGTTTTGTATAAAGAGAATATGAAATTAATACACTGCTCATGAACTGATGATCACATAAAACGAGCTTTCATAGCTGTAAGTACGTACATACATCACATTGCCACATTTTATAGACAAGTTGAGCAAAGGGAAAAAGAACATCCTCTAGAGGCACCCATTGTTCTGTTTCCATTTCCACAAAGGATATAGAAAAAGCGTACACAAAGCTATAGAGCCAACGTCCATGCATTAAAAATTATATACATATACCTATTTGCTGTACATGAAATAAGCAAAGCATCATCAGAAGATTTTCGTCTGTCCGAAACGATAAATAGACACTGGTGCGATGGTTAGCCACAGCAGAAACAGTCAGAGCGCATTGCTTCAAAGGAAACTGGACCGGCAATAAACCGCCTTGCCACATTCCCAACGGCACATTAACAAGCGAAATAAATTTCCCGGCTGGAAGTCTACAATTTACTCAGCTGACATGCCTCAGTCGTATATTACCACCACATCACTAAGAAGCAACCTTCAGTCTCAACACAGTGGTGATTCTTCTCGGTTGGTTTTTTTTTTTGGCTCAAAATACATTCAACCTTATAAAAATAAATGAAACGCATTTTATAACTATAAGACCAACAGTTCTAAGTCAACAACAACAACAAAAAAATACACTGAACTTGTATGCAATCAGTGACGGGTGGATTAAGAGGTAGTTTTGTGGTTTTAAAAAGTTTGTCAAATCTTCAAATGTTTACTTGAGTCTTCTATCAAAATATTTTTGGCTCGATCCACAGAAGCTTTTGGATAAAACATTTCTCCAGTAGCTTTGTTTTAATCAACGCGTACCAGTGTGTTTTTAGATCAGGAAGAAATACAATAGACCTAATATTCTCACTGATGAGGCAGATCCTGGAGAAGACCAACGAATTTCAATTCGAAACACACCATCTTTTCATCGGCATCCACCGTAAAGAGCATATGATGACGATATCTGAAGTCGGGATCCCGAACAAACTGATCCAGATGTGCCGCATGACGCTGAACAATAAGCATAAATCAAACAAATGCGGGGCATGGGGACATGGATAGTGCGCAAAGCAGGTGTGAACTTGGAAAACCCTACCTTCAAACAATCCACTCAGCTCCTAGGTTATGGGAACTACATAGACAACTTTTGTCGATGCAAGAGAGCTATGATTGAGGCCTTCTCAGCGATGGAAGGACACACGAAACTCGTTGGTCTTGAAGTGAATGAGGACAAAACAAAGTTTACATGATATCAACAAACAAAACAACATCTGTACACCGCCTAGGACAAAATATCAGAAATATAAATTCCAGAAACAATTCCTTAGTAGAGATCTCACGAAAAATTAATCTAGCGAACCGCTGATACTTCGTTTTGGCCAAACAATTGGTTTCAAAATTCTACTCGAAAGACAAAGTGTCTGGTATACAAAACATTGATGCCAAGTGTTGAACGATAAGTAAAAAAGGGAAAATGGTACAGGTCACTTTCGACGTATTTTCGGAAAATTTACTATTTACATCGAGAAAATGGACAACAGTCAAGCCAAAATTCTCTCCGCAGGCCTATGTTTGAAACGACTAGGAAGACCGAATCGGAAAAGAGTAGCTGCAGAATGCAGATGCCAGCGCGCTTGGTTTTGACGGCTGGAGAATGCATGAGGTACTCTTCCCGATGTATAACTACTATGTCTTAGACTGAGATCTTGTACAATTCTTAACAATAAAAAATTAGCTTGCTACAACCCAGTGCACTGGAGAGAACTTAGTTGTACAAGGTACAAACGAAAAAAAAAGAACAAAACTTGTTACAGCTTTGTAAGAAAACTCAAGGTAGTTCTTATGTCGACCGATGGTTTATTGCAATAGAACTTAAAACTAGACAATTGGTTGCTTAGAAGGTATGATACATAAAAATACGAACATGTTATACATACAATGTCGCATCGTACGATCGATGACGTGCGTTATTTATTTCTTTTCGAGTTATTTGATACTTTACACAAACGAGCATGCATGAGTACAGACCTAGGAGATTATTGATGGGAGTATATTTTAAACGAATGATGAATGTCTTAAGATCCTTACAGACTCGACCATCCTGACAACAAATCGTCCTCGATTTGCATTTATTTTGATTAACAGTTTTCTTTTGAAAGTTTCCTTAAACAATTTAGATCTTTTTCGATGATATACATAATACGAATGAAGCTTACATTTTCTCATGTTTTGTTTTTTTGTTTTGAACATTAATATATAACGAACATTTCAAAAAATAACTAACATATAATAGTTAAAATATAAAAAGGTAAAATTTATTGGAAAACATGAATAAAAGAAAACAGATACGTGCGAAGTGTGTTGTTTTTTTTTATAATCATGCAATTAACTATTCGAAGTGAATATAAGGTTTCATATTTTCCGGCGAGGCAATTCCCTCGTAAGGAATTCTTGAAATTTGAAGATATTCTAAGTCTTTAATCACATACCTATCATTACTCAAGCATTTAATGATTTGGTAGGGACCTTTATATTTAGGAATCAACTTTTTATTTACTCCAGGAGTGTTACATATATTTTTTATCATTACATGATCTCCATTCTTATAGGAATGTGGGGGCTTATGCCGTTTATCAAAGTATTCTTTATTCGTTTTTTGACCCTGAATAATTTTTTGTTGCGCTTCCAATCTGACTGCCTCTAAATTTCTGGGTTCTTCTTCCATAATGTTATTTGCAAGATAATCTCGTATAATGTCACAAACAGTACCCTTCTGAACGACACCAAATAAAAGAACACTGGGGCAAAAACCCGTGCTCTTGTTTTCAACGTTATTGAGAGCAAACTCTACTTTACCTAAATATTTAGTCCACTCACCAGGCTCTACTTCGCTTTCTTTTGCTAACATTGGGGTGATGCTTCTATTTATCCTCTCTACTTGACCATTTGATTGTGGCGAACTTGTGGCAATTTTGATGTGTTGTATGTTGAACTTATTGCAAAACATCGAGAATTCGTCCGACGTGAAACAGCTTCCTCTATCCGAAACTATTCGGGTAGGCTTGCTATAGTTTAAAAAATATGATTCACAACAAGTTAACACTTCTTTGGTACTTGTATTTTTCACAGCATAAAGTTTTGTGAATTAAGTGAACCCATCCACCATTAAAAAAATAAATTTCTTTAAATTTCGGACTGATGAGGGCAAAGGACCGTAGTGATCTATATGAACTGTTTCGAAAGGCTTATTTCCTTTGGGAATGTTATGCAACACACCCTCCTTCTTGCCAGTCTGTGTTGAGAAATGTATGCATCGTAAGCAATTGCTTATTTAATCCTTTATTTTCGATTTCATAAATGGAAACCAATAGGTTTTCTTCAAAAAATCATAACATTTCTCAACCCCGACATGGCACAACGCATCGTGGTGAGTCTGTATAACATTCCTTTCCATTTGGACTGGAACATAAAACAATATCTTACAGTTTATTTTGCGGTAAACGAGCCCGTTTATCAGTTCGTATAAAGGGCTGGGCTTTCCCTTTCTTCTAGCATGTTTACTATGTTTCTAAGGACTTTATCTTTTTGCTGTGAAGCTGCAAGTGCATGCTCGAAAGATTCAGGTTCAATGGTAAAAATATTATGGCACCTGCTGAGTGCATCGACATGACTCATATGCTTGCCATCTCGGTGTTCTATAGAGTACTCAAAATCTTGGAGCTCTAGTGCCCAGCGTGATATTCTTGGGTTGAGAAGTTTTTTGCTTAAAGTCAGCGTAAGAGACTTACAGTCTGTAATTATTTTGAATTTTATTCCAACCAAATAAATCCTAAATCGTCTTAGAGCAGAAATTATAGCCAGAGTCTCAAGTTCATAGGAGTGGTATTTAGATTCTTGAGCAGTAGCTCGCTTCGAAAAGAAAAATATCGGATGAAGCAATTTGTCCTCCTGTCTTTGTAGCAATACTGCCCCGAAGCCCAAACTGCTTGCATCACAATGCAGTTCAGTTTCCGCAACCGGATTGTAAATGCGCAGCAAAGGTGCATTTAAAAGCATACTTTTAAGCGTTTCGAAAACAGACAAAACTTCATTGTTAATACAAAATTTACTATCCTTTTTTATAAGGTCATAAAGCGGCTTTGAAACTATGGAAAATTTTTTTATAAATTTGCGAAAATAGGAGCATAAACCCAGGAATGAATGAAGAGATTTAGGGTTTGTTGGTGTTGGAAAGTCTCTTATGGCACGAAGTCCTTCCGCATTTGGGCTTATTCCTTCTGCTGACACCTTATAACCTAAATAAGTTATTTCGCTTAACATAAAAAAACATTTATCCAAACGTAACTCCAAATTATTAACGTGTACAATGTTCAAGACCTGTTTTAAAATTTGAAAATGCTCGTCTTTCGTCTTTGTTGCAATCAAAAGATCAAGATTTTTTCAGATTTAATTAGTTCTTTAAATATTAAATTTATGTATCTCTGAAAAACTGCAGACGCATTTTTGAGCCCGAAGGGCATACGTAAATATTCAAATTGGCCTAATGGAGTCACAAATGCTGTATATTGAACCGATTCAGGAGACATAAGTACATGATGGAAAGCACTTTTAAAGTCAAGGAGGGAAAAGTATTTTTTGTCTCTCAAGGTATCCAAATGATCCTCAATTAGAGGCAAAGGAAAATTATCCTTCTGTGTCATTTTGTTTAATTCTCTAAAATCGATACACAATCGCAATTCTCCTGATTTTTTCTTTACAAGCACTATTGGCGAAGCAAAAGGAGAATTACTTTCACGAATAATTTTATTTCTTTGAAGATCATCTAAAATGTTTTGCAATTCCTTTTTATGGGCATAAGGCAGGCGTCTTGGAGCGCAATTAAAAATTTTATTCGAATTAATCAAATTAATTTTCATTGAAAAGCCTTCACATTCATTTTTAAGTAAACAAGAATTGGATTTTGTATTTTCAATAAAATTACTTTTATCGACAACACTCTGGGTCACTATTTCTCTTATTTTAACTTTTTCTTCAAATTTCAAGTCTTCACAAATATTTAAATTACTTTCATTCCCTTCATCACACGTATCAATGCTAAGAATTTCATTCATGTCTGTTTCGTAATCGTTTTCTTTCACATTATTTTCATTTTTTTTGTTTCTTAATGCTAATTCTATATTGCTCTTCTGTAAATAATCCCTGCCTAAAATAATTACATTTTTCATTGTATCATTTTTTACAACATAAATATTTAAATTAACATACATGTTATCAACTTTAACTTTGCATAAAACCTTACCGAACATAATTAATTTACTGTTGTTGATGCCATTGAAATCAGGTAGAGGGCTCTCTAAAGTTGTCATCAAGTACTGTGGGACATATTTTTGTTGAATCAAGCTTATTGGACTGCCTGTGTCAATTATTGTCATCGCTCTGATGACTGATGAAACTGCTCCAATATCGTTGTTTACGAATTCGTATTCAAATACTCCATGAAAATCTCTGAGAAACGATGGTTGTTTGTTGAGTTGTGAGTTTTGAACTAAGAGCACGGCTGATGCTGATGTTGGACAATCTTTGATCATATGGCCAGCTTTGCCACAGCGAAAACAAGTGCCTCTCTCTCTTCGTGGCTTAGGGCAATTAGTGATTATATGCCCTTCCTCGTTGCAATTGAAACACCTGAGTGTCTGGCTGGTGCGTGTTTGCGATGTTGTTCTCTCATATGATGACGATCTAGTAAAGCTCGGCGTTGTCTGAAGGTCTGATTTCATCTTCTCATATTTTCTGAGTACACATTTAAACTCAGACAGGTTATTAGCTGTAAGGAGAAGTTGTTTATTAATCATTCTGTCGGGTATACCTTTAATAATGTAGCTGATTAGATCTTGTTCCTCAATATCAGCAGCGCTGGCAATCCCCTGCATGCGAAGAACATATTGTTGGTATTTCTCGTCTTTATATTTTTTTCTGTTGCGAAGGGCAGAGTGCACATCAGATGCTGTCGAATGGTGATCAAATTCCTTAAGTAAGGCTGATTTTAAATCTTTCCATGATTGACACTGAGTAGATCTCAAGAATATTTTAGCTGTGCCTTTGAGTAACCGTTGCGCATAAATAAGACACTTTGATTCTTCGAAGTTATATAAATGCTTAGAGTCCTCAAAAGCTTTAATCCACTTCGTGATGGAATAATTGTCGTCACCTCTAAAGACTGGCAATGACTCTTCAATTTCCCTGAAACTCACGCTTTCGGTTTTTTGTATTGTTTCCAATGGGGCGTCAAGCTCAGCAAGCCTTTTTTGAAGAGCTCGAATTTCCTCCTTCCTTTTGACGACTTCGCGGAAGGCTTCGAGCTGTTGCATCACAAGTCTGTTCTCCTCTTCAAGCTCTGATGAGCCATCGTCGTCGTTGCTTATTTCGTCTAGAACACTTGATGGAAAATAGTTCTCGATTTGGGAACTCGTGGACTGCTCGATTGCTTGTTCCAAACGAATCTTTAATGTATGTTTTAAACCAGTTGTTGGCAAATTCATTTCACCAAGTTTGTCTTTAAGCTGCGGCACAGTTGCCATTTGCAAGAACCTCACTGCGCGCTCACTCATTTTATATAATTTCGTAATATAATTTATCTATGGCTAAATTAAATTCTCAATTCTTAATTTTTTGTTAATTTTTCAACAAATTACATAAAACGTAACATAAATTCCAATGATACTTTAACTCATAAATTGACATAAAATAAAAATTTGGGTACAGTTAACCACTTCTGATTTAGTTGTAAGAAAACTCAAGGTAGTTCTTATGTCGACCGATGGTTTATTGCAATTGAACTTAAAACTAGACAATTGGTTGCTTGGAAGGTATGATACATAAAAATACGAACATGTTATACATACAATGTCGCATCGTACGATCGATGACGTGCGTTATTTATTTCTTTTCGAGTTATTTGATACTTTACACAAACGAGCATGCATGAGTACAGACCTAGGAGATTATTGATGGGAGTATATTTTAAACGAATGATGAATGTCTTAAGATCCTTACAGCTTAGAAAAATCAAAATGGCTTTTACTCTTCATTCTTCTTCATACTAAAACAGCTCTGAGATGGAGCTCCAGTCACGTATTTAAGCCTTTTGGATAACATTCATATCTAAAGATGATTGGTCATGACTCATGACTCATGACACTACTTTTGCCCAGATACGTTCGCTTCAACGCCAAAGTAATGTATCATCCCTCACAATGATAATCGTAGGAACCACAGTGGTAGGAATCTAAGTCCTACAAACCAGGAACCCCTTAAAGTCACTTTTCTTTATAAACAAAAACTTGCAGCCCTATATTCGTTAGAAGGGAAGTTTGGCGGCACGTTTCCAATTAAATATACCATCATAGCACAACTCGGGCATTAATCTCTATGGTATTTTCTAAATTCATCGGCTTGTATCACAAATTTACTGAAGTTTCAAATTTGCAAAATGAAGCCTCCAGGCTGGTATTGTAGATGTACAGGACACGCAATGTAATGTGATTTGGGTAATGCATTACAGTTTTCAGTGATATATTTAAAAACTGACTCGAGAGATCCGAAATACAATATTCTGGTATACCGAACCAAGGCAAATACAGAGAATGTCGGTAGCTAGTGACCTTTGCTAGTGAGCCTTTGCTTGCTTTTTTTAGTGAACTCTTAGACTGGCAGCAGCGAGTTACGCACAAACACTTAAAGATATCAACAAAACCGTCACTTGTAAATTATTGTCATCTATGTTCTTAAGTTTCCTTTTTCCATGCTGTTAACCGAAATTCTATAGTTCAAAGCTAAATGTTTGATCTTTCAACATTCAATATTTAATCTCTTCGAACTTGAAACACAATGAAAACGAAAGAAGAACTACCCATACCCAACAAATAAATTATTAACAAAAAAGAAGACATCCAGAGTAATAGACTTATAAGTTTGGCTGAGGTGTTAGAAAATTAGAAAAGGATAACGAAATTTCAGTACATGCAAAAAAAAGACAATATCAAAACAGAGAAACAAGAACTGAAAGTTCTCTCCTTGCGTGATTGGAATTCATAAAGGATAATAAAGGTTATACTACGATACTACGTAACTGTTGTAGGTGTTGGATAGTGAGCTGGCTCATCGACCAATTGTTCAGTGCGAAAAGGTTTGTTTTCGTTTGCTTTTTTTTGGAACCTCTTTCACACACAAAAAAAAGAACACTCATTCAGACAAAGTCGATTTGTGCAATCGTGATAAGGTGTAAGGACGATGGATTGAAACGTTGGAATGTTCTTTTATCTATGACAGCGATGTATGGTTGTAGTTAGGTGCCAGAGTATATCGTATCTATCTATGTATACGTACAATCATTAAGTTCAACACCTATTCTCGGATATGTCTGACTCTGATGGACTCTGAACATTGCACAGAGAATGAAGGTACCTATATTCCGGTTTTTGCAGATTCATTTTGGATTTGGAAAATGACTCTGTGTTTGAGAAGTTTTATCACATCCAGCATCCAGGATAAAATGATATGGTTTTTTTACGAGTTTAAGTCAGCAGGGACATCCTTTGGTAGAGCCTTGTGTTATTGCAATAGATTTTTCTTATAGCCGGGGTAGGTATATTGCCTTGAACTGGAAAGAGAGGACATAAAGTTGTTTATAGGTAACTTTGCAAGGACAACCGTTAATAATTGATCGATTTTGTGAGAGAAAAGTTTGGGTATTCAAAAACGTTTTTTTTTTCTTTTGTTTTTTTACAACTTTTCTACAAGTAATATTTATCTAAAGAGGCTGGATTAGAATTAAATTAACTCAGACAAAGGCCTGGTCATACGATTTTAATCATGTTCTATGCTGATAGCTTTAAATGTTTGAGGTAATGCCTCCCAAGTCTCTTTGCTAGCTGTCTTCAGTTGCGAATTCCGAGAGGGAAGTGGGGATATTCTCTACCACTAACACCTTGAAATCAATTGAGGCGGCAGGATCCAACTTGAATAAAATCTTAATCACTACGGTGACCTTTTTTTTAATCCGGTTTTTCCCGCATTTTATAATTCTGTTTCTTATAATCCCGTTCTGTTTGTTTGTATGTCTCTTATAGACTCCGAAATGGCCCAATAGATTGGAAAAACCTCATGGAAGAGTGGGAAAACTGGAAAAACCAAACAAAGGTCGGACATTTTATTGCTTTGAATTTTCGGGTTCAAAATGGGTTTTCGAATGGAAAAATAGAAAGTTCTTGATGAAAAACTCGGAAAACTCATTGGTTTTCAAATAAAAAATTAAATGGAATTGTAGATGCTTTGGTTTTCAAGTGGAAAACTGGAAAATTTCAAAATGGGTTTTCGAAAGGAACTCGGAAAACTCATTGGTTTTCAAAGGTAAACTGGAAAACTTGTGATGGGAAAATGGAAAACAAGAAAAACTAAAAAAAAGGAAAAATTGAAGAATTGAAAAGTTGAAAAGTTGAAATGCAAAAACATTGACTAAACAAAAATCTCAAAATCATTAGAAATGCATTACTTGTGAAATGGTAAAATGGAAAACTCCTAAAGAGCAAGAAAACCCCAAGTCAAATTTTGAATGGATTTTAAACAATGGGGGAAATATAAGATTCGTGATGGGAAAATCTCCTTCTTCTTCTCAGATTTAAGGCGTTGATAAAATTATAAACTAAATATACGTAAGTATAAAAAACAAAGTTGGCGGGATTCAACGGGATCAGTCGGGATTTTAAAAATCGGTATTATAACAAATCGAGATTTCGACTAGGCGGGATTTCTTTCACATTTGGGATTTGGTCCTAGGTTCAAATCCCAAATGTGAACTCAAACAGTTTTTCGATTAAAATGAAAGAACAACTAGACAGCACCACTAATAAAGGAGTCTGATGATCGGCTTGGCACCCGTGAAATAGCTATAACTCCAGCCAAATAAAGGAATTGACGGAAAAAAAGCCATTGGTGGAAGCACCTCTAAGTTGCTATCCTTATTCAAGCACATAAATAAACAAAAAATGTGATTGCTACTCGGTCGGCTTTACTTGTAAAAAGGCCATAGGCTCAAAACGGCAAAATATTTCGGTAATCAGACCAATACGCACCTATGGAGTTGTCGTATAGTGGACCACACTGGACACGGTGGTAAATATGAATAAACTTACTAAAGTCCAGCGGTCAGGAGTTATGTGCATCACGGGAGCACTTCCTTATACACCAACAGCAGCCTTAGAGTTAATTCTGAACCTAACACATTTTATACATCTTCTCCAAAATGCTGGCAGCCAATTCATGCGTGAGGCTTAGAGCCACCCCTCATTGGATTGGTATTATTATTATTATTATTATTATTATTATTATTATTTATTTTCCTAACATTAATGTCTAGAAAAATACAAAACTACAGCTATAGCAACTTAGGCTTACAGCTGGGATTCTTTACTTCTTGTCAATCTATGAATGAATTTCAGACCTATCCAAGATCGCTTTGAAAATTGCATGCAAATTGTGGATGCATTGGTTTTCAAATGGAAAACTGGAAAATTACAAACATAAAACTGAAAAATTTCAAAATGGGTTTTCGAATGGAACTCAGAAAACTCATTGGTTTTCATAGAGAAAATTGCATGAAATGAAAACTGCGCCAACTATAGAGGAAGAAGTCTACTAAACATCGGCTACAAGATCCTCTCTGCCGTAATATGTGAACGTCTGAAGCCTTTCGTCAACAATCTAATTGGTCCTTATCAGTGTGGCTTCAGGCCAGGAAAGTCAACCATCGACCAAATTTTCACGTTGCGGTAGATCCTGGAAAAGACCTATGAACTCCAAATCGATACCCACCACCTTTTCATCGATTTTAAGGCCGCATATGACAGCATCTACAGAGACGAACTGTACAAAGCTATGTATAGTTTTGGCGTCCCTGCCAAGCTCGTTCGCTTGTGCAAAATGACGATGGAGAACTCACGCTGCTCCATCAAGGTTGGCAACGAGCTTACGGATGCATGCGATTTCCTTAACATCGTTCTTGAGAAGATAGTGCAGAACTCCAACGTCAACACCAGAGGCACTATCTTCCAAAAATCTGTTCAACTTCTCACGTACGCCGATGATATTGATATAATGAGAAGAACACAGTGTGATGTCAATTGCGCCTTTGTGAGAATTGAGACAGAAGCGGCAAAAATGGGTTTAGCGGTAAATGAGGGAAAAACGAAGTATATGCTGTCTTCGAAGAAGGACACCCAACACCGACGGCTCGGGCAGAACGTCACAATAAACGCGTATAACTTCGAGGTAGTAGAGGAGTTTGTCTACCTAGGCTCCGCTATAAACACGGGCAATAACACCAGCGCCGAGATCAGACGAAGAATAACTCTTGCTAATCGCTGTTTCTTTGGGCTTAGAAAGCAATTGAGTGGAAAAGCCCTCTCTCGAGCAACTAAGGTAAAACTGTACAACACACTCATCATCCCAGTCCTGCTGTATGGTGCAGAAGCATGGACCCTGACAAAATCGGATGAAAGTGCCTTAGGCTGTTTCGAGAGGAAAGTTCTTCGGGTTATCTTTGGCCCCGTGTGCATTGAAGGGGAATGGCGAAGAAGATACAACAGCAAACTTTACGGGTTGTACAACGACATGGACCTAGCCAGAAGGGTCAAGGTCCAGAGACTCAGATGGCTCGGTCATTTAGAGCGAATGGACACCAATGCTCCGGCCCGGAAAGCCTTTGACACTATTCCCGAGGGACGTAGGAGGAGAGGAAGACCGCGACTCAGGTGGCGCACTCGAGTTGAAGAGGACCTCAATCAACTTGGAGTGCAAAACTGGAGACGACTAGCTAAGGATCGAGCTAGCTGGCGGAGCCTGTTGATTGAGGCCCAAGTTCACAACGGACTGTAGCGCCACCTTAAGTAAGTAAGTAGCTGGTAAGCAAGAAAAAGTAAAAAAAAAAAATAGAAAAATGGAAAAATTGAAAAGCAAAAAAAAAATTGGTTACGGGTTGCGGGTAATAAGTAGTGTGTTTCTGGCTAATGGTGTTACGGGAAGCGTGTAGAAATAATTGGTAGCGGGTAACAGAGTAGTGTTGTAATGGGGTAGCGGATATGGCTAGACGTACTGTGTAGCACAAGGGGGTAGTGGGTTGGGTAGTGTGTTAGAGAGTTATCCATATCTATTATCGATTGAGGCAGTACGAAGTCTGCAGGGTCAGGTAGTTTTTCATAAAAATTAAAAACCCTTAAATCAATATTGGAAAAAGAATTTAAGTTAGACCAATCAATTAATCACAATAAGGCATTCAGCTTTATAAAGTCAGTTTTTTTAAAGTTAAATTTGAAAGTACTTTCAGAAAAAAATATGAAATTGGGGGCTTGTATAATGATTGATAATGAATGAAATGATGAGTGCTGGGTGATGAGAGTCTTCGTTGATAATTGGTTCAATCGATTTTCCAACAGAGCAGTCAGTATTTGTATTGTTCTGAAGACTAAGATTTTATGATAACAATTAGTAACGCTATTTAACTGATGCAGTCCATGTGAAGTCAAGTTATCAATTATTCGTGAATCATCATCAGAGGACAATAGTTCCATGTAATGTTTGTCAAATTGAAGTCTCTCACGCAAATAAACTAGTCATTATAGTCCATTAGCTCTGAAACATAATTCAAAAAACGAAAGGCATCGTTATAAGTATCAACTGCGCTTCCAGGTACAATGTACATTGTGACCATAAAAATGTTTTTCTTTGCGAAAATCAACTTTACACATATTATAAATTCTTCGTTTTCAGCAACCGGGACATTATTTAAAGATGACGCAAAAGAGGATCTCACAGCAATTTCGATTCCACCTCCTACGGTGGTAATATTTGGATCGGAGTGCCGATCTCGTCTGTATACGTGAAACGAAGAATCGATTAATACTGAGTTTTTTATACTAAAGCAGAGCCAAGTTTTAACTAAACATATTACGTCATAAGAACAGTTTGATGAATAGAAGTAGACTTTGTTCGTCTTTGTCCTTAATCTTCTAACATTTAGATAGAAAACATCTATTAGTTGCGACGATTTGATGGTCTTGTCATATTTTTGCGAAAAGGGGGCTTGTTCCGTTAAAACTTGGTCCTTTGCGATTTTCTCCTTTTCTCTTAATGAACTCTTCATGAGTTCAGGATCCATCAAAAGTGCATTCTAAATAATATGTAACTGCTCCTACTTTTGTCATTTAAATGATAATGAATCAAGTCCTCAATTTTTACTTTTATTTTTAAGTATCACGACAAAAACTAACTGTTAACCTACCGTGGCAAAAAATATAATGTACTGACGCAATTAGCGCGCGTAGGACAACGAACGGAATAACTGCAATAGCCGCAGCCGCGCTGCCCCGCGCCATAGGAATTTGTCGAAAAATATAAAATTGCAGAAATGTTAAAGGACTATCAGGACCAACAAAGAGACTCTGGTTAATGGAACTTAGTCATGAGATACCGCCCCGTGCAGACTGCACAATAAACAACTAAACACACACACAAGTAGCCCTTTGTTTTGTAATATCTGATTCGCTGTGTAGAAGTCAGAAAGAGTGAGAGGAAAGATTGAAAAAGTCCTTGGCCCACATACGGACATGAGTCGCTAGTCATAATGGCATTGTGGCTTTTGCAAAGCCATTCGTTGCAAACTCAAAATCACTGAGGGGAGCTGAAACAAAGCAAACTTATGCATTAAACATAAGTCGCTGAAGTGGATACCTATGTAACACATTTTTTTTTTTTTTTTTTTGTTAGTTCCTTTTGTTATTCTGAAACCTCCCTTTTAATCAATCAGACAATCAATCACAGCGCACGGTGCGGTGGCTAGCGGGCGCCAACCGCCAACTGCCAACGACAATGCCAAAGGGGGGAAAAGAAAACTCAATCAGATTCAATTCTTCTCATCAAGGCAATTCGATTGCTCACTCGTTCTTAATTATTGAACATGAAAAACATCCCAATACCCATCAGTTCCGCAGCAACCCCATCAATTCATGTTCGTTCGATGTTGTAACCGAATCACCCCATGACGCGTCGGTCGGTTGGTCTCCCCCCAATTTTGTCTTTTCGTTTTCATTATATTGAGGCATGATGGTCTAGGTCTAACCGAAAATCGTGCCTCAATTAAAACCAAAAGCTCATGATGGTGTGGCGTTGGTTTGCCAGAAAGAGCAGCTCGTATAGGTTCTACAACAAGAGGTATGACTTTTTTTTCTGCCCAAAAAAGCTAATCAATTACATTCAATTAATGTAAAAATAAAAGAAAACCTTATTTTTCCTCTGCTCGTTTGTCTGTTTATGTATGGGCTTGTTCCTATCGTCGGTCGCAATGTAGTAATGTTGTATTAATTTTTGAAACAGACAACAAGGTTCGATTGTTTATTTGTTCTTGTGCGACAGCATGGCTTTTTGGGCGATATTTGTTATGTATGTGTGTGTAAATTTTGTTCTTTTTTGGAGAGGGAATAAAAAAGAAATTCCACAAATAGACAAAAGGGAAAAAATTAATAAAATCAGACGATAACAATGTTGCTGGGTCGTGAAGGTATCTACAAATAAAGGAAGACTAATAAGTACCTGAGATATAGCGCTACGTGTGTGGGGGGCGGCGGGGGGCATCAAAGAGTGTCAATAGAGACACCTTATGTTGACATTAAATGTATTTATCGTTTGATCGAAGTTTACGATACCTTGATATTATAAGCTCTTGAAGCTTATGGGTAATAAGTACCTATCGTCTGGCGACAACGGAAAATCAGAAAGGTATAGGACAATGGCCAATCATTTTTTGTGTACATATTGTGTCCACTTACAATCGTATTTCTATGCTTTTTTCTATTTCTATAAGCTTACACTGCTATTACAAAATAATAATTGTAATGTGATGCTGATGATGTTTCTTGATAGTTGAGAAGTGTTTAACCTATTCCAGGGCTTTCTCAGGTAATGAATTCAACCTTAATATTGAGTGCAATTTTTTCGTTTTGATTGTGTCTTTTGTGCTATCTGTTTCTAGACCGATTTTCGGGCAATCCAGTAACATTTAGTAAGAAATATCTCTCTAGCAGCCTAGATTTTTACCTTATCTCTTATCTTGTTTGGCGGTTCTGAGTTGTTCAGGGGAAAGACAATAAATGATAAATGAAGGATGATGGATTTGTAGTCTGAATGTTCGATGCGCTGGATGAAATTTTTGCACCAAAACCATGTATTTGTAGACTTTTTTTTCGATCGATTAGTTTTTTTGTTTTTAACGTCAGCTAAAAGATCCAAAAATAACAGGAAATAAGATCCAATTATTGGCTCTGTGACTTGAGCAATAATAAAAGTCCAGTAAAAGTTTCTACGAATGCAAGGTTGAGTGATATCAATCGTTCTTCATAAGTAGGTATTTCAGTGCCATTGGCTGCGTAGAGAACGCGGTTCGATTGGTTGTTCCGCTTATCTGTATTTGTAGGTAGAATGACTGAAATTGTAGCTCCAGTGACTAAGAGAAAATATTTTCTGTAAGATTTCTCATTGACATAAAGGCGACTTATGGTGTTTGGGGATTGGCTAGTCGCTGATTGCTGTCCGCAAATCAGTTTTCCCACTGAAATTGACAAGGTTTTTGACAATTCCTTGCTGCTATGCTAAATCGGTGGTGGAAGTAACAGATGTTTGAATGTCTAGACTTCGATCTCCTTTTGAAAGAATATTTTGAACGGCTTCTGCGTACCTGAAGTTGTTTGATTATTTCATGGAGAGCGGCAATTTGATTTTGCAATTCAGAGATGGCAATGTCTGTATCGGTATAGTCATCTGAGATTTTATCGGCCATGTCTTCCAAAGTGTTGAGATCTTGATTCTCACTGCATGACAGAATGGACTGGGTCGTGTTTGGTAGCTGCTTCATCCATAATGTTCTTAGGAGCCGCAAGCTATCGCATCTTGGTTAACAGTTGGGTTGGACGTCTTCAATCGCGAGTGATACTACTAGGGAGATTCTGGAGTTTCTTCTGTTCTGATTGCTGGAAAGCAGACAGAAGTTGCGTCTTCAGACCATAGTATTTGTCCGTGGCTGGAGGGCTGGTAACAACGTCTCGGACTTCCGTCAGCACATCAGCTTCTAAGTTTCTAACTAGCGTATAGTATTTCGTGGTAACTGAAATGATTCTGCTGGTGTCGAACTGGGCCTCTAGCTGGAGGAAGCACAAATCAGAGCTCCGCTTCCAGAAAGGTGGCACCTTAATGGATACCTTTGCATTTGTGTCGTCTGTGATTGTGTTCTGTTTGTTGTGTAGGTTAATGGCACCTTACCGTTGGTCAGGGGAAACTTTTTAACTCTTTGGGATTGTGGAGTTGAAAGGTACCTTGACGTGGGTTGGGGGATACCTTCTTCACTCAATGTGTGTGAATGTGGAGTTGTAGGTACCTTACCGTGGGTCGGGGAATGTCTTGTTTATGTAAGGCGTTTTATATCGGGGTCACTTCTTAAATGAAGGAGAAGTTACTTCCTTGAGTTTCAATTTAAAACTGATTTTTATATATTTCTTTACTATTTATACCTTCGAAAAAATTTGTTTACATGCGTTAAACAATCTATTATAAATTATTCTTAAGCTAAGTAAAATATAAATGTTTATAAACTGAGTGGAATATATAACTATATTAAATTAATGGAACCACAACATCTTAATTTACTGTGCACCCCCATACAAACTTAGAGCGTATGAGGTGTTGCCTTTCTATTTTCTCAAAAACGCCAAACGTCGTCGCTGCCATTGTGAGTGAAAAGCAAGCGCAATTACAAACCACGTAAATGTACCTACTTCGATTGTTTAATTAAACAAAAACAAAACGACGAACCACAACGTGCAAACAGGATGGAAACCAAAATTGAAGATTATTACCAAAGGTTATTTGTTTAGCCAATGTTTTCTCAATAACGCTGCTGTTTTTGGAATAGGTACACAATTCGTTCCTTCAGGCCTTTGGCTGCGGTGGCGTGAGCTATGCATCTAATGTTTGATCTTGGTTTCTACATCGATTCTATAGAGCAGAAAATTTGAGTTTTTGTGGAATTGTGTGATTGTTTGGACTACGAAGGCTTCGTATATATGTGGATGTGCATTAATGCAGGCGCAATGAAAGGCTGTAATTGGAATTATGTGGAGAAGGAACTGAGAATTCAGTAATTTCAATTCATTTTCGCAGGTACACAATCATGTTGCTAGATACAAGAAGTGGATACCTATTGCCAGAAATACCAGAGGTAAAATTCAAGCCTTCAAATCATACAATCAAATTGGCTATAGTGATGGAAATGATTTGAAGAAATAATAATCAATGTTCTTTGGACTATGGGCCTACCGAGACTCTTTTTTATGAGTGGTAGTTAATTTAGTAATGTCAATTCGAAGAAGAATTACTCGAGACCAGGAAAAATCTCGAAAATCTGTCGGTGCATTGGAAACACCTAAAAAATTGGTCGTTTGCTTTCAACAAAAATCATCCTGCTAACATTCTTTAATTATCATTTCAATTAGAAAGCTTGAATTTTAGCTTGAAATAAATTTAAAACATTAAAATTAATGAATTTTCCTAAATTCCTATGGCCAAATATAATTAATGAAAACATTTCCCCATTCCAGCCACACTTAGCAACTCTCTAAAAGAGACGTAAATTTAAATAAAAACTAAATAATGTAAAATGAATATATACAGCAACTTTATTTATTTCAGCATCAATAACTTTAAAATTTTGTGTCAACATTTCGGGCGCAATAACTTTGTTTACCCGTAGCACCCTCTTCTATTTGAACTCTAACCTCGGCAACTTTTAGTTTTTCATTGTTTTGCTTTGTAGCGCATGTGTGTGTGGCTTGTGCGTTGCGTTGTGTATTAGCTTAGCTACCTTTTCAGCTAAGGCGAGCGTGTGCCTGCTGGCCTGTAATTTTATTCCAAAAGCCCTCATCATAGTTCAAGTCCTGTCGGCCAGTTGTGGACAACATTTTACCCTTCTTTCACGAACCATTTCACTTGTGTTGTTTCCCTTAAAACTTAAAACTATGTGCGTACATTTCTGTATTGCCCATACTGCCAATCTCATTCCAAAAACTATATAGTTCTCTATCCTTATTCTATGCTAGTGCTACCCAACAACAACAAACCCATTTGATGTGCGTGCATGAATTTCACAGTTCAGCACTTTTGAAAATTAAACAAAAACACAATTCCGAGCATTTGGAAGAGCAAAGAACACCCTATTTTCCATACCGACCGACGACGCCGATGCCGACGACCATTGTTATACCTACATTACTTTGCTTTAACATATTTTGCTTTTGCCGACCGACCGACCGACACTATACTACCACGAACCGCACCGCTGCCGCCCATTCCATCAGTTTTCATTGTTTAATTCATTCTATTGGACGACAAATACTTTGACTAGGATGCCAACAAGAGCCAAGCTTTTTGTCATTTCAGAAACATTTCAACGGGCCAAATGATTTGAATTCGACAATAGTCGTCGTCGTTGCTTCCACTTTATTGCCCTAGCTGCTCAGGACGAAAAAAAGGACCAGAAACAAGGGGTACAGGGTCCGTGGAAGCATTTAGTTTAATTCACTCAACACCAGTGGTACAGTCAACACACATACAACGAGGGCCACACGCAACTCGTTGGATAATAAATGGAATTCTTGAGCGTGAGGATTAGTGTGACCAGTCGTTTCTTTTTTTATTCACCAAACTTCTTGGAAAATATTCCAGCAGAAGGCTCTACCATCATTTATTTATGCCACGTAATACAGTAATACTAGACCACACTTAAGAATTTTGCCTGTGCACAGAATGATAGTCAAAAAATATGCATGGTGAAGCCAAAATTCCTTTGTCTCCTTGGAAGTGCAACTAAAGTCTCTAGAAGATGGCCTTTGGAAACCGATAGTAATAATCGAACTTCTAATGATCGTCCCGTCAAACTTAGCATAAGCAACGACAATAGAATAAATGTTGAAAGAGTTCTTACAAAAATCGAAGGTTCGCTCTTCAGACCCATGCTAAGAATAAGCTATCCGTTGTGGCAGTAAGATATATGCTGACGGATGACACAAAAAAAAAAGCATTTGAATTGGCTTTGTAAGAGTATTCCGGACCAAAACTGTGTTTTTTTTTTTAAATGGTATTGTAAAGCGAACGATTAAGGTTTCGTTGTGTAGAAAAAAAAAAAATATTTCTAGGGCACTATTGGAGCATAATTTCAATTCAGTACTTCATTACTTAGAAGTAAAGGCTTAAGAACACCATTATCGTCAAAAATGGCACTTTTTCCAAAGTGAAATCTATCAAAATAAAAAGACTTTTGTTAACATCTCTTTATGAGCATAAGATTCGACATTTTAACTGTTACACTATTGGAGAAAAAAAATTATTTTCTTACCAACAAAGACTTAAAAAACATTTATTGAAATTCGTATTATTAATAAGCAATTTTTCTTCTGAAGCGTTTTTTTTTTCGTTTTATATCTCTTCTCTTATCTAGTACTTCCTTGTCCTCAACATAGTTAAATTTAAATGTTAGTTAAATTAAAATATTTTGAAAATCAAATCAAAACACATTTCATGTTGAAATTAAAAGATATCTTTATTGCGTGAAATCTACCTAAATTTTAATATTCAAATCAGTAACAGTTTAATTTTAGTTTGGCGGAAGTCATGTTTCTCATAGGAAGGTGGATCTCTCCCTCTTAGCAGGATGCATTTAGTTTAAGTTTTCCTCTGCGGTTGGTTGACGCTTCAAATAATTCGCATTATCAGTTTCAGTTCAGTTTCAGTCTGGACTCTGGAGCACTCTTAACTAACTTCTTGATAATTAAACAACAATACCACAAGACTACCGGAAAACCACCAAAAATCAAATCAAACAACATAACAATCCCGGACTATAGAAGAGAACCAGACTATAAAGCAAGACAAGACAAGACAAAAGTTTTGTTCCCAGATAGGTTCAGTAAATACATGGCGCTGCATATAGGAGCAAAACACACCGAAGGCAATAAAACATCCGAAATAAAATGTCACCACCTAAAATTATACATAAAAAAAGGAAATCGATTAAAAAAACAGGTTGTAAATAGTTGCATAGGTGCTAAACACACCGAAACGAACCGAACCCGACAAAAACAAAGTATTTTGTTTGTGCTGAGATCCGACACGATTTTTTGCCGAGCGACAACAAAAAGTTTTATTGGATTCGTTCTGTTTCCAGCCCAAGACTACCTATTTAAAACATAAACACATAGTTAGAATAAAATTTACACTTTGTGAAGTGAAGTATAATTCACATGTTGTTTTCCAAAAAAATGTATAAGGGAACAACTTGGCCAACAAAGAATTCGCAGCTCAACGACCGCTTGGTTTTCCTTGCTGCCCGAAAGTTTCCAATGTCGCTCGAACCATTTACCCCGCTTCTAATGCTTGAAGGCATCCACCGTTCACGCAGTAACTGAAACGCTATGCACCTTTCACGAGTGAGTCATGGTACAACGCTAAAATCATTTTTAATTATTTCCACAAAAAAATAGATTGGTAGCTAGATTAGGTACTCATGGGATTCCACAGTTTTCATAAAAACAATAATGACAACGGACACTGAAACACAGAAAAGACAGCCTTCGAGAGTACCTATTATTCCCCTAGTAAGGATATTCATAAAGTATATTAGCTTGATGGAGGCATTTCCAAACAGACCTCGTGGCTTCGGGCCTGATCGCAACAGGACCGTTTTGACGTGCATATATCGGTTCTTATCACATGCTTGTTATTGTTTGTTATAATTATAATGATCAAAAGCAGATTGCTTAATTTATGCACTTCGTGGGCACGGGAAGATGAATATAAAAGGTTTGGGAAAGAAGAAGTTCCATATACCAATCACTTGCAAACATGACCCATTTCACACTTCGATGCACTGAAGGCGGGGCGAAGATTGAGAGACGCAGGTGCCATCAGCGTAAGACTGATCAGAGATAGGTAGATGAGCTCGAGTGAACGAATGGGAACTGGTAGAAATGCATTAAGGCTGGCGAAAATAAATTTTATGTCCCATGGGCCCATCCACAAGAAAGAATATAATCACAGATTCACCAACGAATAAGATAGGTGAACAACCTTGTTACAAGAGGACTGTTACGTGTACCTCGTTACGCTGCATTTGAAGAGAAGAAAGTTTTAGGATGGTAGAATGGGTACCTACAATATGTGTTTTTGCAAGCCTTTCTCTTGTATCCAATAGGATACAATTTCTTGATGGCCACAGTAATCGAAGTGCCCCATAAGCTTTCCAAACAATTTGATTGATATTAAAGATAGAGCAAATACCAAAGTTCTTAGCGGGATCCACGAACTAAATTTAAGAGTCTCCTAGAAGAATATCTGGAAAACTGGAAAAATCAAGGTGTCTTTTGGTGGTAACGAGGCACATTTTACTGACTTATTTCCGATATGAAAGTCAGAAATTTTTTAAACTATGCTTTTTTTCCAAGAATTTGAACAGGAAAGGAAGTGAAGTGGAACAAATTATGGAATCATGGCTTTCAGAAAAGTGGCATATATATTGCAATGAAATAAAGCTAACATATCAACTTTATCTTCACTATACACGAAAACCCGAAAGCAGCTAATAATACCTACATGTTTTTAGCAAAAAACTGGATTTGAGCTAGAAGAGAATAAAATAAAATATTTAAAATCTTAAAATATAAAACGCGCAAGAACTTCCATGTTTATTGTTTATGCAATGGAAAAGCCAAGTTATACCAAAAAGCATATACAAAATTGAAGTTGGTCACCACACTTCGAACATATTGTCAGACCCATGAATTGTGTAATGTCTGTTTTTGGACAGAGCGGAAACTAAGAAATTGTTTTAAAAAGGAGCGAATAAGTTTTTTTAACTGAGTTTAGTAATCTTTGTCTCCCCTCTCTCAGAGCTATAAGCTGGAAATAGTAGTCATACTGATCTCAAGACTTCAGCTTCCAGCAGCTATTAAAAAAACGTCAACCCTACAAAACCCGAAAAGCGAAAAGTTTTTCATGGCCGCTACCGCCGCCATCGAGCCGTCATTAGAAATGAAGTCGTAAAAATTATTTTGTGACAAATCGTCATTGTACGTGCCCGACATGGTAAATTATTATCCTTCGTGGTTACTGATGCTTCTTCTCTTATATTTTTTCCTCTCATAGAACCAGTCAGTTCAGTGGTTGTATAAGATATTTCCCAAACAACGTACGCACGCAACGTTCAGTATCAGTCAGAGATCAGAGTTCTTAGTCGTATTCAGGAAGGAAGGACATTGGTGCGTTCCTTTTTTTTGCGTTGCTGTGGCTCCACTGATACCTATATTCAATGGGTTGTAAGCCCCAAGGGAGAGAAGAAGCGAAGAATGTGGAGTACTAAGGATAGCTATAAGGAAAAGTACTTTTTTCCACTTCAGTTACTGGTTGCTATTTAGAGAACTTATTGCGTTCGCCGATAAGAACAGGGCATGGACTGGACGTGGACAGGGACTGTGACAGTGACGGCAGCAGGAGTTGGAGCAGTTAAAGAAAACTCATAGGGCAAACGGGCGTAAATGACAGAATTAGCATATATAGATATTGTTTGAAGGAGCGTAGAGCGGTGCGTATACACAAGACTCAAGACTGATATAGTATGTATGTACAGTACAGCAAACATGTGTCTACCAAGATAGATCTGGCAGGAAACACAAACTCGCATATCGCTTGCTGGGGCTGCCAACAAACATGACATGGCAGCGCAGTTATTGCGTGACAGTGTATGCTGAATTATGCAAAACGTGTTTCAAAACTTGTTGTACCATGAGTTATTGCTCGGCGTAAATGTTGCTTGGGTATATACCATAAACGAGTCTCGTAGAAGATATGGCCGAATGGAAGGGACTGGCTGATGGACATTGACGCCATTGCCTAGCTGAAAGCAGATGGGGAGCGTTTGTTTTACTTGGAATAATATTAAACCTACCAATACAATCATGACGGAGCGTATGTTTGCCTTATGCTCGGGTATAGGTACTTCTTCCAAACGACTGCTTCCAATGAAACCTGAACCTACATCGACGCCATCGGGCACTTGACGCACCAGGCCAAGCCAAACGGAATTTTGCGTGAATGGTGACCATCAGAAAGATTTTTGAGGTTGATATAGGTTGCGTTCGTTTGGCGTTACACAGGGAATTTTAAATTGAAGATATTATATAGCGCAAGTTAGTTGAGAGTTTGATTAAACGGTATCCATATTGCGTATGATGCATGAAGAAATAAGGCTTGGAATCGCGGCATTAGGGTGCATTTATGCACGAATCAATTGCATATTGTAGCGTGCCATAAATTTAGCTTGAGAATCTGCGGAAAAATTTCCCAACATGCGGATCAGGGTTTGTACACAACATGCAATGCAATTTGCGCACGACTCAAAAACGTATTACGTTTGGACTTGTATTGTTTGAAATCCCTTTACTTTAGTTTGGTCGAATTTGCAATAACTACTCCTGCACTTTTTATAGCTAAGCTACATCCATTTGCAAGTTGTCGTTCTTTTTTTGGTCCGCTTGAGTTTTTCTTCAACACACAAGCATTATACTCGTATTTGTATTCAAATTGATTCGATTTAATGCGCTGCTGATACACTCAGCGAAGAGATTTTGAGAGATTTTTTGGGGATTTTTCAAATTTCTTGGCTCCATATCTAGCCATTGCTTCTGGTTTTGCCTTGTGGGTCTGCTCGCAATTTCCAATCCTACATCCATCGAAGCTCGCTTCCGCGAACATATCACAGTGCCAGTTAAGGCCTTCTGATAGAAACTTGGATGCAATTCAATTTTAGTTTTCTTGGCGTATTTATTTTTTTGTTGCTTGTCTCTATTCATCTTTTGTCGGGTCCTGAGCATGCCTTCAAGCTGTGTGAAGGATAGTACCTTATATAGCGAAAGAACTTGAAAGAGTACTTTATAGAATGAATAACTTTATGGAGCCGCATTCTGCAACGGGCACATTGAAGAATTTTTGGCAGCAGGGATTACCCTTAAATGGATGACACTATATATTGGGTGCAAAGGAAGTCGGTATTTGGGGAGTTAACAAAAAATAAGAAAAAAAGGAAATGAATATGGAAAATAAAAAGAAACTGTAAGCGTATGGCAGTTAAATGAAGCTGATGTTCTGTATTGGTTAACGGATGTAAATTTCGTTTGAACTATTTTGTGACCGGAAAGTTTATAAATCTTAGAAGTAATGCTTCGTAAAATTTTTTTTTGTTATTTTGGGGAGTGACACTTATGAAATATTCCTTCAGAACTCTACTTGATCATGTCAAGTAAATGAGAAGTAATTGCAAATATATTGCTTTGTGTTATTTATTGTGAAGTTCATTTGAACAAAAAATTAATATGCAATTCGTTGCTCTATTACCACCAATCTTAGAATTTTTTTGGCATACTATGACAAACTTTTCAAGACGGATCGTCTAAAGTGTTCTATCTGTCAACTGTCTCGACTCAGCAACACTAGCAAATTGCTTATTATGGCATAATTTTACGAGTTAGATTCTAAAGATTTTCGATGGGGTGCAATCTGGAGAATGTGACAGCACTCATCAAATTGTAATACCGGAATTTCGAATATGGTGAAACACTTTTCTAAGACAAATGATTCTCTTGGAAGCATGATTCCAATCTTCTGTGTTGCTGGTCAAGTAAGATAAATGTTGTATATTCCAATTGAGAAATAATTTTTATTAATGAAAATTATTTATAAACTAATGGAGTAATATGTCTAAACGTGAATTGGAGTAATAGGAGGGCCATAGTGGTGAACGGCTGTACTGATGGTGGCTGAACTCGCGTTTCTAAAGATCCTTGCGAACTAATATAGGTATCTTGAGCATTTCGAGTTTTATCGGTGCGACTATGTATTTTTGTCGATGTATTGTTTGAACTCTTTGCCATTACAATTTTATTGTATAATGGAGGTCTCCTTAACGCATCTTGATAACACCTGGAATCCATTTGTTCATATGTGAATTGTGCGAAAGAAACATCACAGGCTGACCGGGTTCCAGAGTACGTAAATAAGGGTTGAATACTGCGTTTTGCTTTTCGGAAAATTGTGAATACATCATCTGGTTTGACTAGATCAAGGCGAAGCCGAATGGAGCGAGTCGCTCCCAAAAATAATGACGATGGTGACTGACCTGTGGTGGAATGGGGAGCTTTTCGGTATTGACGAAGGAAATGGTTTAGATTAGGTTGGAGGGAGCTCTTAGTAGTTTCCATTGTTCTTAGGGCATTCTTGATTGTTTGAACAGAGAGTTCGGCTCATTGGCCATTTGTCGATGGATGATATGGAGCCGTGAGTTTATGATATTTAACGCCCACTTCTTGTAAATAAGTTTTGAATTCAGTAGATGTGAAATTAGTGCCCTTATCCGATAGGACTACCATTGGTACGCCATAGGCAGCAAACAGATCGTCAAGAATAGAAATTGTAGCACTTGTTGTTGTTGAAATCGTTGGTTTCACTTCAAGCCACTTGCTATATGCGTCAGAAACTATGAGTAGCATCATGCCAGCAAAAGGTCCCGTATAGTCTATATGGATTCGTTCCCACGCTGCTTTTGGATACTCCCAATGATGCTCACGAAATTTAGGATTCAAACTACAATTTTGGGAACAGTTGTTACATGACCTTTCCACACGTTCAATGTCTCCATCTATTCCTGGCCAATAGACAAATGATCGCGCTAGACCTTTCATCTTCACCATTCCCAGGTGTGCCAAGTGAAGATCTGTCAAGACAATTTCGCGTAGTGTAGAGGAGATGACCACCCTGTGTTCAAAAACCAGACAATCAGCAGCTAATTTATAGTACATTTCAGGAGCTTTAAAACCAGACCTTTCTAGACATTGACCTGATTCGAGTATGGATAGTATTCTCCCCAAATGCGGGTCTTTCCTGGTTTCTCGACCGATCCGATCTGCCTTCAATGGTAGTTGTTGAATTTGTTGAACTAAGAAATTATCGAATGGGTCGTATTGATTTCCTTGGGTTTGTTGGCATCGCTCCTTATTAACACTGATTATGTCTGTTCGCAAAGGTGCTCGTGAAAAGTAATCGGCGTTCACATTTTCCTTAGTTGGTTTAAACTTGACGTCTTAGTTGAAGTTGGTTAAATATTGAGCGTAATTGGCCATTCGGCTGATGCAGGGAACTTGCAATGACTTTTCTGGGTGAAGAATTTGAGACAATGGTTTGTGGTCGGTGACAAGAGTCCAATGACGAGCGTAGAGGTACATGAAAAATTTTTGGACTGCTCAAACTATGGCCAATGCCTCCTTATCGATCTGTGGATTTCGTTGTTCTGTTGCGCTCATAATCCGGCTGGCGTAAGTTATTGGTCGTTCTTGGCCAGAACTCAAAACGTGCGAAAAGACAGCACCCAAACCTGTTTTGCTTGCGTCTGTGGCTAGGAGAAGTGGAAGCGTTGGATCATAAGGCATTAGCACTTGTGGCGAAAT
This sequence comes from Sphaerophoria rueppellii, assembly GCA_920937365.1. Lineage (NCBI taxonomy): Eukaryota > Metazoa > Arthropoda > Insecta > Diptera > Syrphidae > Sphaerophoria > Sphaerophoria rueppellii. Next base: position 54,212,461 of record CAKKXW010000003.1, read on the forward strand.
TAAAACGTTTTTAATGTCTTCATATGCTTTTTCTCCTTCTGGGGTCCAGCGAAAAGATTCTGCACGCAACATATCCCTCAACGGTCGATCTCTTGTTGAAAGATTTGGAATAAAAGAGCTGTAATAAGTTGCTTTACCCAAAAATAACTGCAATTCTTCGAAGCTTGATGGTTTTGGAGCGCATCTAGTAGCAAAAACACACTTTTGACGATTTAATCGAAGACCGTATTCTCTTACTCTTGCTAAAGCTGCATTTAGCGTTTGCAGCATTTCATCAAAATTACTAGCATGAATGAGAATGTCATCAACAAAAATTCGAAAATTACTTATCCCTTGGAAAACGGTCTCGATCCGGCGCTGCCAAATAGCGGGTATATTCGCAACACCATATACAGCACGGGTTGGCCGAACCAAACCATGTGTAGTGGTATTTAAAGTTAATGCATGGCTAACCTCTTCATCAACGGATAAATGTGTGTAGGCATCAGTTACATCTAGGTGACAAAAAATTCTCGCTTCTTTCATTTGATTTAGGATGTCTTCAACTGTGGGAATGGGATGTTCGTCGATAATAATTCGGTTTGTAACTGCCAGTAATGCGGATTTTGCAATTTTTTTTTGAGACAATATGTGTTGGAGATGCCCATTCTAAAAACTCTACTCTTTTGTAAAATCCACTGGAAATCTTGAGGTCAATTTCCTTGGAGAAAGCATCTCGCAAGGCTAAAGGGATTTCTCTCGCTCTCAAAAAGACTGGTGATGCGTCACGTTTAAAGTACAAGGAAACAGGCGGGCCTTTTAACTTTCCTGCTGTTTCACTGAATATGTCTTTGTACTGATTTAGCAGGTTGCTCAAAAGAGTTTGATTTTCTACCTACAGTTTTGGAACAGTTGACGATACGGAGTTAATGCCGGACTTGCCTGAAAATAATTCTGAGAAATTTATTACATATTTGAAGTGAGAAATCCATTCTCCTCCAAACATCAGGGAATGAAAGTCACCATCTACAACATAGAGATTCAGTCTACGCGTTGTTTTACCGAGAGCGACTGTGACAGGAATGCGACCTATGCAATTCATTCTATGTTTAGTGTAACTAGCGAATTGTCTGTCTGATCTTATCGCCGAAAATTATAGGTTTGATTGAACGAAGAGTTTTTGCACTAATTATGGCACATTGCGATCCTGTATCCAGTTCCATCTCGATATTATGACCATCAATTTTCATATTAATTTTGACCAGAAGGACCAAGGTCACTTCAGATAATCTATTCAGACGTGTCTGGTCCAATTAAGACGAAGTCTATAAAGGGAAGTATAACCTACCTATATTTCTTACTTTTTCAGAGAAGATAAATCGGAGAGGTATCTGGTTTACTTAATGACGGCCCCAAAAGACTACTGTCGTTGACTGTTTTTCGTTGAATTCCAAACTTGTAATCCGACAAACCTTAAACGAATTCAAGAATTAAAATTTTTACTATACAGGACGGACCATACAGCGTTCATAAACAAAGTTATGCAAAAACTAGAGTTAAAGACGTCTGGATAATTGTCCATCAAAAACTGACATAAAGCTATGTTGTGTGTATGCTCAGATGCCAAAGTCTATTTTGGGCTGACAGGAGACTAAACTCTGCAAGTTATAGTGTTAACCGTTTCATCGCATTAGAGCGCTTTTGAAAAGGCCCGCATCAGGAAGATTTAATTGAGTAATCGCACGCTGGATTGTTCCCGATGCACAGCGGTGCTGTTCTATCTTCACAAGCCAAAAACGCCACTATGGTACCCAACATATTACGTAGATACGTATTCTTCCAAAGACTTTACGAAAACGTGATCCGTGAAGGTTGGCGACAAAACCATCATCCAAACTGTTGCGCTCTCTACCAATAGAAACACTATTATATGGCACCTTGTCGGCCTCAAACTAAAAAGCAATGTGGCAACGTGGCCTCGAGTCATAATGTATAATGCGACAACAAAAATGAAGTTTATCTGGCATTAACAAGCAAGTACTTATCAAAATCCAAACATATTGATGTTCGACATCACTTTATTCGCAAGAAGAAGAATATGAACATTATCTCCTTAATGCGCTGCTGGAAACCGATTGATTCTGCCATGCTCTAATCCATTGTCATACAAGTTCTGAAACAAAAGCAAACTAAACTACAAAAGTAGGAAGGTAGGGTAAAACATTCCTGTCAAAAGAAAACGAAACAACACCGAAATGCGAACTCCGGGAGAGCTTGTGATCGCCTCCAAACCGCAATTATAACACTGCCGAACGTTTTCAACTGAATTTGGTCTTCAAGCCATGGAAATGGAAGTCGTTCTTGAAACACTTGACATTGGTTCGTGGAAAAAATCAGTTTTAATTTTATTATAAACTTAGATTTCCGTCTACTGCTATGCTGTTAATTCATTAGAGCTTTTTCCATTATCTAAAATGAATTTTCTGAATTCTATTCACACAAGAACAAAACTACCTTCAGGTGGTTAGAATTAAAGGAAAAACCAATTTTCATAACCAACAAAAGGATCCCACAAACCCATTCAACAGTAAACAATTAAACTGCTTATTTGAATTATAAAACAAATACAAACTTTTCAACCTCAAATACACGAACCTTTAAGAGCTGGCCAACTAATTCCCAAACAAAACAAAATGAGCAAACAATTAGACCCAGCAAAAAAAAAAAAAAGAATTTCATTCAGTAAATTAGGGCAGTGCTCTTAATTGACTAGTTTACGAACAAAATATTCGGCCACAGTATTTGGTAAATTAGCCACAAATTATAACAATCCCCATTGCTCCAGCAACTACACTGATAGATAATAGTTTCGATGGGTCCAGGTCCAGTTTGTACAGCTTCAACTATAGTACATCTCTAGGATTAGGATTCCATTATATTAAATTACCAACTACACAAGTTCAACAATGGCAGCGAAAACTTGTCAAAAATGAACCCGCACCGCTCCCGAATGCGCTCAACCAACGAACGTTTGCTCGTTTGCCTCGTCTCCGGTTGTGAATCTGATAAACTTTTATTCAACCAATAATTTAAATCTACAAACAAGCAGCAATTTGGGTTCCAGCAATGACACAGTTAAAGGGGTCAACGAGGTGCGAGTCGAGAGTTTTCGAGATTTGGAGGACTCGAGGTGATGTGCAGTGTGCAGCGAAAATTAGAGAAAATCTAACTTCAAATTTTGAGACATCCCCTTCGCCGTTGTCGTCATCATCGTCGTCGGCAGCAGCCAGCGGCGTCCTCATTCGTCATGGCTATATGGAACACTCGAGCCAACAACAAGCATGCACTATCCATTCAATCTATCCTTGGTCTTTTTGCCCGAGACAATTAGAAGCAAAACAAAGTTGTAAACTTCATCCAACCCGAGCTCGAGTGGAAAAACAATTTGCCTTATTAATTAGACGAAACTTGAAATTATTTACCTACTTTGTGGGGTGAAAACCCAGAAATGTCCTGGCGATGGCGGTGCGTGGTGGTGCTGGCACTACTCCCAACTACGACTGCAATTCGCATTCAGTCAGATTCATGGGGTCTGGGTGTCGAGCAAATCAGCGAAAATCTTTTATGTGTGAAATGTGGAAGGCATTCTGGTCCATGAACTTTGACTTGAAAGTTTTGTATTTGGCTTAAAAACTTTTTAGAACATACATTGTGATTTATTACAGCGCAGCGTATGTTGTGTGTACGTTAACGAAACCATCGTCAGACAGAAATAAATTAAACAAAATATTTGACTTTTCAGTCGGCTAAGAGGGCGTATGAAAGTATTATTCTTTTTTCTTGCAGTTGCTGAACATTTTGATGGCACAAAACCAATTGGAAAAGTTTACTTGAATTTTAACAACTGTAAAATAAATTAATCCACCCGAGATGCATTTTGTTAAATTTAATAAACCTACCGCATTAACATCTTCAACTGATGTCAAATAAAAATGGAGTTAAAAATGAAATGGACCATCAGTCAAAGGATTAATTAATGACATAACAGTTACACAAAGCTATAGGGTAAATGATTCACAAAGGAATCAGCACGAGCAGATGATGTGCTGCTAGTGTATACGTACTTTTCACTGAACCGTACTGAGGGTCGCTATTAATGCACCTGGAAACCGGGCCATCTACCAAGGATGTCCATTGTCCATTGCCCTTATAAGTTTAGCATATTCTTATAAGGGATAGTAGTGTTCTTTATCGATAGGCCATTGTTGTTCTTCTTTTCTTAAAAAGGATGACAATTGCTGACCAGTCTCTTCTGCAGAGTCCCTGGAGCTGCCGAAGGCGACATATTTTCTGGGTTGTGAGAACAGCAGCTCTGAAAGGCTTAACTCTTATGACTTATCGACAGCTGCCGTAGGAGTCATCGATACTCTAATAAAAAAGGAAAATATTACCTTTGCAATCACTACCTTCTCCCCATACAAGTCTCCAGGCCTGGACGTTTCGGGCGTTCATCATTCTTCAGAAAACGCAATTTCTGTTATTTCTATGGCTGGAGTTGATCTAAAACGAAAGTCTCTGTCTTAACCTTGTACCCGAGTCTTGACTTGTCTTAGACTTGGACGCATCTTTTTACCATACAACACGTATTTTAGACCGATGCCCTCTCGAAAGTTCCCAACACGCCTACTTCTAGGGAAGGTCTACAGATCACAGCTCTTTATTGAGTTAGAGCGTAAAGTTGCAAAATCAATAAATTTCAATTAATTTACTCTCGCTACCATCTAAGACGTAGACGGGCTTTCAACAACGTCTTAACAGTATCCCTTCAAGAATCGACTGGTTGTACGAGATGTAGAGGCTTACATCAGAAATTGGATTGTATCCATGGTCGGTGATCGAAGGATTCAAGCTTCGTTCTAGTAGCCCAATTTGTTTATTCGAGCGAATACAAAGAAAGCTAATGAAGGTGATTCTGAAGAAGCTCTAATTGTAAAAGTCAACAATCAACAAAGACATCGTTTATCCATACAAAACAAATCATCAAATAAAGAGAATGATGTATGCAACAATTGCTGCATTGAAAACCGAAGAAGAAGTCTTGCAATAATTTTCCAAACGAAGTAAATTTTAACGTTGCCCTTCCAACTATTGCGAACGAAATCAATCAGTTTGAACCAAATGAAGAAGATTGGTGGATTGATAATGGAGCCACCAAACATGTTACGAACCAAAAAGCATATTTCATTGATTTTTGAAAGTTTAGGGATGGTGTCACCATTCAGTCTGCAGGGAGAAAGAGTCTAGCTGCACTTGGCAAGGGTACCGTCCAAATTGTTTCAACTGTTGGAACTATGAAGAAGACGATGACTCTTAACGATGTTTGGTATGTTCCTAATATATTTAGAAATTTATTTTCAGTTTTGGCAGCACAAGGCAGAATCCCGAAAAGTGAGTTTACTTCAACATCATGCCACTGCTGGTTGAAGGTAAACAACAACATAGTGTTGAAATGTTCACGACAAGAAGGGGAATCTCTGTTTAAGGCCAATATAAAAGCTGTTGTCAAAAATAAACAAGAAGATGCAAACATGGTAGTGGTGTCAAAACCTCTACTTCAGTTGTATCATAAGAGGTTTGGTCACCAAGACAAGCGTCATGTGAAATCCCTGCTCGAAAACCAATTAGGAATCAAATTCCAATTAGATAACGAAGGTTGCGAGTTTGCGTTTATGGGAAAGCTCACCGACTCCCATTTGGAACCAGGGAGAAATCTTCTGAACCTGACCAGTTGATTTCAGCCGGTGTTTGTGGTCCATTTGCAGAATCGTTTACCAAGAAACGCTTCTTTGTAATTTTCAAAGACTGTTACTCTAAATTTCGATATTGTTATTTAATTCGCCACAAGTCTGAAGTCAAAGATGCTCTTAAAGAAATGCTAATTCATGCAAAAACATTAGGGTATTCAATTAAAGAATTTTTAAGTGACAATGGTGGTGAATTCAATAACAAAGTTCGAAAAACTCTGCGTTCATTTGGAATAACACAAAGATAAACTGCACCTTATACACCACAAGAAAATGGTTCCAGAGAAGCAGTGAAATCGAACAGTAGTTGAAATTGACAAGGACTGTTAAATATTTTTTTTTTTTTTTTTTTTTTTTTTAATTTTATTTTCAATCTACAAGCTTAATGCTAACAGACTGCATACACTTAATAAATACATTAAATAAAATAATAATTTTAACATAACATTTGAATATTTGAACTTATTACATTTTGAAAACATTATTAACATATAAACGGTTATGTAGTTATAACAATAATGGAAAGTAGATTTTTTTTAAAGCTTTCTCGAGATATATTAAAATCAAATGAAGAACAAAGTGCATTGAACGATGAAACAGCTCTTGACATTGGTTCATTTTTCCCATAATTTGTTCGATGTGTAGGCTGATAAAGGAACCTTCCAGTTCTGAGCGGTCTTATGGGTATATTTATTGAAATTAAAGAGATCAAGACTGAGCTTTTTATTTTATGGCATAGAATATCCCTTATGAATAACGCATCCTGAACTTTTCTACGTGTTTCTAACGACGTCAATCCAAGTAGCTGACATCTTGCTTTGTAGCTTGGGTAAAAATCCCATCGCATTTTGTAAAATATGTACCTAGTGAATCGTCTTTGAATTTTTTCAATTCTATCGATTTCGTTTTTATAAAACGGATTCCAAATCACTGATGCATACTCAATAACAGATCTTACTAATGAATTATAAAGTATTAATAATACATAAGGATCAGTAAAATCCTTAGTGTTTCTTTTAATAAATCCCATAAGTGAATTAGCCTTTAGAGAAATAAAATCAATATGAGACTTTAGCGAAAAAGAAGAATCAAACACAACTCCGAGGTCCTTAATTTTATTAACACTCTGAATATCGTTCTTATCGAGATTATAATTGTATTGAATTACAGAGGCTGACTTAGAGAACGATATAGTAAAACACTTTCTTGTATTAAGTTTAAGTTCATTTTTGGAACACCAGTCATGAATTCGATTCAGATCAGCTTGAAGATCATTGCAATCATCAGTGTCATTTATTTTTAAAAATAATTTGAGATCGTCCGCATAAAGTAGACAATTACAATTGCGAATCACATTAACGATGTCATTTATATAAACATTGAATAGCAATGGACCTAAATGGCTTCCTTGAGGAACTCCTGACGTGCATTCTATAACTCTAGAAAACTTGCCATCAATTGAGACCCGCAGAGTTCTATTGACAAGATAGGAAGATATCCAGTCAAGCAGTTTTGAATGAAAACCAAAGCATTTTAGTTTTTGGACAAGAATTCTATGGCTTACAGTGTCGAATGCTTTACTGAAGTCGGTATAAACTGTGTCAACTTGACTTTTATTTTCTAGAGTATTTACAACAAATGACGAAAAAACAGCCAAATTCGTCACAGTTGAACGGCCAGAAATAAATCCATGTTGTGATTCAGAAAGACAACTGTTTACCAGAGATTCAATTTTGGATTTGACCAAGCTCTCTAAGAGCTTTGGAATAGCTGAGAGTTTACAAATACCTCTATAATTCTCGACCATATTTTTCGAACCAGACTTATAAATCGGAATTAAAAAAGATTCTTTCCAAGCAGGTAAAAAATAACCATCAGATAACGATTTATTAAAAATTGTTAGCAGAGGCAGGCAAAGAGAAGATTGACAATTTTTCAAGATTATAGATGGAATTCCATCAATACCAGGCATAGAGTCACATTTAAGAGTTTGTAGGCCTAACAGCACCTCATCGTAGTTAAACTTGATCAGTCCAATATCAACCAAATTACTCACATATGTGAAATCAGAAGAAGAAATGTTGCGATTCAAATAAACAGATTCAAAAAAGCTTGCAAAAAGTTCCAAATGTGTTTCAACAACAGAAGATTGTAACCCATTGAAACTGACATTTTGTGGTATTCCTGATGATTTTCTTTTAGAGTTAAGGAAAGTCCAAAATGATTTACTGTTCATTTTAATATTATTTTCGATTTCAAAAATATAATTTCTATACAGAAATCTACTCAGCACAGAAAAATCCTTTCTCAGCCCACTATATATTGCATAATCATACTCGTTATTAGTTTTTTTAAACTTCGAAAACGCTTTATTTTTTTTTGTTTTTTAAAAATGAAAGTCTTTTATTGTACCAAGCTGGCTTTGAGTACTTTGATGTATGTTTTCGAGGAACAAATTGGTCAAAGTCCGTAAAAAGTATTTCAATGAATCGATCGTAAGCAGATCTTAGGTCAAGATGTATAAATTCACTATTCCAATTTACGGAAGATAAGTAGTTTTCAAGTTCAATGAAGTTTGTTTTACTGAAATTAAAGCTTTTATTATTAATTGAAGAGTAAGCTTGGTTATTTGGATAGTCATAAGTACAAATTTCAAACATAGTTTCTGAATGATGAATAGAATTGTTTAGCAAGGAAAATGGAGCTTTTGTAACATTAACATTAAAATCATCACAGTTAATAAAAAAAAGATCTAAAATTTTGTTTAATGAGTTTTCAACATTATTAATTTGCAAAAGACCTAGTGAAAATATATAATCGATAAAAAGAATTTCAAAATCTTTGTTTAAATTATTAGCAATCATCATATTATCAGTTTTAGACCAGGTCCATACAATGTCAGATAAATTAAAATCGCCTAGTATACATATGTTATCAATGTCATTACAATTAAGTTCGATAGATTCTATGTTTTTGGTATGTTTTTCGTAAATTGAAGCATTACTTTTAGGCGGCACATAGCTAACAATAAAATAAATACTTTTTACAGAATTAATTTTAACCTTAACGCAAATCTGTTCAACATCCTTGATAGGCATTGTAACAATGAAACTACATAGATTAGAACGTACGGCTAATAGAATTCCACCACCACGTTGATGAGATGTGTTGCATCGATGTAATAAAGGTGTCGTTTTTCCAGAAGCCATGTGGCTGAACTTGTAAATACTGCCTTTTACATATTAACAAGCAAGTCCTCAATTAAAAAATATTACTCCGACCAGACACTTTGGCTAAGACAAAAAAACCGAGAATTCACCATTTAAGAATAGTAACTCTACTTGTTATGTACACACACCTGATCAACGATGGATCGATCAAAGATGATCCAAAAGCTCAGAAAGGCTACCTCATTGGATATAGATGGCGAAGAAAGGTAAAGAGATTACATCAAAGAGGAAAATAAGGTCATTTTCTTTAGAGATATTAAATTTAACGAAGGATGTACCAAAGATCATGAATCCAATAACTATACACTTCAGACCAAGCCAAACAAGAAAATAAAACAATCGTTCAGTTACCTACCATTGAAAATCAAGAAAAGCAAGAAAAGAGAACTCAAAACAAGTACCAAGAGGCTGGAATTAAACGCTTTGTTGAATTCTTATCTAAATTAGGATTTAATGACAGTGAAGTGAACCATGTCTCTACACAAAAATAGTGGTGATGAAGAAAGTCATTCTTGTTCTTTATGGTATGATGGATTACACGATACGGAAGACCTCAGAGTTACCTACACCTGAGAAGGAAACGTCAAGAAAACACAATTTTCCTTATCGACAAGCTGTTGGAGCTCTTAGTATCTAATGCTGGGAAGCGGGCCGACTTTGCATATACTGTTTGGTTCCTATCAAGATCATTGAAAAATCCAACCAAGAAGATACATTCAAGGAATAAAAATAAGAGATACCGGAATCATATACCGATCAAACAGTAAAGAGAATATATAGTGATGCTGATTTTGGAGCTTGTACTAAAACCGGAAGAAGAACTACTGGAGTTGTCATTATCTATGCATGAGATGCGATATCCTGGATGAGTCAACGCCAAACTTTGGTTGCTTCTTCGACAACAGAAGCTGAGATAGTAGCTGCCAACGAAGCATCAAAAGAAATAATTTTGGTAACCAGATTATTCAAATCAATACTCAACGTATCCAACATACCAACTCTTAAAGTCGACAATACAGCAGCAGTAAGATAAGCCCAAAATCCCGAATTCCATAAAAGAACAAAACATTTAACTTTGAAACATTTCCTTATACGTGAAAAAGTCAATGGAGATGCACTGGGTATTTCACAAATCACAACAGATCAACAAATTGCTGATATTATGACAAAATCATTGCCAAAAATTAGACTATGTATGCTTTGTAAAATGATGGGGTTGTTGTAATTATCATTTGGTTTTTGTTATTTTGGTTTTTAACTAGTTTTATTACCTTAAAATTTATAGTAATTTGTTTTTGTGTTATTTAATACTGCAGTAAGGCTGCGTCCGTCAATTCCATTTATGTGTTTGAACAACAATAGCAACTTAGAGGTGCTTCCCCCAATGGCTTTTTCGGTCAATTCCTTTATTTGGCTGGAGTTATAGCTATTTCACGGGTGCCAAGCCGATCATCAGATTCCTTTATTAGTGGTGCTGTCTAGTTGTTCTTTCATTTTAATCGAACAACTTTTTGAGTTCACATTTGGGCTTAGAACCTAGGACCAGCCAGTTGGGAAGCCAATGCACTACGCACTGCGCTAACAACTCCACTGATGTTCTGGTTTCCCATTGCAGAGTTTTTATTGTTTATCAATTTTTATTTATTTTTATTTATTTATTTTATTTTATTTCGATATGGCTATACACATTAAGATATAATATCTTATAAACTAGTGATAACCTATTAAGTTTAACAATGAAAGCAATTAAATAAAAAAAAGAAGAGAAAAGAAAGATAAAGTTGTTGGCAATAATTATACAATATTTAAAATTAAATTTAACGATTGTTTGGAAATAAAAGGAGAAAAAGTGAGAAGGAAGAGATAGAAAGAAAGCAGAAGAGGTGGAAAAGAAGAGGAAAAAAAGAAGCTATAATGGTTTAGACAGGAGAGGGAAGAAGAGAAAAAAGAAAAATTAAGATACTGATAAAAATTGGCGTAATTTGGATTTAAAATTTGTACTGTTGTTTATTCTCTTGATATGGCGAGGCAAAGAATTCCACTTACGTGTGGCATTAATAAAAAATTGTCGCTCAGATGTTAGGGAGGCATATCGGGGTATATATATATACATATTATATATAATCAACTGATCAGACCTAACTGAAGAAGCCCTTCTTATTCTCTCAAAAAGGTAGGGTGGTTGGTGTGTAAGCAGGACATCGGAAAACAATGATAAGGTACGAAACTGAAAATAGTTCTCAAGTGGCAGGTGAAGTAAACTATTTGAAAAACGAGCTACTCTGTCGTATCTACGAAGGCCATAAATGTATCTGATGATGCTGTTGAAAATGACGTTAAGCTTCCTTTCGCATTCAAAGTTACAAAATTGGAAGAATTAAACTTTTTGCAAGCATTGCACGCGTCTTCATAGGTGTATAAGCCTGGGAGACCCCAAGCATGCGTAATACTCCGTAAGATTTTCCAATTATAGCGTTAATATGCTTATCCCATGTCAAATTACGAGTAAAAATGACTCCAATGAATTGACATGCATTTTTAAAAGCTCCTTAAAATTTATTGTTTCTCTTAACAAGGGAAAGTGTTGAAGTTATTAATATAAAAATTTAACACTTTAAATATGAACTTTACTTGTTGTATTTTTGATCTTTCCTGAAATTGTTTTTAATATCAAATCAAATATGAAATAAACTTTGTATTCGAAATTATATCAAACCACAGTACACAGAATATAAGGTATTATACTGCGCATCTCTCAGGGACCAAGATTATAGAAGTGAGAAAAGGCACAATAAGAAATGCCGATAAGACAACCACAGTTTTTGTTATGTTTTGACATTTAGGTCTCTGAAATGTGACATATGTGCGAACTTTGGGGGAAGAAAATCGGGAATATAATACCTTGTATTCGGTGTACTGTGATATCAAACTATCAAGATCGCTTTTTATTTCATAACGAATTAAAAAATTGTTTGGAAACTTAAAAAACTATAAAATGAATTACTAAGATAACAAAATTGGGTATGTATGTATGTGACTTAGGAGGCATCGGTGAGTAAGACCGTTTAAAGAGAGTATTTGGTTAGTTTTAGGGGTTATTGTTATTATATTGAGCATTTGCAATAACCACAATAACCAATGGTCATCTTTTTAACAAAATTTTTATTGTTGTCTATATGCAATGGGGAGGGTACCATATTTTTCACATTTCATATTTATTTATTTAAAGACTGCTTTCACATTAAGATAATAAAATCTTATAAAATAGTGGTAAGCCTTATAGCATGGAACAAAATAAGTTAAGTTAATTTAATTAAATTTACAAAACATAAAAATATTAACAAAAAGATAGTTGCAATTAATGAAAACAATTACTCGACATGAATTATTTGTTGTACTCCAACAACACAATCATCTATGTTCTCCACCAATCCAGCAGGTTTTAGTTAGGTAATCAAAATTCGGGTTCCGCATCTCTTTAAGAATATAGTTATCAGGAATTACATCTTCGATTATCAAGGCCTGAAATAAAAACGTAACATCGTCCGGGGCAGTCTCTGAGTTTAATTTAAGTGAACATTACTTAATTTTTTTGTGGTTCACTCTTGCGTATACTCGTTATTTAAATAAAATAAATAAATATTGAAATTTTGGTTCAATTTAAATAGTTAAAGTTCGTTACAACCTGGACGGTCACAAAAGACGTAGAAACTGATTCGGATGCCGCCTAAGGTTTCAAAAACTACTTTTAATTGGTCTAATGGTTGATTCGTTTCCCTGAGAGTATAAACGCGGTATTCATCGCGCCCAAAAATTGTCTCATGCCCAAAATTACAATCAGAATTAGTTTCAATTGATTGAAATGCCTTTAAAACTTTTTAGTGCTCCTACAAGTGGCAGCTTGCCAATACGAGAGCGTCGGGTTTTTGTCACGATATCTTCCGCTGTAAACGTTTTTGGCGTACCTCTACGTGGTTCACAAAAAACCAACGTGCGACCACGTTTAAACTTGTTGAACCAATTTTTTTCGACATCGAAGGAGTACAGTAGCTTATCTCCGGTATTAGCTGCGCAAACCGGGAAAAAAAGTGACCCTTGAACTAACCCCTAAGCTACCACTAGCTTTGAAAAAAATAATCTCGACTCCTTTGTCATATGCAAACTTATGACAAATCTTTCTGACAGGATCTATCTCACGGAAAACGAGCATTTTAGGGGGATTAAAAATTGTCCTATTCCAGACTAATCTAACTGTGTGCAAAATTTCAACCAGATCGATTCAACTGTTCAAGAGTTATTGAGCAACAAACATACATCCATCCATCGATCCATCCAAACTTTCAGATTTATAATATTGGTGTAATTTAAGTCGGTCGGTCATAACTTCTTCTTTGTGGGTCATCCAAACATTCGTCATTGATTTTAGTCCACAGACTCTAAGGGATAGGTGCAAGTGCCATGTGAAATAAAATCCTTTCTCTGCTTTAATCGGGTTTCTTAATTCTTCGAACATCGTTTTGTTGTTGAAGGGGTTATAAATGTGAATGAATACTTGTTGTTTGCTAATGGTCAGAAAGCTAACTGATGGAAATGGATTATACTGGTTCTACCATTCTCTCCAACCAGTATACTCAATTCCATTTAAGTTTTTCTCTCTCTTTCCTATCGTGCTTGTGTATGTTCTTTTCTTTTTCAATTATATTGGCATTGTGTTCCAAGGAAACCCCAATAAACAAAGGGAAAACCAATGATAAATATTGAGTGGACAGAATTGACTTCAAGGATTTTATAGGGTTGACAACGATTTAAAATTGATTTTTTGAAGTCGAAGATTTGTGTTCGGATAAGTTTAGGGTATTGAAATTAATGTGCTGCTGCTACCTCAGTTTCTAAACGAAAGGAGTGAAAATGATAGGATTTGAAAAGACAATAAACAATACGAAAGAGGTAATGGTATTAGGGGTATCATCTCGACACTTTAATACGTCAAGTCTGTATGAAATTACAGCCAGTCAGTAGCATAAAACATTCAAAATGAAGAATGTGACCGATAAATAATGGCTGTTTAGTCTGTTCTTAAATCATTTGCATATTTTATTTTTATCGTAGGCGCGTTTGGAACATTTTAATAAATCATTCAACATTTTTGGTAATTTTTTCCTTATTTGTGCATGTGTCACTCACTTTGTCATCTTAAGGCGCTGTAAACCTGTTTAAGCAATAGTTCCTTGAAACTAAGATAATCTGTCTAGTATGCAACTTCTGTGGCCTTGTAATTATTTCAGCATTTCACCTTAAGGTAAGCCTAGTTTCCCCGAGTTTACACTTCTCTGGTTATAGCGTAATTCTTTCCTACTCGGTGGTTTTGAACAGGTCTTAGAATGAAGATGGAAAGGTGATGAGAAAACAGACGCCAGTAACTCTTTAATGAGTAGGCATATTTCTGGCACCTGGTACAATTGAAGTGGTAGACAATTGTAAAGGCCGATTTGCAGATACTATACGGGTATACGGTCCTTGGTGGCATGCACAACCACCTCTTCGTATTTGCACTACCTAGTTATTTGACTTAAAAGATTTCTGTCCTTGATGATGAGATATCAGTGAAGTGAAATCATAAGCATTTGTTTCACTCGCCACACCACATGAACTGAAACAACAGACAACAGCTCTGGCCGATCTTAAGGTATACTATAGTATGATGTATTGCCCTTGGTGGCACTCAAAACAACACGTATTGTAATGGTTCCTTTTTGTACTGAAACAGCAGGCAAAAGCTCTGGTTGATCTGCAGAAGCAGACACTAGTGTACGGCCCTTGGTTACACACAAAAACTACTACCGATTGACTGTATTGAATTCCTTACCGTAAATACTACGGCGGACTATTATTTTATATATCAGCGAATTCTTTCATTGTTTTTTGCTTAGATTATTGTTTTATTGAACCAAAAATATATATACAATGTTACTTATGCCTAAAATTATTTAACACTTAACATTACAGGTAATTTGGAACAAAATCGGCCTAAAAATCTACACTCAAAATGTATTCCGTATCGTGGTTCATCTCAGGTTGTTCAGTCCTGGTTGTCCCGAATCCAGGCCAGCATAAAAGAAAACTGCTTCAGCGTTGTCCGTTGTCAATTGCTCGGGATATCCATGGTACTCAGCTACCTTGGTTCGAGATGTCGTTCCTCGTTGGTCATCCTTCTCATGAGCGGATTTGGGCGGGTGGTAATATTTGAAATCATCTTTCTAGCTGCGTCAACAAGAAATATGTCCAGTGGCTTGATCCGGGCTTCTTTATAGAGCCGTTTGTTGCTGTTGTACTTGCGTCTCTGTCTATCGAACTGTAATCCAGTGCAAATCTTTAGCAGCTTCCTTTCAAATAATAAAAGTTTCTGCATCGCTGTCTTGGAAATTGTAAACCATGCTGGAAAGCTGTAGCTGATCACTGGCCTGAGTAGTTGTTTATAAATCAGCAGTTTGGTGTGCTTACTTAGTCCTGTCCTCTTCTTCAATAGGGGATTGATGCGATGGAAGGCTAGGTTAACTTTGGCAAGCACTGCTCTTGAGTGTGGGTTGAAGTGAAACAGCTCGTTGACGTTTACTCTCAGGTATTTGGCGTTCCTTTTAGCTTTTATAGTTGATCCATTTGGGAACTTCAGTATAAGGTTCCTGCATGCTGCCGCCGATCTACAGTGGCTGCTGTTGAAAACCGGTCTCCTGAAGCATACCAACTCCGATTTGGTGGTGTTTATCCTAATTCCCCATTTGGTGTAGTACTCGTAGAGTCTGGATATGTGGGCTTCAACCTTCCGGATTGTTAGGGCAATTGATATGGATGAGGCGTACATGAGAGAGTCATCTGCAAAAAGGAGATTCTCACAGTCTGATGGCACAGGTTGGCCCAACGCACGTCATTAATTTGTAGAGAAAGGTTCCGAGCTTCGATTCTTGGGCCACTCCAGCCAAAATGTTCCTTGTTGTTGATTTCATATTGTCAGCATCCACGAAGAACTTCCTGGAAGAAAGAAAAGAAAATTAAATTTTAATTAGTGCCTGAGGGATATCTTAAATACGGAGCTTGTGGAGCCTGGATCCAAACGCGTCGAATGCTTTCTCAGCATCCAGAAAGCATCCTACCGTAATACGGTGACTGTTGAGAGCTGAGGAGACGTCAGTCGTTCTGGAATTTCACCAAGGGATTTAAAGTGGAGTGGCGTTTGCGGAGTTCAAACTGCATGGAGATGATGATGCGCTCGTTGCAAAATTTTGTAAGCCTCTTGAGTATGATTCCTCCAGACTCTTGCTCATTTGCTTAAGGGATACAGGCGTGATAGTTGCAGACCAAGCTGCTAGCTCCTTAAGTTCGGGTGGCCACTACCACTATTTAGCTGTTTTCTTACGTCTGCCGAAGACAGCCGATGATTTCTGCAATCTCCTTCCTGATTGCAGAATTGCTGTGTGTCAGACTGGATCTGTCAGCTGGACAGGCATCGTCAAACTGAACTGCTTCAGTATTAGGGTTGCTGGATTGAGGCGTCGATATCCGTACGAAAAGCTTGGTCTGCTGGCGGAGAAGGTGTAAAGACTTGCTCGAAGTGGTTGGCAAAGGCTTCGATCTTATCTGCAGTTGTTGTAAGCTCGATGTTGTTGCTGAGCATTACTTTCGGAAGTGGCTTGTTTTTCCCAATAAGGCGGTTTACTTCCTTGAATGCGTCTGGTCCTGGCTTGATGGCCTGCAGCCTCTTCCTGAACGCGATGTCATTATGGTATTGCATAGCGTTTCGGAAAATAATGTTGGTGTGCTCCAGTTCCTACTATCCTGTATTCCAGATAGACGGTGTTGAGTTCCCGATGCAGTATCTATTGGAGCCGCGTCCTAATCCTTTGTCTGTGGACGTATAGTAGATATTCCGGAAGATGCTGGTATCGGTCCTTAGATGACTTGGGTACTTTTTGTACATCAAGTGCATTGGAAAGAGCTGATTCCAGGTTATCAACCGTGCTGTCAATTTCAGTGGTTAGGTTCCTACTTGTGGGTGGTAGACTTAGACTGTCTTCGACGTCCCTCTGTAGTCTTTCGATGTTGAGCTTCCTGTAGTTTATAAACTCCACTTGAGGCCTTGCTGCTAGTATTACTGGTTGAATTAATTTCACTGAGAGCAAAACTGCTTCGTGGTTTGAGTCACTTGGCACAATGTAGCTTGGTTGTGAGACAACGACCAAAGAATGTTCTTCGCTGTTGATATCTATCCAGTCCACGACAGCCTTTCCCTCGGTACTATCGGAAGTATCCAGCCAACAGTGATGTCTCACATCGAAGTCACCTCCAATGACGAACTCTTTCATCACGGCGGATTTTCTCTTTTATTGTTCAATGCATTACGTCGGTGACGTGAAATAACACCCGACGAAATAAGGCCCGATAGGGCCTTATTTCCATTTCTTATGGAAATAAGACCCTTACCAGGGTTGGGGTCTTATTTCCATTGCAAGTACGAAATAAAGCCCGTGGGGCCTTATTTCGTTTTTCTGTTTTAGTTAAGCTAAGCCTCGATTTATTTGATTAGTTGCAAAGTCGAGTTTTCAAAAATTTTAACTCTCAAAAAACGGAGTTTCAAAATACAATGCTAAAAAGTTTTCAAAGGTAAATCACTTTTGAAGCTCAGTATTTGAGAGTTAAAATTGGCGCAGTGTCATAAGTCCGTAGGTCATAAGTCCGTATAGGACTTTTGACCCACTTAGGTGGGTCAAAACTTCATAAATCGATTATGAACTTATAACCCACGTAAGTGAGTCAAAAGTCAGCAAAAAAAAGCCATAAGTTCATAGAAAACAAATTTTAATAGATATGGCAAAAATTAATAAATTTTTTTTCTTTTATGAACTAGACTAAAAAAAAACAATAATTTATGAACCTATTATGATACGAAATAGAATTAAGACAAAATATTTCGCTTTCTTTGTCACAATATGCTTGCAAGAAAGGCACAAAATTAATTTTTTTTTATTGCTGTTTGAACTGCTCGTTGAATATTAATTTTTTTCTTTTTGATGGTCAAACAAAAAATGTCCACACTTTTCTGTTATCGACCCTTTTAGTTGGTAAAAGTAATCTATTTAATTTTGAAAAAATAAAACGTTCTTCTGCACAATGGGATGTCAAAGTTCGGTGGGAGTAGGGCATCCTATAAGCACAAGAATGCGAAGCGAGCGGACAAAATTTTGCCCAAAAGAGAATCAATTTGGGGTGTGAAAATAAAAAAATTCGCGCGAATTTTTTTATTTTCACACCCCAAATTGATTCTCTTTTGGGCAAAATTTTTTCCGCTCGCTTCGCTCGCAATCTAACCAAATCGATCTTAAATCTTTTTTATCATTATATCCTCATCCTCAATCGAAATAAAAAAAAATGCTCAGAATGAATCATTGAATGCAGCATCTGCTAATTTTCTATGCATTACAGGATGTGTAATTGTGTAGTGGTTACTTTTTCAAATAGAACGAAACAGTAAAAGCTTAGAAAAATTATTTGCTCGACAACTAAAATAAGCTATGATATTAATAAAAAAGATCGGGCGATTTTTCATTATTTTCAGAGTGTTAAGAACTGAATTCGGTTTGACTGAGTTTCTGAATGTTTACGGTCATTTGATTAAAAACAAAAAATCAGAGTCTTAAAAACTCGATTACTGAATGACTATATATAACATTTATTTTAATTTTACGATTACGATTTATTTTAATTTTACGATTTAAGTTTGTCTCGGGTAATATGGCAGTTCATTTCACGTTCGAAGAGAATTAACACCAATAAATCATTAAGGACTTTAATTCCCACCGTACATGGGAACTAACCACACTATACAAAAGTCGATCAAATCTTCACTTGGAGCAAACTAAATCCCTCAGTATAGTTGATCCCGTGGAGTTATTTCCTTCAACCGCACGGAATAAGCAACAAAAGTAAAAAATCGATTTCACTCGCCGTAAGCTGGGGTCACAATTCCATGAGAAATTTTGAAGTACTTTCGACTCATTTACGTTGGTTATAAATTTATAATCGATTTATGAAGTTTTGACCAACCTAAGTGGGTCAAAAGTCCTTTACGGACTTATGACTTACGAACTTATGACACTGCGCCTTTAAAATTTTTAAAACTGTGAATTTTGCAAATATTCAAAAATTATTCTCCATCATTTATTCTTCAAAATACTTTTTTTTTCTTTTAAATGGAGCACTTATCACCGCACTTTTTCATAAACAACTGATACACATCATGATCATGAAAGAGATGTTCTTCACATTCAAACAACAGTTAAGCGGAAAACACAAAGCTACTTTTCTGTTAGCGCTGACTCCGTTACGCTTCAATACTTTGGATTGAACTTTGACTGATAATGAAGATAAGAAAATAAAATAAATTTTGTTAGGTGACATATACCTTACAAAATTTATTTTATTTTCTTCAAATATTTTTTCTCAAAAAATTATTTATTTTTGTTTTTTTGAAAACAAAACCGACAGCGGAAGCAAAACAGAAGTAAAATTGAAATAAAATTCTCATACATACAAACAAGAAAACGTGTCGGTGAGCAAATACATATCAAAAAGTAGAAAACATTTCTTCTTTTGCTACAGCTTTTGCGACGTTACGTTTATGTTACGGGGTTCTCACAGTATGTCAAATTAAAGGTTGAGCAACAAAGCTGCTTTGTGTTTTCCGCTTTATTGTTAAGCATATTGGTGCTATTGAGAGTAAATCTCTGTTTAAGAGCTTGCTAACAGCGGTAAAAAGGGGTCTTATTTCCAAATTGGCATGGAAACCAGGCCCTATTTCAAGTTTTCTTATGTGTATTGTATTTCCATGTAAAATGCGGCTTTATTTCCATAATGCAATTGAAATGAGGCCCGCCGGGTTATTTCAATTTCAACATGGAAATAAGACCCCTTTCAAGATGGGGCCTTATTTCGTCGGGCGTTATTTCACGTCACCCATTACGTCTTATGCTTTTTCTGGCAATCACTGAGTATGAATTGTATTCACAGACAGCAAAATTATATGCATGTTGAGCGAAAAATCGTGTCGGCTGTTGTCGATGATGACACACATTGGAGATGACGGGGATGGCCACAAAATTGTTTGAAAAACAAAAATAAATAAGCAAGTAACGCTAATAAAATTAAACAAACATAGTCGTAGGCATTTTATTGCAAACTAACAATTCAAAAGAGATCCAGATCATATCTCTTTTTCACCAAAAATGAATTCTAGAAAAAAAAAAAACAATAAACCTTCAACTCTTTTTCATTCTGTTGACATTAATTTGGTAACTTCCTTATCGATGTAAAAAAGGTCGAGAAAACAGTTAAACTACTGACCATGACATAAATACTAATAATATTTTGTTTATTGCTGTTGCGATGATAAATAATAATCAAGCCAGGAAATGATTGCGTGACATAAAAAAAATCCTAAAATACGTCATCCCTACGAACGATTCAGTTTTTTCTCTGTTGGTTTTCGGATAATTAAAAGTAACTTCGGTCAAATTAGAAGCTATTCGAAAATGAAATCAAACAGTTTTCCAAATAGTAAGGAATGCCCATGCGGATAACAACCCAATGGTTGCCATAAGTCAACCGATTATTGGCAGAGGCGTTATTTTAGTAAAGTGTTTGTTTGTAAAAAAAAAAAGCATGGGACTCCCCGATTTCGGATATTTTAACTAGCCACACGCAAACTTGATTGAACAAAAGGTTGAGCAGGCAAAAGGTTTTAAAAGACATTTAACGATTAGATGAAAGAGATACGTTTTGTTTATATATTTTTTTTTTGTATTTCTGGAAAACCTTAAAAAATTGCGTGTTGATTGAAAAAGGTGTGAACAATTAAGGGCATGATTTTAGGGTTAAAACAGGTGGTTGGTGTTAAAATTAATGATTTTCTGTTTTTCCTTTTACAGTAGATTGGAATTTAGGTGCAACAGTTTGTGATATTTTTTTCATATTATGGAAGTTCGATAAGTTAGTAGAAGTAGTTATAAAGGTTACAAAAAAAAGTAACGATGTTTATGCAAATAATGTGTTTTTGGTATACTTATGGGGGGGGGGGGGAGTAGAGTGTTTTCAGATTGACCCAATTGAATTCAAAAACAAGTTCCCTGTCATTGGTAATGTCCTTGATACTTGTAATGCACGATTTTAATTTTGAGTCACATCTTAACGTCCAAACAATGGCTGGTTTCTCCAAGGTTAGAGGGAACTCGTGCGGTGTATGAAATAAAGAGAAAACTAAGAGCTTATAAAATTTGGGAAACGCTAGAAAAGATAGACTTGGGGTAGTTAACCAAAACGACAAGCAGTTCCATAAAAACCAATTAGTCATATAGCATCACGACTAAATTGATTAATATAAGTTCGATTGACGTTTAAGAAATAGTCTCCGGGATCGCAGAAGAACATCTTAATGAAAACTGCATTTACAGTACCTATAATAACTCGATTGAACCAGTTCAACGTTGGTAGATCAAAAAATCAACAGCATAGATTATAATGATAATCTTAAGTGTTCTGAAAATAGTTAGACACCAAAGAGACTTGAAAATCTAAAAGACTTGAAGGCTCACGAAGCCTCTGCACAAAGTTTTATTCGCTGCTTTGAAGAGTTCGTATTTTTGTTCTTAATCCTAAATTGGGGGTAGTTCATAACCTACAGTAGTTTCAGTTACCTCTTTTCTAGAGTCGTGGTACTATTTCTATACCCTCCTGATGACCCTCTTGATGTCCGACGCACTCCTTGAAGACTTAAGTTGACTCGAGCGGGCTCGCATACAGCTTCGATGTAGTTTGTCTACTTCTCTGCTCCGCTATTAACACGGGCAATAACACAAGGGTCAAGATCAGACGCAGAATAACTCTTGCTAATCGCTGTATCTCTTGGGGCTAAGAAAGTATTGAGTGGAATATCCTTCTATCAAGAAACTTAGGTAAAACTGTACAACACCCTCATCATCCTAGTCTTGCTTGACAAAATCGGATGAATGTGCCTTAAGCTGTTTCGAAAGGAAAGTTCTTCGGGTCATCTTTATGCCCGTGTGTATTGTTGGGGAATGGAGAAGAAGATATAACAGCGAACTTTATAGGTTCGGGTTGTACAACACATGAACCTTGCCAGAAGAGTCAAAGTAGAGAAACTCAGATGGCTCGGTCATTAAGAGCTGATGTACACCAATACTCCGGCCGGGAAAGCCTTCGACACAATTTCCGAGGAACGTATAAGGAGAGGAAGAGCGCGACTCAGGTGGTGCACACAAGTGGAAGAGGACCTCAATTAACTTGAGTGCAAAACTGGAGACAGCTAGCTCGGAACCGAGCGGGCTAGCGGAGACTGTTGATTGAGGTACAAGTCCACAACGGACTGTAGCGCCACAACGACTGTAAGTAAGTAAATAAGTAAGTTAAAATCATCCAAAAATGCTTTTTGGTTCTTGGTTTTTAGGTTTAGTTGATTTGTCAAATACAAAAACAAATCTTGACATTACACATAGACGCATAAAAGCAATAATTTCAATTCAAACTAAACTACTTATGTTCTAATATGACAACAGAATAATGGTCCATGCAACGATTGATTGGAGTATTGGAACTGGATCATTACCAAGTTTGTAGGTCCAAAAGTCTTTGTTCCGGCCATCGAGTTTTCACAAAGACTTACCTGAAAACAGTATTGAAGATTTGTTATCCATTCCGCACTCCGTTCATTTAACGTTCGCAGATGTTTTTCTTGTCTTCCAATTTGGTGTGAGCATATTGATAGAGTTTGAGTTGGTAAATGTTGAGAATTTCGGAAATTACTTGGTAGGAAAAGTATACGCCAAACTTTCTTATTGCGTTTTAATTGGCAATCTGGAAGTTAAAAAAAAAAACATTCTCATTGCGTTGCGTGACAATTCTGATTCTGAAAGGAAGTAAATTCTCTGATTTTAAAACCAGAATGGTTTTTTTTATTACAGATTGCCAATTAAAAACGCCATTAAACAAAAGGAAAAAAAATCACTTCGACACATCACAACTTTCAACTCACCCCTTAGAGAATAGTTAGAAATAGTTAAACTTTGACACCTTAACACTGACCACAAAAACGAAAATTGTGGTTACGAATCTTAACTATTGGTGCGCAAAAACGACGAATAGTCAACTACAGTTGACTATAGTCATCTATCGTCATTGCAAAAACGCACTTCAAATGTGTTGTGTATTTGATGCGTTTAATTATAATTGTTGTAAATTTGAAATATCAAGGGCACGGTAGTGCTCAGCCAAGTTCTCTAGCAACTTTGGCACTACACCCTTATTTTCAGGAAACAACTCAGGGCATTTTCCACACCCCTCTCACTTCTATACCAAAAAAGCCAAAAGTTTCAAACTCACATTATTTGTTAAACTAGTCAAGAAAATGCACCCCATTATATTTCAGATATTTAGCATAAATAGTTTCTAAGGTACAATGTTCCAAAAATCACGAAAACCGTAACTGACTGTCTGACTCACTGGTTCACTCACTCACTGACAGATCATCAAAATTATGAAATATTTCCCGTTGCCCTAGAAACTTGAAATTTGGCACAGTGATAGGTCATGTGGTACATAAAGAAAAACATCGAAAATTTGAATTTTTCAGCCAAGTCATTTAATTTGAAACCAGATAAAGGGAGGTGTGAAAAATGTAGACGAGGATGTTGCAATACATAATTTAAGGTGCGTATACCATACTAAAGTTCAATCAATCAGAACGAGAAACCATGATACAATTAATAAAGATAGCGGCTTGCGCATCTGAGATTTTGGTTGTCAATCTATGGTGACGTCACGAACACGCAATCAACTGAGGAAAGTTAAGATTTCGCTCTGTTTCCTTTTGTCAGTTTTTAATGAAGTGAAATATCAGTGTTTTTAAATCAAAACATTATTTAAATGGTATTTGATTTAATATATACGGTAAATAGTACGGTTTCTTTTCATCCTACATCAAAGGGATAAGCCGAACGCTTTGTGGACATGCTTAGACGATCCTTGAAGGAACTCAGAGGCGACGTCACACCACAAGAAGCCTTGCAACAATTTTTTGTTCATGAACATATAGGACAACTCCCAACACATCACCTTCTGAAGCCCTTTATAAAAGCGAAAATTAGAACAGCAATGGAAAAAATATGTATATTATACAGGGTGATTCACGAGCGTTGTGCCAAAAAGCTAAAGCGTGTAGGTTGAGTTGAGACAAGAAAAAAATCGTATGGGAGGGGGGGGTCTATTCTCCCCCGTTGAGCCGGGAGGGGCAATTTTCTGAAAAATTGACTTATTTTATTAAAAAAAAATATTAAAAATCAACGGCTTCAGTAACAACACCGTGTTATACCTTTTTGAAAAGCCAGAAATATCTTCTTTTATTTGGTTTTTAAATTAAATTGTTTTAACGAATACCTTAAAAAATATTAATTTTCAAACTCAAAATTTTCAAAAAAAAAAAAAAACAAAAACATCATTTTTGAACCAAGTTTTTTCATAATTTTATGTAATTAAGTACTAATTTTGTTTGCAAAATTCAATGCCATTGTTAATTTTTAGTAGAAAACAGAAAACCGGATGCAAAAATGTCTTTTCGTTTTTGAGAAATAAAAAAAAGACCAGGACCACTTTTCTCTAAGAAAATCTTTGTTTTTATTATTACCTATCTCGACTTTTAGTTTTATTAATTTATTATGACACATTAACCTTTCTTTTAATATTTGTTCTGTAATTGGAATTTTATGAGGCCTCAATAAAGTAAAAATGTATTGGATTTTCCCTGGATTAATCATTTTGTTCATTGATAACCACTGAAAACTGACCTGAAATGTTTCTTATTATCTAACTAATTTTTTTTACGTACTTGACAAGTTTCTTCTACACGCTTATTTACTTTTTACTTTGTTTTTTTTTTTATTTTTTATTTTGGACCTTAAAATTTGTGTTTTTAAAATTTTGTACATTCTTTTTTCTTGGTTTTTTTTATGTTTTGTAAAATTTTAATTAAAAATTTTAATTTTCTTTTTTGACCCTGCTTGCAATAAGCAGTCCCAAACTCTTGTCTTCCTTATGTTCGTGTCGCCATCGCTTTCTTATTTTTAGTAATTTTAAATAAATTCTAATTAAGTGCCGATACGTCTAGCAACCGTAATTGCCGCCGTACTCGTTGAAAATGGACCACAGCGCTCGCGGTATCTGGGGGGGGAGGAGGCGTGGGAATAATAATATAATATGATATAAAAAAATAAAATAATGGTCTCCAAGACTACTTCCGCTTCATTTTCAAACATTTTCTTACATTTTCCAAAATGTATTGTGTTTTTTGCAAGCTTGAACTAAGCCGAATGAGCAAAGTAAGAAAAACTTTCTTCTAACGAACTTCAGTTCTGCGATAGAATGAGAAATGTTTTCATTTACGTTTGCATCATGTCTGAATAAGGGCTTATAATTCCTGATTATTTTCGTTCGAAAATAATTCGTGATTTACTTCGAGGTCATCCTGGAATCAAAAAAGAAAATGAAATCAAAACCTAAGGGTAAAGAGTAGATACTGGCCGCTAATAGACAAAAACATAGAGACTTTCGTAAGGAATGTTCAAATTGCCAATCAGTAGCTAATTCTCAAGAACTTAAGCTTAACTGATTCCAAACTCACATCGGCTTTCAACAACTGTCTTACAAAGGTATTGCAACATCCCCTCCATCACCAGTAGCCAAAAGGGGAGGCTCACTAAACACAGCTTTTAGGAGATATATGGTAGACAGTTCTTCTTCTGACTTCTGAATGATTGTTTTATTATTATTTTTTGAAGAATTTAATTCAAAAAAATATTCTTTTACTCATTAAAAATATATTGTATGCATGACGATTGACAACAAATTGAAATAAAAAATTGAATTCTTGATTAAAGGGGCCGACCCATAGAATCCGTCGGTGCGTCAGCGTTGACGATTTTAACTGACAGCACAATAGATATAGAATATACATTTTCTAATGAAACTCGTCCCATAAGCAACGCATGTGACGGAGTTTTGACAATGAAACTGACTAAAAGACTGGAAAATGGAACGATTTTTAGAAAAACCATGATTTGTTAATTAAGGTGAAAAAAAAGTCAACGAACACTCTTTGATTATCACGAATTCGTGATAATCAAATTGAAGATTTAAACAAAGTAATGCGATTGTCTTACTTTGATTTCAAATACTGAATTATATAAACGTCAGACTTGTTGAGTGTCCGTGATGTGAATGCGCACTGCAGAACGAAACAAAAATAGAATCGCGAATGCGCTATCTGGTTTAGTTGTATCATGACGAGAAACGAACCTGAGTAAAAAGGATATCATATCCTCAATTTTTTTTCCCTAAAAAAGAAGCACGTAACACAATGATTTGCTGGGATTTCATTCGAACTTCATTGACCTTATTATCAATGTTGACATAAATGTATGAGTTCATTTCTTTTTTGGAGTAAAAACCTCTCTAACAATTTCTCAACTACTAAAGAAACAAGTACAGCAAGTCAATTTTTCAAAGTCATGAATAAAAGTTTGACCTCAGAAAAATAAAACCCGAGGGAAATTATTGGGCGACAAAAAAATAATGTGCACGACTGGGTCGTACGAACTTGCTCCTGCATGCTAAAACTAAATATTTATGATTACTTAAATTGCAAAAAGTAGTGTTAAAATAAGAGATATACTTTAAGCAATTCTGATTACACTCTTACTTACAGCTTACACGTAACTCACAAAAAAAAAACTCAATATATAAAAATAATTAGAATTCATTAAGAAAATTAAAATTTGAAAATGAACCTCGTAAAAACATTTCATTCCAAAAATTTAAATTCCAAAAAAATTCAAACCTTATTCTTGATTTATTGAATTTTTTTTTTGAAAATCGTCGGAGCCGTTTTTTTTTAAATTAATTTTTTATATATAAAATTTTTCAAAATGTTTTAAAATTAATTTGAGTATGCACTTTTTAAGACTATGTAAATATACATATTATACTCCAATTGGATTCTTAAAATTGATCCGTTTTTGAGATACAGAATTTTGAAAAAAAAAGTTAAAAATATTTTTTAAAAATCCAAAAAAAAATTTTAAATTTTTTTGAAAACACAATATTATTTGAACAATATATACGTACTTTCAAAAAAAACTTACGCTGATCGGACTTTCAGTTTTCGAGAAAATCTAATAACAAAAAAACGGTTCTATGGGAGGTACCGTTTTGGAGCAATACAAAAATTTTTTTTTTACATAAAATACATGAATGTTTAAAAAAATTAAACTCAAGAAAGTTTAAAAAAAATCTATCGGGCCGTTTTGGAGAAAAAAAAATGTTTTGGTTTTTGGCCAAAAAAATCGTATGGTGGCTACCCTAACTTTTGATCTTAAAACAAAAATAAAAAAATTGGGATATGACTTTTTGCTCAAACCTCTAATTTTCAAATTTGAAGTCAATCGGACCAGTAGTTAAGGCTGTAGATGCCTGTAAACTTTCCGACAGACAGACAGACGGAATCGCCGGACCCACTTTTTTCGACTTCTCTATCATCGTAATGTCATATCTCATCCTCATCTCAAATTTTTTTTTTTGTACGAATTCAATACTTGCCATATATTCTATATGTCGCAAGTAAAAGAGAAAAATCCAGGTTAAGTAATCTTCGGTGAAAAGAAGTTAAAATAAGCTTACAAAACAATTTGTCCAGGCATTTTGCAATTAAAAACAATACCCACCTCGTAATTTAGTGTGGTCGTGAATTTTCGTTTTAGTAACTTTTTTTTCCTGTACGTCCTTCTCCCTCTCCACACGTTTCATTTCAAATTCCTTTGTCAAGCTATAAATTTACCAAAATCCTTAAATTGTCCCAAAAATAAAAACAAACGAAAAATTGGTGAAACTAACGAAAACAACGAAACAGCGAGTCAAAAAAAAAAAATAAAAAGAAACTGGCCTTTTCGAAAAACAGAGAGAAGAGAGCCAAGATGAAAAATGTTGGTATTCGAACTCGCTGCTCTAGATTGTATACGGCACTGGGGCCACCACCAGAGGACATAGGAAAACCACAATTTGTTTTGTAGCGCTGCTAGGTGAATAGTGTCACCACATTCGCTTTTATGGTTTCACAAATTGCAACATTAATTTTCAAGATGAATGGATGCCGTTTGCTCGCGCCTATTAATGGTCAAAAAATCTACTATATAAACATATGCTACACATAGGCACTGAACACATGCATGTATATACATTTGTGTGTTCATGAAGCTAGACAGGCTCAAAACAGATGACCATCGCAGTGGCGAGAGAAGTAAGATGGTGCATACTGATCCATTGTGAACCATCTATTTGACCAAAACAATCTAGAGGGATCTTAGAGCGCTTTTTGTTTTTGAGAAAATCGATACTTCACTCTTGTGAGATTTTGTGGTACCCGAGCAGTGTCATCTCTGCTGCGTCCGTTTAATAAAGAACCACATATCATTGCACGCCATTTAACAGACATGAATCTGCTGTACTGGCTTTAGCAGTCAGATAGTCTGCCAGTCAAAACCTAAGCACTGCTGATGTGAATGGGAAAACGGGTTTTCTAAATTGTACGTAATTAAAAAAAAAAAGAATGGTACAAAATTTATGGTGTTTAATATCAGCCAAAGATGTACACAACATGAAAGAACTCAACAGTCAATCACTTACATTCAAAAAAAATTTATATTCACACAATGGTTTTGTTGCATCACAGCAAGTAAGGCGTGGTTGGATAGCAAAGCGTTTTGAGACAGTATTGTAATGAAGTCACATGTTCTTCAACAAATATTATTTTCACACATGCAATTGAACTTTATTTATATAATTCACACTCACTCCCTTCGAAACTTATTATTATCGTACTAAATTCGCCTCTACTACCGAATGAAACAATAGTATCAATCAAGAAATACTTGTCAAAGTAAGCCCGAAATAGTCCATCATCATCATCGAAACTTCCCTCCACCAAGTCTAGGAGTTTTGTTCTTAAAGACTTTCCGTCCGCTTTGATTGCCACCAGGGGCTTTGGTACAATATGCTGAAGTGCTGATCAGTTTTACCAGGGGCATTACACCTGCTGATCCGTACTGACAGGGGCGTTATACCAGCTGATTAGTGTCACTATTGGCACTGTTCCTACCGATCCGTGCCACCAGGATGCGTATCTGCTGATCTATACTACAACGAGCATTGTACCTGTCTATCTGTGCCACTAGAGGCGTTACACCTGCCGATCTGTGACATCAAGACTTTAATTTTGCATATCCGTGGCGCCAGGAGTATTGTTCTTGATGATCCGTGCCATTAGGGGCATTGTACCTAACGATCCGCTGCCGCTCAGAGTATTGTTCCTGATCACCGTATTGTATACCGATTTATACAAAGACCTGTCCAACCGCATCGGAAGAGCGACCAAAGTCTGTCCTCCAGGGAAGAAGGGCGTAGACCAGTAAACCCAAAGCCTTGGGTGCATCAAAACGATCAACGTTTGAGATGGTTGGACAAACATGTTGCAGGTTGCACGGACCGTGTGCGCTTAATAGCGTGGCAAACGCTTAATCGGCAAGGCTGATTGGGAAAGTTCTTACCCTTGTCCTTGATTAAATAATTGTAAAACGGATCATGAAAGCATAAACTTGCGAAAAATAAACAAATAATAATTAGAGGAGAAAGGCAAATTATAAACCTTCCAGGACACTCCATGCCATGCTGCTGCAATGATATAAAACTATAAACTCTTACGAACTGTAGTCTCGTCGCATCTCCAAAACTCTGTTAACTAAATCTTTAAGGACTTTATCCTCTTCTCAGCTTATTTCACATACGAAATCACTTTTGCAAAATTTTCTCAAGTTTTTGTTTCGGGTGTGTTTGAGTGTGTTGAGAAGACTTTTCAATTTTCTAGGGTCGAGTCCATAGAAAGAAAAACAGTTTATTTAAAGCTTTAAAATTTTCTAACTTAATAGCGGATACCTCTTTCCATATTGGCAATCCGCCGTCAAGTCCGTTGTCGCTGCAGCAATAAAGGAAAAACTTCTTGCATACTAATTTTGTTTGACTTCTGGGAGCTATCAGATTTGAAGGGTCTCCTTGACGATGAGAATGACATCATACTGGGAAAGTCATAGCAGCATCAACTCATGAGAAGTGTGCATAGTCACCATTCGACAGAAGACATGTGTGAGTAGTTGCTTAACAGGCTGGCCTTAGTTGTTCAACCGAGTGATGGGTAAGTAGTTGAACTTCTGTATCGCATATATGACAATTATTTCATTGTTATATCCTCCATGGAGGGTATATGTGCTGGACAAGATGATGATCATCGAGCTGTGGTGAGAGCATAGAAGTGCTTAAAGTGGACGGCTGTGGAAACATAACTTCGGCAAGAAAAATAAAATAAAAAGTATCAAATAAACTTCAAGCGAAATGACTTTGTTTGATTGACTTGAGGGCATATTTTTGTTTTAAGGATAAGTTTTTCTATAAAAGAACTATCAATGGTTTAATGATAGGAAAAGTAAAACATATGCATGCAAAATGAAATAGCAACGGCGTCACTACACAGTAACTCTCATTTTGTCAACCCTCTGGCCACTCTTGAACTCTTAAGAACATCATTTATTAAAGGAAGAAATGAAATGATTCTGGACCGTTAAGTATAAAAATAAGTTAATAGACAGGAAAATAAAAAAAAGTTAGTATTCCAAAAAAAAAACGTATCATAAAAAACTCCCTAAGTGCGTGAGATAAATTGAGGGAACCTACAATTTTTTGCAGATGAAGAGCAAGTTGAAAAGAATGTTCCCTCGAAAAATGATTTTCTTGGAAGTATTGTCAGCTCGTCACAAGAGGCATTAGATACCCATAAAAGTTGAAATAAAAGATAGGACAGTGGAGCATGAATTGGATTTGAACACATAATCCGCAATGCCATAATGATTGAACACTATAACGCTACCGATGTCGAAAAAATTTATTGAAACATTTCTCTACCTTATCAACGTAAGTACAAATGTAGAAGATGTAAAGAAGGTCCATTTATGACTGAGCCTTTGGTAAGCTCGCCGGAAACACCGCTCGTAAGCATGTCAACTAACATGGTTTCGTCTGGACAATATTTGCAAAGGATCAAAATCAATCCTTTTCATTTCTTGAATCTCCGCCAACAATCGACGGATCCAAGAAGCCTCTTTACACGCTCGCAAGAAGGCTATATGTTCAGCTTATGTCTACGAGGGTGCCACACAAGATTGTTTGCGATATGACCATCTTATAACATTAATTTCAGACTCTTACTGGCCACAAGAAAATCATCCACGTAATTAAGGACAAAACACCAAAGTTAACTTTCTTTATATTCGTATAGAGACACGAATTCACCATTCTTTGCACCGTTTTTGCATGTCAGTGTTGCACCTCCAGATTATTTCTTCCAGTTGTAGAGAGTTTTATTCTTAAAGTTGTTTTCCTTACTGTGGGTGCAAATATTTGGTCATAATCCGTTCCATACTTTTGGGAAAAACCTTGCGCAACCAGTCGAGCTTTGAATCCAATTTTTCGTTCATTTTGAAAATCCATTTGCTTCCAACTACATTGGCATCTTTTTGCAATTCACACAATTCCCAGGCCCTGTTTTTCTTCAAAAAATCCATTTCGTCCTCTCCATAGCAGAAATCAATTCCCTTTTGTACTTGCTTGACATCACATCTTTCAATTTCATGATGTTACCTAACCTTACTGGTGGAGTTCCTCTATTTGATTACTTATCTTGTTAATGGATCACAGCTCTGGTAGGCTGGAGTTTAGACTGCTTGAGCTTGTCATAACCAACGAAAATCATCTGCTTCTTCTTCTCTTTTCTGTAGGAATATATACATAACATTTCCAACCAAACAGTCTAAGGTCCATCCTTCATACGGAGTCATCGATGTAGGAAGACTTGCATTTAACAGCATCACCGAGCCATTTCAATCAGAGTGTTTTTCAGGAATGAGATTACTTCTTTACCCTTATATTCTCCTCCTCGATCGGACCGTTGTTCTTTAGGAGTTTTCTGAAACATTGTTTTGACCTTTGCTACGTATTTCTTTACACTACTTTGGACTTCAGACTAGTGTTTCAACAGGTAATCACAGTATACCTATTATGTATAAGGGTGACAATATACCTTCTCAGACTAGGTGATACTGATTGCTTTGGTTCACAAATATCGTATGAAGCAAATCAAGGGGGCCACTGATTTGGTGGAACTTTTCTTCGGGAATGGTAATCTTGTGGTTTCTCCTTCGATACAAACCTTGCAGCGATTCTTCATACCATAATCTGATATATTGAAGCTTTCCACCAGACCTTTCGAGCACATTTCTGTCACTTCTTGTGGATCACATTGACTCCATATCTGCATTGTGCCAGTAGTGAAGACAATGGTGCTTGTGTTCAATTAGTTTGGTTATCGTAACTTTAACAAGTTGCATTGAAGATCAGGAACTGCAATTGATCTGAATCCTTGTTTTATTTCGATTTATCAAATCGAGGGGTAAAGTTTGAACCACGGACCAACAAAATAACAAATTACTCTGCAAGAAACTAGATTTTTTCCCATCGTATTAAAATGATGTGATTGGTAAGACGTAAGATAATACGCCATAGCAATAAGTCTATTCCTATACAAAGTGATACCTAAAGAAATTCCTTTAAAGTTATAAGTAAAGAGTTCCTTCGCTGATCCGGGATATGAATGACCCTCATTTACAGCTGCGCAATGCATACGGAATGCAACATTTTAAGGTCTTTTACTCACTAAAATCCCAAAAACTCAATAAAATTTTCCCTAATTCTCCAACCCTTTCTGTACCGTTCAATAAAGTTTTTTTGAAATTTCTGTCCACTTTTTAAGGAGAACAATATTCCTCCGAACTTACCCGCAAATCATTCCTTGCGGGATGATATATTGAGTTGTGTCAAACCATTAGACTTACGGATTCGAGGTTTTATATTTTCCGGAGAATTGCCAAAATTTTCATCCCACCATCCTCGAAATTTAAGAGTATAAAACGGAACCTCATCATATAAAATCTCTGATCTAACATACAAACAATTTTGTATTTTTTTATTATTGTGACAAAAATATAGCACAAAAGATTTTTTTTGTGTTCGATTATTAACTTCCGTATCTTAAGTATTAGATCTGTTCGTTCACTTATTTAGTACGGTTCGTTTTTTGTAGTTTTAAAGTATATAAGGTTACTCAATGGATAAAAAAGTACAAACCCGGACAATTAACAAAAACTATCCCGGATGATTGCTTGGTTCACAAATATCGTATGAAGCAAATCAAGGGGGACACTGATTTGGTGGAACTTTTCTTCGGGAATGGTAATCTTGTGGTTTCTCCTTCGATACAAACCTTGCAGCGATTCTTCATACCATAATCTGATATATTGAAGCTTTCCACCAGACCATTCGAGCACATTTCTGTCACTTCTTGTGGATCACATTGACTCCATATCTGCTTTGTGACAGTAGTGAACACAGTGGTGCTTGTGTTCAATTAGTCCTGTTTGGTTATCGTAGCTTTAACAAGTTGGATTGAATATCAGGAACTGCAATTGATCTGAATCCTTGTTTTATTTCGCATATACATATTTTTCTTAAAATCAAAGGAAATACCTCTTTCATTGAGTTTTCTTACTGAAAGAAAATTGCCACCAATATCCGGAACAGTTTTGATTGAACCAAAATGAAAGTCAAACCTTTTTCTGGTCCAGTTTTCAGTGCTGTGAATAACATTGCACCGCTTCATTTGTCAGAAATTCAGTTTCTCCGATATCTATTAGTTTTTCAAATAATTCAGCCACCTTATTAATGTGGAATTTGACGTCACCATCTTCTTCAAGACGCAAACTGCAAATATTTCGCATTTTTTGTACTTTGTTGCTTAATGTTCCCTTTTCATTATGATTCATCTCATGTATCTGTGTCCGATGTTGTGTTCCTTATATGCACATTGCCCAAGCTTCAGCCATAAGACCAATAATTGCCCTTAATTGTCTTTATTTTTCCATGCTTCATTAGCTACTTCTGGTTTAGAATCTATTACTCGATCAATTTTTTCAACGTGAAATGAAGAATGAAAGTTTAACACGGTGTTGCCTGTTTGGCGGTTGTTTAGCAAGTGTTACTCGGCTAGTACTAGTTATTGTGCGATTTGCACTGTTCGGTGAATAGACTTTTATTGATGTTTTCTTGATCGGTCGCCAAATGATGATTATTGCAATCATGTGAGCCTATTTATACCTACCATAAACGATAGGCACATCATGTTGCAGTATAAAAATATGTTTATGGCGGGAATTATAATGAGCTCAGTGGAATTAAATATCTTGAGTGGTGGCTATAGGTCTTCTAAGCAATAAGTATTCATTTTGCTGTCACCAGTCAGCTCTGGTTGATTATAAAGAAAACTAGCTGACCCGGCAGACCTCGTACTGCCTCAAATAGAACCCCTAGACTTTTGCATCCCGCTGTCCAACCCAATTTTCTCTACCCAGCTATCTATGATTTCTACCCGCTACCCTATTACCCGTTATCCCGTTACCACACTACTCGCTACCCACTTCACGCTAACCCACTGCCTGCTACCTACTGTTTGCTACCCACTACTTGCAATCTGCTACCCGATACAGGCTATACTGCGCACCGCTATCGTAATATCGCGCTACCACGCTACCCGCTAAGCCACTCCCCGCTCACCCTTACCTCTACCATGACCATATCTCATGAACAGTTTCGTTGATTTTGTAAACAAAAATACTTAAAACCCATCTACACTATTACCCGAATATTCCCCTAAAATTTGGTATAAAGACGGGTTGGTAAAAGGGTAAAAATTTAGGATTAAATGATTTTTTTTTTCACACCATAAAAAATAACCAGAAAAATGTGTCCAAAAAATTTGAAAAAAATGTTTGGGGTGTACCACCCCAACCTATAACCTATTCTCATACCTTTTACTGAATATACATATGAAATTTTATCAAAATCGACCAAGCCGTTTCGGACGAGTATAAATACTAAAACTGTGACACACGATTTTTATATATTAGATAAATAATAGAACAACTCTTTTATTACCAGTCTGTCTATTATTACATTTTTCTCAACAATAAAAATGTATAAGATCTTGTAGCACTTATAGAAGTTGTCTGCTGAATGGCATTATTAATAAAACTTTGCTTGATTTTTCACTTTTAAGTTATGTGTTTGCCAATAGAAAAACCATGCTATACGTTTTTTTTTTCTCAGCCTTGAAAAACCGAGTAGTTCCTCATGGACAGGTCGTTGACATAAAGTCTACGAGCAACACATCATCCAGACTTAAGTCATAAACTGGTAATGATAATTCCATATTCCAGCCAACTTCTTCAAGATAACTCCATATCCATTGGATATGCTATCACAAGATGCAACTTATAACACGTGATGAGCCAAAAAGTTCCGACTCTTTTTTTTTTGCATATCGTACCAAAAAGATAACCGTTTGTGTATTGAATTTTCACTTTTTAGTTCGTTTCAAAATAATTATTACGGTAAGTCGTCTGTTGAAGATATTCACGATGTTCTAGAATATGTAAAAATAACAACTCTTTTTACATTA
>CAKKXW010000003.1:54250198-54263090 GCA_920937365.1 Sphaerophoria rueppellii
ACACGAAACTTTTTATTGTTGGGAAAAAACCTCTCGGTAAAAAACCCAACATTTATTAACGACCACTTTCCGACCCTGTCGGTTTGCTGGCTGGAGTTAGACTGACTCAAAAACTGTTCCTATAGGAAAACTGATCTTATGATAATACATAGGTATGAGTTTGATTACAATAGTAATAGTAAGTTAACATAGGAAATACATATATAGAATATACTCGTACACTGGTGTACGATACAAATACACAAATATTAGGTATTGGCCAGGCATGTTTTATGTCGCTAAATATATCATGCAATATCCCACCTATAATCGCTACATAGTCCTGCAAATGAGACCTGTTGGGGTAATGTATACATTTCAGGTCAAATAACCGTGAGAATTTGTGTGTGTAGATTTCGTTGAACATTTTAACCGTTCTACTAGGCCAATGTCGTGTTTCTCAATAAGTTTTCAAAAAAAGGTGGAGGCAGCACCTTTAAGAGAGAGAGAACCCTGTTAGCTGCTATCTGAAAATGGCTCTCAATGAATGGAATTGCTGCAAGATCTTGGCATTGAACAAATAACAACATCCCGCGAGAAAACCCGATGGAACGAATGAATTGAAAACAATTATACCCCCGTAAGCTCTAGGAAACCATAAGAAATGGGAAGAATGTGTTTCGAAAATCGCAATAAATACACTTCTACCGGATGTACTCCAGCATGCAAAATCATCAGATAGGAGTGAATGACACCACTACAGTAGCTAGTAAGCAACTTCATACCTACAAAAAGCGACAGGGACAGCATAATAATTTACGAAGAAGAGCATTTAGGCCGAGCTTAGGAAAACAAACAAACAGTTTATTGAGGACCTTGCTCCGCAATATTAAGGCATGAAATACTTGTCGCCAGTCATTGTCCTTATCACGAGCAGTGAGAGCCCTTAAAATCGACCTACCGCGACGATGGAACTCAAAACCCAATCAGTTCCTTATCGATCGAGACAAAAAGAGGAAGGGCAAGGTTCTGCGATGTGTATATAAATAAAATTATATACGAGCCATGGGTGACACAGCCTACCAAGCTCATGCTGCAGGGTAACTCCCTGAAAAAAGAAGGATTTGTCCGACATAAAATCGATCATAATAAAACAATCCCTTCCTCAAAAACCAAAGAGAAAGGTTGAGTTCAAAAAGGATAAGACAATCATCATTAACGAGGGAAGACCACCGCCTCCAGAAATCCCGAACTTGCTTTCAATGAAGAACCCAGTGCCAACGGAGAGGCCCACTTAACGCAAAATCTTCGGATCACCCGAACGAAGAAACAATGGATGTCACACTCCCCAAAGAACTAGTTCGCGTTGGAAATATATGCTAAATGCCAGCACCTTCTGCAATGCTTTACTGGTGCGAGGATAGACGACAAAAAATAGTGTTCGGCAGTGATCGTGGCTGCGTCGAGTCGTGGTCATGGTCTGCCCTAGACCCGTGTAGATACTTAAAAAATTCTGGACTTCGTGTACTTAGTGCCTGAGTGCCCATGAAGATTTTTCATACAAGTTGTATGAAAGATTTGAAAACAACGTAAATTTTGATATAAAAGTTTATGTTCTGATATTATTTAAGTATTTGAAAAAAGCTAAGAACCAGTTTAACCTGAAAAATATGAAGTAAGCTTGAAAATATATAAAAATCAACAAACATATTTTGATGGAAAAGGATTTTTATTCAAATTTTATAAAGTTGTTGTAATGTCTTCCTAGGCTATATATTTCTCTTTTTTTGGCGCTTTGCTGCTGGGCCGAATGATGTTGATGGAAGGGAATCGTCCTCGAAGTGATCATAATCTTCGGTGTTCAAATCGTTGTTTCTACCATAAAGATAGCATTTTTCACACACTCTAATGTAGTGCTTAGTGCAAGCTGCAGAACTGCAGATATCACAAACTGCTGTAGTTTTGTTGTCTCTT
The DNA here is from genome assembly GCA_920937365.1 of Sphaerophoria rueppellii. Lineage (NCBI taxonomy): Eukaryota > Metazoa > Arthropoda > Insecta > Diptera > Syrphidae > Sphaerophoria > Sphaerophoria rueppellii. Next base: position 54,252,152 of record CAKKXW010000003.1, read on the forward strand.
TTCTCTTTTTTATACGTTTCACAGCGTTGTTTTATGCTATTTTTTCTTACTTCTGGCAAGCGTGTGATGGTTACGATCTCATATCCTATCAATTTCATTGCAGTTTTTACACTTGCTTGTAAAGTTGGCTTGTAATACGAATTTTTATATGCTTATCTGCCAATTCTAAGGCAAGTTCTTTTAAAAATGTCTTCCTCTTTTCGGACCTCTTTTTGCGGGTATACCAGTTTGGTTGACAAACATCAAAAATCTTATAGGATGCCCCTCCAGCACAGTCCAAAAGATTGTAAAATAATGTCACAGGCCAACGATTACTTTTTCGTTTGCAGGTGTAAACTGTTGCCAGACGATCGAAGGTATGTATCAACTCCACCTTTAGTAATATTGTTATCCATAATTACCGATGGTTTTTTGGATTTTACGTTAATTCTGTCCTCATGAGTAGCAGTTGACAACATAAGAACGTTCTTTTTTGTGTTACTTGCGTGGCTGCACAACTGCATACAACGGGAGTAGCAAAAAATTATGGAGAATTTGTCCCTCGTTCCTTTGAATACTTTCTCCGTAGGTGTAAATTGTTTTGGCAGCTGGGGATTATTTGATTTTATATAGTACCGACGCAAGATATACAGAATACAAGGTATTATACTCCCACGCAATTTTTTGTTCATCTTCTGCGCATGATGTCATTTGAATTACACTTGTTTGACATTTCATATTTATTTCAATGAAAACAATTTGTAATACGCGTGCTTCTTATGCTTTAACTTATTTAACGGTAAAAGGCTTGTGTTTTATAATCTCTTTTAAATTGTAACAATCATATTTTATAAATTTCTTCAAGTATGGCTATTTGTTCGGTTTTCAAGTGTCCAACAGCCAATAATAAAAAAGAAAAAGAAACGTGGCAGTGAATAGTGAATGTGTTAAATTATTTCGTTTTCCGAAAAACAATATTTTGGCAAAAGTATGGGAAAAAAATTGTCAAAGAAGAGACAAAATAAATGTAAAAGCCGCTTACATTTGCTCAAGACATTTTAGTCCGGACCAATACTTACGAAATTTGTGACACGAACTTCTAACTATTCTCCTCAAAGATGCAGAAAATCAAAGGATGACGCTATTCCTACTGAAAACCTGCCTTTTTCCATTTCTCATAACAAATAGAATGAAAACCCAATCAACGAGCGGAATAATTGAATGGAAAAAAGGAGTCGCAAACAGCAAGTGAAAGAAATATTGGAAATGGAAACATTTAAAGCAATTTTTCGCTGATGTCCCTCGCATGGCGAAATTATTTCGGAACCATTTTCTTGGGAATTTACACCGATGTAAAATGTATTTTCGAATGAGAGTAAATAATACAAATCTTACTGATTCCTGGTTCAACAAAAATAAACTTAAAAGAAAGTTAAATAAATAATATAAAAAAAATACTTTTATTTCATACATATAAAGCAACCAAATATATTTCGATTGAGCAGGATAAGTATATTGAAATTATACAATGTAAAAATATGAAAATATTTCAATAAATTCCGCGGATTTCTCATACCCTTTCATTAGATTGGGTCTAAGCAGTAGTAAAGTGTAATTCAGGTGACGTCACATCAAAAGAAAGAGATAGGATAAGAACATGCGCAATATATTACTTTGTATTCTGTATTATCTTGGTACCGACGCACGGTTGTTGTGCTTCTGCTCATCAATTCCAAAGCCAATGGTATCGATGTGAAGTAGTTGTCTTATCTAAATACTTATCTGCTAGCCGCATGACGAGTTGATGTGATATCCTATAGGAGCGCCCATCACATTGTTGTTGGCCGACATAGATTTCACCATTTATAGGAAAACTGTTTGTTGCATCAACAATCCAAAAAATTTTGATGCCATATTTTCCAGGCTTATTCGGCATGTAAATTTTGAAAGGACACTTTCCTCTAGACCCAACCAGTTGTTCATCAACTGTAAGTTCTTTAGATGGTTCATAGAACTCAACCAGATTTTTTTGAAAAAATTCCAGACGTACCTAATAAATTGAATAAGGAAATTAATTGAAAATATATCTATCAATCAAACGACCATTCTTGCTTACCTAAATGCAGCTAATTTGTCAGTTCGAAGACGAAAGCTCCTGGTTCTTCCATCATCAAAACGTATGAATCGTCGTAACTGCTCATACCTTTCTAAGGACATAACGGCGCGATAGAATGCCATATGGCTTGGATGGAAAAGATCTTTAGCTTCCACTCCATAGGCTTTTTCAGCCCCAGCGTATAGCAATATGGCAATGTAGGCATATATCTCCTCTTCATTTGTATCTACTTCGTCTTGCCGATTACCTTGCGGCTGCTGACTTTCCGCGTCATCTTCTTCTTCAATATCAAAGCCAGCTTGCACAATTCGACTGTCCAACAAAGCTGTATTTGGCTCATAATTTGGATCATCAGCATCCGAAAAATCCCCATTATGACCATCTTCATCATCTGATGCAATTGGTGAAATCACTTCTTCTTCTTCTGAATCGAGAAACCGAGAGTGATGTTGATCAAAAAAATCTTGTTCTGCTGCAGTTAGTTCCCGATTAGAAGATGCATTTAGCAAATAAATAACTCGTTCCATTATAGCATCCATAGCTCTCTAACAGAGCAAACATGAGCAACATGAATATACCTACATAGGCTGCATAAACTACATACTTTGAAATATACTTACTTTAGTTTATAGTTTATAAGAAAAATGTTGAAGAACGGAACGAAAAAAACACAAGTGTCAAATCTCAAGTTATAATTTTTTCAATTTGATTTATTTCTCAGTAAACAGTAGCTACCCAGATTAGTGATTGAGTAAAGAAAACAAAAGGGAATTCAATGTGATTTACAACAAGTAAAATACGAAACAATATGTTCTTGTAAGTCAAACAAGTGAAGCTCAGAGTAACCCGACTGTACTGTTGCAAATCAACTATCAACCCAATAATTTCCCAACAAAATTGACTATGGGCACTGAGTCACCAAGTACGCAATTTTGGGTTATATTCTTTGCCGGCTTATCAAGGCTGCAATTTGAAGTCAAACCATTCCAAAGTGCATCATTTACCTTTGTAAATGCATAGTTAGCATAGTCATTATGTAAGAAATATATGAAAACTTGAATTGAAATACCAACTGGGCACTGAGTGCCCGACACACGGGTCTAGGGTTTTAAGCATTATGCAAGGTTTTTTGTTTAAAAATGTCCTCTTTGTGAATTACTTTTGAATCCAACTTAGAACACTTAGACAGATAACACTTAAGAATCATATTATTTTTCTTTTCCAGACATGCCTTACCAGACAAGAAGCTTTCCGGAGATTTTTTCTTTGCCTTCAGCGAAAAAAGATTTTGTATGCATTTATTGAATGTGTTAACGCTTAAAAAACAATTTTTTTTTGTTGATTTCAGTTTCATATATCGCCATAAGGATGATCTGTATAAATTTATTATCTGTGAAAATTGTGAAAGTTCAAGTTTGATGAGAATTACAAGAAAAAAATAATAATAATGAACATTTCATGTTTCCTTTTTCTTGGCTCATTTAAATAATTTTAATAAATCATAACTCATGAGACTCATGACACAGAAACAATATCTCCATCCATCCAACCGATGTTGTCCACTAAGCCTCCTTAAATCTCTCTGTTTTCGTTATGTTTCATCTTTTGGGTCAATTTATGAGATTCTATCATATCTCTGTTCAATGACTGAAATTCATTATCCTTGAAATTAAAAATTCCTTTTTCTGTCATGAAGTCTTTCTGTCATCATATCAAATATCATAAATGAATACACACTGACATGCCTAAAGTCATAATATGTGGCTTAGTGTATGGTCTCTCTGAAATTCTGAATGTTTGAGAATAGAAAAAGCAAAGTCCAATACACATACCAAATGAATGAAAAAACATATGGCTTAGTTTATTATATGATTTGATTTTCACAATCAGTCCAAATGACGCCTATTTCTATATCACACACTCAAGCTCTTTTAGCCTCGTCTGGCGTGTGATGACAGACTCATTCCACAGACAGAATACTAAATTGGATAAAAAGCACTTTCAAGGCAAAAGCGACAAGATACAAAAAAACTTAACTAAGGCCAGTACAGTATACAGCGTAAAAACTAAACCGGAGACATCTTTTTTCGTCCTTAAATTCAATACGGAAGATATAGCTATAGCTGTCTTTGGCTTATAAAAATAGTTCCCAAAAATCACCCCTTTAAGCTTCTTTTCACATGAGACATTCCTCAAAGATTGCTGTCATCAGCCTTTCTTTGGCAAGAGACAAAAAAAAAACATACAAAGCAACACATTGATTTCGCAGGCAACACCAAAAGGCATCCCTCCCCTATTTTTCTACCTCGAGCAAAATCGCTTACGCAGATGATTCAAGCAGGTCACTCGCCAATTCATCGGATTTTCCGAGGGCCGACGATAAACGCAATGCGATTGTCTATTCTGTTTCGGAAAAACGAACTTCATTATATAATGAATACCAATTAACATTTCAAAGGACCTGTCACACATAATATATAAGGATATACACGACATACAGCTGGAATAAAGTATAGGAATCTCACAGGCGACACGAACGACTACGATGAAACATAATTTAATTTCTTTTAGCTCAAATAAATAGAAACGTAAAGGATATACGATGACGATGACGGCCGGTGACGAAGAGGACAACGGACGTTTCCTAGAAAATTTCAGCCAATATAATGTGAGCTGGGCCTGAGCTATTTGGTATCACAAATAGGAATCAGATTTAACGTCGTTACATCAGAGTTTCATTGCAAATGACTGCAGGGATATCAAATATTAAGGAGCTGACTAGGATGATGACGATGATGATGATGATGATGATTGGTATGGACTCGCGATTGGGTTAAGTGAGACTCAAGAGGAAGTGGCTCAGCTTCAGCCATCTGGCACCTTACATTTCCAAAGTGCCTTTGTGACGAATCGAATTTCAGCACTGCCATTCTCAACTTTTTCTTAAGGTGGCTTATGTTACAAAAAAAAAAACTCGACTCTCCATTCAGCGATTTAAAAATCTTCTGATTCCCCCTTCTATATTATGAATTCATAGCGGATCCGCAGGTAGAAAAAGATCTCAACTACCTGAAAGTTAAATCTATCTATTCTGACGTTAACACGATGTCCTTTTTGTTGACAGCATTAACTTGGTCTTCTCATGTCCCCATAGATCCATCTTCTTGACCTTTACCGTCTCAAGGCTAACAAACGCTCTACTGACATCGTGTTATGTTTTTCCAACTATGCAAATGTCAGCTGCGTATTCTAGTAGCTGAGCGGACTTTTGAAAGGTTGTGCCTCTGGTGTTGACGTTGGAGATTTGCACAATTTTGCAAGAATGATGATGAAGAAATGGCGTGGTAGCACATTTCTTTGTCTGCAAGATTTCCTTACATCTCTGATGCAGACGTGGCTTTGAAAACAATAGTTAGGTGGTAGGTATCGATTTGAAGTTCCTGATTCTTTTCCAAGATCTGATAACGCAGAACGTAAACTTGATCAATGGTGGTGGTGGACTTTCATTGTCTGAAGCCACACTAATAAGGACATACCAGGTTATTGACGAAATGGTAAAAACATTCACACAGTACTGCAAAGAAGATATTATAGGCGATGTTTAGGAGACTAATACCTGAGCGTCGGGCTTATGATGTTGAGGTTTGATTCGTCGGGCTTCCGACAAGTATTCTTCTTCCGACCAAATCTTGCACATGAGCAAATCATCTTCAGCTGTTCTGTACAGTTCGGCTGCTAGGATGTCTCCTCTCTAGTTAAGATATCGCTATCTTCACTTCGTCAATGTGAGGAATTCATCGTTAATCCAGGGGTATCGTTGGGGCGGTCGTACTGAATTGAACAATTCAGTATAGCATCTCTGATAGCTGCTTGACTCTGTTACCACTAGTTCTCTACGTTTTATGCTGGCAGAAAATGACTTCTTAAGAGGTTATCGGAGACATGAAAAAACTCTAGCAAGTATAGCCATTTAATGTCGAATTTTCTCTTGTCTTGGTCTCGATCGGGATATCCATATTTGTAGCTTGGCTACAACAAGTTAGTGATCCTAGTCAATTTTGTATCTCGGAATGTGCACCCTAGAGAAGTGCGTATTTGCTTCCATTACGTCTCGCCCTTCAGCGAAGCAGATATTTTCTTCTCCGTTCAGCTTTGCGTTAAAATTTCCAAGGACAATAATTGTAATATCGTAGCTAGGGCATTGCTCTTAGGTCTTGTCGAGGAGCTTGTAGAACCTGTCTTTGGTGTCTTCATCCGTGTGAGTGCAGATGAAGCTTATGTTGGTGAATTTAGCCTTGATGTGGATTGTCGTGATGCGCTCATTCAGTGAGTTGAAATTCCCGACTATCCTTCCCAGGACAATAATTGTAATATCGTAGCTAGGGTATTGCTCTTAGGTCTTGTCGAGGAGCTTGTAGAACATGTCTTTGGTGTCTTCATCCGTGTGTGCGCAGATGAAGCTTATGTTCTTGAATTTACCCTTTGATATGGATTGTTGTGATGCGCTCATTCAGTGAGTTGAAATTCAATTCCAATGTTCACCCTGTGTAGATGGAGAGTAGGACTTGATAGACAGAGGTTGTTGTGGGCGTTTCTATCCTCTTGAATGTACCGTGTATACACCATACCCCGTTTAGAATTCAGACAGCAGACCAGAGATGAAATGACAAAGAAAACGGAGAATCACGTCTACTTATCAGTGCTTCTTTCTACATAGAAGCAAATGAGTATTGAAATCATCACTAGACCCACTTAAGTATCACTATGCACGAAATTTTTGTTTGTCTTTTGAGCATTACTTTGAACTCCGTCAAGGAGGATTGAAATTATAATGGTGCATTGACCTTTCAAGGTACAGTCTTATAGTTGCTATAGTTATTGTCGGTATCTGGTAATTTCGTACTGCTTAGAGCTACCGTGCAGTAACGACCTGCAACAGAGCTTATCCCAACGAAGCGAAAACGACTTTTAATTCTAAAATTCAGCTAAAATTTTAATTTCGAATCTTTAAGGACTTCTTAAAGATATGATTGCTCTGGATCTCTTCTAGGTGCATCAAGCTTCAAAGTTCATTAATATCGTCAGGCCAGAGCATAGTGTTAAAACAAAACTTTCAAAAACGATAAAATAAAACTTGGCAATGCTGCAAATCACTCTCACCATCCACCGCGATTCCACGCTGAAATGTCCTTCGTTTTCATTCCAAACAGCCAAAGATCAAGCCATTTTATTTTTATTTTATTGAATGTCCTTTACGATACGGCGGCGTGTATACTTTTTATTTATATAGGTTTCTGGAACATTTTTTTCCACTGCTCTTTTCATCCTGAACTTACTCTGTGACTGTGACTGACTATAATGTAGCCCTTCTCGAGTTTAAGCTTAGAAAAAGAACAGAGACATGTTGAATTGTAATTCAGTCGAAATGATTCGTTTTTATTGGTAGGAGAATCCATAAGTAATGAACAAGGAGGTGATATGCTTCCTGTTTTTTTGTGTTTTTGGTTTTGTGTGTCCTTAGATTTTTATTGGTCACATGTGACATGAGCGACATAAACTTTTCTAGCTGCAGATGTTCAGCCTTAGATTGTCCGTACAGCTACAGCACAGACAGGCAGTGTAAATCGTTGTTAAATAATTCTTTCTTTTATTTGATGTTGTTGTTGTTTTACTTTATTTTATTTTTTTGTTGACTTTGAATGGTGCTATGGATGTGCCTTTTACAAAGGACTTAAACATATTTTCTTCCTTGTTTTCGTAATTTTGCAAGACAAAACGACTCGCAGTGTTTTGTGAAGATTGAAGTCATTAAAAGAATCGTTTTTATGGCTTGAAAGGTTTTGACCTCCTTGGGGATCATATTTTCTTTTCTTTTTGCTACTTTCCTCGACACCAAATAAGACGAAGATTTCGGAACGGACAGAAAAAAAGCTCATTAAGTGAAGACAGTAAAATCCCCAGCAACGAGATTGATACTGAACGGTTTTATTCGAAAAAGCAAAAAAAAAAAAAATAAGACGGATTCGCAGGTTAATAGGCTACTTAAAAAGTCATTTCCTAGAAAATTGCTACTTGGCAAGGGTGGGCGCATTTTATTTGCAAAACAGAACGGAAGCGTTAAAAGATGCATTTAAATTTGTTGAAATGGTTTTGCAATTATTTTTTGTTTGAAATTAATTGGACAGGTTATTTGGAGACTCTAATCGAAATAGACCTCTTAAGTCATGAAACTTAAATTAAAATCTCGTTTACGGCCAGATTTCAATTCGCTATTTTACTCAGCTTTCAACTATGGCATGGATTAGGTATCAACAGCGGAACTAATAAATGTTGTAATTTTAAAGGAATTGCGTTTGCACAGGCTGAGATTAGTCAACTAAAAACCTGCATCAATATTTTCAAAGCTTGTCCATGTCCCGTTCTCATCAACCCCAAGCAGACACGAAAGTCATGCTCTTCACCGAACGAGAGTATCGTGATGGTCGGCTGGTCATCAGAAGCGTTCACAATCACTAAAGCCACTTAATTAAATAAGCAGCCAGCTTTGCTTAGCAAAAGCATGGCGTTATAAGAGTCAGATAAATCTATATTGAATCGAATATGGAAACGAATGTGAAAGAGCGGAATTTGTAGACACAATCCGCTTATGAAGTAACGCAGAGTGGGTTGCCGCCGTCTGCAATTGGTATTTTGAAGCTAAATATTTTGCGAAATTCACCGTGCGTCCTCGCATCGTATTGCATTGTTCCTGTACGCATTATGAAGTTCTATGGAATGCTGTTGTTCGTCTATCACCAAAAAATGATGAATGGAGTGTGTATGGCAGCTTTATGCTCTGACTGGTCGCAGCTATTCGGTTCGGACAAATATTGGTTGGGCACTTCATGCACTTAAGGACAGGGTGTTCAATAAACAAAAAAAAAAATTGACTTCAAGTATCTTCCTACGAAAATGGTGAGTACCAATACCCTCCTTGATACCTTTTTTTATTAGAAGACTTTCCACATAGAAACCACGTTGTCCACTCTTTTGGCCATAACTTTTTTGTTAAGACAAATAAAAAAAAAAACTAAAAAATATCGCCCCTGGAATTTGAAGAAATAAAATAAAGCTGGGGATGAATTACGGCATCCGTTATCGAGTGAGTGAGTCTCATCAGTGATCGAACGAACGAGTAAATATTACAGGATGATGACATACGTTAAGTCACGTATCGCTTGAGAATTCAAAACTGTAGTAGTTTTTATCGAGTCTCGATAATTTTGATGGAATTTTGAGAGGTTTGACAAATAAATAAACAGAACTTGAGGTAAATAGTAAAGGCAGAAATATTATTTTTTTTAATGAAAAAAAAACACACAGTTTGACTGTTAACAAAAGACGAGATTGGTAAAGCTTTGGAGAGGAAAATCTTGACCTTATTAAATTATTGGCTAACAATTTCATAATAAGATAACTCAATGAAAAAAAATTTATTTTTGAGCAGAGAATTAAAAATTATTGTACAAGAAGCTCGATTCATAGCTCGATACCGTGAGAGCGAATGCCAAACACACACATTTCAGTAACGTATTATTCGATAGAGACCTGGCATGTAAGGTCTTAAAATTTAACCCCAAAGGACGTAGTGGACCGCTAATAGGTAAGAACACAAAGGTGGTAGGATCTAAGTCTCAACCACTTTTTAGTGTGAAATTGGGGATAGGTAGAAGTCAACAACGATAACCGAGCGAAGCAAAGACGTTTCTTTCACAAGGGTAAGGCGCCGATTCAACCTTTACAGTAGAACCAACAGCATGGTGATGTTGTTCTTATGTTTTCTGATCCACACCAAAAACCGCCGCCGTCATCAACCGAAAACCAACATCAAAAAATAGCCATAAACGCAAGGCCGAAATACAAAATAAAATGTTACACTTTGCGAAATAGAAGCCACACTCACTCTTTAGGAGATGGTTGAATTTGTGAAGATAGTCTTTTCCGTGCTTACAACTGCCATGCGCAATATCTGCTCCAGGACTATGGACATAACAGCGCATCTTCTTGTCTTAACCCTGAGCATGTTTGAAACAACCCAGATGAGCTGTTTCCCATTTATACACTGCACTACATATTGTTTAGTGACATGCGGCAGAGCTGGATCAGTTTTCCAGCATCCCGAATTTAGACACAGCCATCATAAGCGCTTTGCAGTGGATGCTATCATAACCACCTTTGAAGTCGATGAAAAAATGGTGGATTTCGACTTGAAATTCGTTGGTCTCTTCTTATCAAAGAACGGTTATTATTTAAGTTGCTCGTGAGAGGAGTTTACAAGTCAATTGCTTTCCTTGCCTACGAAGTCAATGATAAGGAAGCCTGATTCTTGAATTGATTCAAGCACAGGTTTGCTTGTGAACTTTCGTCCTTTCACGTTCATTTGGACTCACAAACATTTGACCCGTCCTTATCGCAGTTTTTGTGCCAGAGTAGTGGTGACACAACTTTCTTTAATACATTTTTTCCATGTATGGTCAAGCAGTTTTCAGAGCTCCATCACCTTTTGAAGGTTATTTTGACATTGTGCCAGAAAGTTGGTGTTGTTGATCTGAAGTTTGTCAACCATTACTATTCCGCACCGTTACACAGCACGAAACATCGCCGTCATCAACGGAAACCTAACAGCAACTAAAAGTCATACAATATATCTTAAATAAACCATAGATTTTTACACTTTGCGAGGGAGAATTCATACCCAGTTTTTGTCATAAAATAATTAAGTAGGAGATTTTATTTCTTGATTTTATTGCCTCTAATACTGAAGTGCTAGTTTCCCTTTTTTACATAATTTCTTTCAACACAGTG
>CAKKXW010000003.1:54275160-54301791 GCA_920937365.1 Sphaerophoria rueppellii
AATATTTTAACTTTTTTTTTTAAATTCTGTATCTCTAAGAAGGAACAATTTTAAAAATTAAAACTGAACTATAATATGTATATTTACATGGTCTTGAACGCTGCATACCCAAATCAATTTTAAGACATTTTTGAAAAATTTTATAAATAAAAAATTAATTTAAGAAAAAACGGCTCCGACGATATTCAAAAAAACAAATTCAATACATCAAAAATAAGGTTTGAATTTGCTTGGCATTTAAATTTTTGGAATTAAATTTATTTTAAAATTTTATTTTTTTTGATAAATTCTAATTATTTTTATATATTGAGTTTTTTGTGTGAGTTAAATGGAAGCTGTAAGTAAGAGTGTAATCAGAATTGCTGAAAGTATATCTCTTATTTAAGCACTACTCTTTACAATTTTTGGATAGAAGTAATCATAAATATTTAGTTTTAGCATGCATGTGTACGACCCAGTCGTGCACATTTTTAATATAACCTTTAGCTCTCTCGCAGAAATTCACAAACCCGGCAACGCAGGGTATATTCGGCTAGTAGAATATATGACAAGTATTCAATTCGTAAAAAAAAAAAATTGAGATGAGGATGAGATATGATATTACGATGATAGAGAAGTCGAAAAAAGTGGGTCCCGCGATTCCGTCTGTCTGTCTGTCGGAAAGTTTACAGGCATCTACAGGCTTAACTACTGGTCCGATTGACTTCAAATTTGAAAATTGGAGGTTTGAGCAAAAAGTCATATCCCAATTTTTTTTTATTTTTGTTTTAAGATCAAAATTTAGGGTAGCCACCATACGATTTTTTTGGCCAAAAACCAAAACTTTTTTTTTTCACAAAAATTGTCCGAACGTTTTTTTTTAAACTTCCTCGAGTTTAATTTTTTCAAACATTCATGTGTTTTATGTAAAAAAAAAAAAATGTTGTATTGCTCCAAAACGGTACCTCCCATAGAACCGTTTTTTTGTTATTAGATTTTCTCGAAAACTGAAAGTCCGATCAGCGTCAGTTTTTTTTCGAAAGTACGTACATATTTATTGTACAATTAATATTTTGTTTTCAAAACAATTTCAATTTTTTTTTGGATTTTTAAAACATATTTTTAACTTTTTTTTCAAAATTCTGTATCTCAAAAACGGATCAATTTTAAAAATCCAAATTGGAGTATAATGGTCTTGAAAACTGCATACCCAAATTAATTTTAAGATATTTTTGAAAAATTGTATACGTAAAAAATTAATTTGAAAAAAAACGGCTTCGACGATTTTCAAAAAAAAATTCTGTAAATCAAGAATAAGGTTTGAATTTGTTCGGCATTTAAATTTTTTGGAATTAAATGTATATACAAGGTACATTTCCAAATTTTAATTTTTTTCATAAATTCTAATTACATATTTTTATATATATATATTTTTTCATCAGCCGAAAGCCTTGTAGCTAGTGCTGTTAGTTAATAAGATTAATTTGTAACATTTATGTTCAGATTAATAAATAATAATAATAATAATAATAAATAATATTTTTTTTTCTGAGTTAAGTGTAAGCTGTAAGTAAGAGTGTAATCAGAATTGCTTAAGGTATATCTCTTATTTTAACACTACCTTTTGCAATTTAAGTAATCATAAATATTTAGTTTTAGCATGCAGGAGCAAGTTCGTACGACCCAGTCGTGCACATTTTTTCTTTTCACATTGACCATGTTATTTCAAAAGCTAACTCTATGTTAGGATTCGTTATTAGAAACTCAAAATGTATACACTTAAGTCCCTCTATATGAGTTTGGTAAGACCATGTTTGGTATGTGTGTGCATAATTAGGAATCCACACACTCTATCAAGTACGCATAGCATTGAAAGAGCACAAAAAAAGTTTACAAAATTTGAGTTGCGGAAAAATTACCGAAATTCCCCAGTCCCAAGTTATCATAAAAGATGTGTTCTTATTGATCTTAAATCTCTCGTATCAAGAAGAAAATTTTATTTGGTGCTTTTTGCTTATGATGTCTTAAATTGTAAGGTATATTGTTCGTCCTTGCTATCAATGTTCTATATCTATGTGCCTTGTCGAAATTTACGATCCAGAATTAGTGATTTCTTATATATTCCATAACATAGTACATAAGTTATGCTTGAAACAATCCGATCATAAATGCATGTATTGCTTATAAACATTTTGATAATGTTATGAACTTCAATGTTGACAGAAATGAAATAAAAAAGTGTTATTGCGTTCGCTGTAATCTATATTTTATTTGAAAATTTTTTATCTTGTGAATGTATTTAGGTATTTTATTTCTAAGAATTGTAGTCTTTATAAAGTTTTGTAACTTGAAAGGCGGTGAATAAATTAATAAATAAAAACTTCATCAAATAATTTAAGTTGAAAGGAGCTTAAGTATTGATATACAAATTGAATTCTGCATGGAAAAATGTAAAATGATCCACCAGGGGCAAATTTGATGACAACGAAGAGGGTTCCCCAGTTAACCAAGATCAAATCAATGAAGACTTTTAAAGAACGGAATGGATATTCTATTGCTCACATATTACTTCGGAATAATCAAATGGTCTTCAACTGACCTTGTTAATCTTGATATGTTGGTCCGAACATCATAGTAGCTTAGTAACTCGTCAACACTAATAGAGACAATTTCTATAACTGATGATAACCTTACCTCCCTTGTCCTAAGGTTCGAAAATTTTCCAGGCCCTGATAACGTTAAGACAAAGGAAGAATCGTTTATGTCTTGGAAAAGGAAGCCTATGCATGGAAGCTACTCCAATGAACTCAGCCAAGGACATATATACCAAGTGGTATACATGAAACTATAAGTGATTTGTAATGGGCATTTAAGACAGAGTAATCTCAGCCCGGAATTACAGAAAGTTCGTCCTTAGGAAAGCTGTTGATGACGTAGTAAGTAAATGTGGGGAAAATGCAGAAACGAGAGATCTCATAACTTCAGGATGCAGTACCTTAGCTTCACAAGAACACACCGATACAACAATGTTACTAGGCGAATTCATCAACATTGAGCTTCAAAAATTGCCTAATCCAAAATAAAATACCATGTTTCAAGTATCAACCTCTTCCTTTACTGGAAAATTCAAATTTAAAGCTCTACTGGGACGGAGCACTAACCACCGAATAGCACATTTCCCCGAACAGGCCAGATATTGTTCTGTTTCACAAAGCGGATAGAAGTATTGATATCAGGCTAAATCGCAACTTACAGACAACAAATTCGACAACTATGTCCCTATGTCCCAAACTATTTGAGTAAGAACCTTAAATATCACAGCCTATTAGCTCAGATTCAAAAATCTGATACAACATCGTCGGAAAGTTCCTGCAACTTTGAAAAAGGAACAAACTAAAACGGTTTGCGGTCAATCCACTCAGCAATCTCATAAGGCGAACAAGTATCGGGTATGAGCTAAAAAAAAAAACCTACATAAATCCATCAACTACTTCTACTTGCTTGTTGATGTCCTGAAACTCTATGTTTCGAACAAAATTAGTATGTTTTTGCGATGACATAAGCAATTGAATTTAGAATGGACACTGGACACATGTAAACTCGTCCATCTACACCAAAGAAAACTTCAATCCACAAGTGATGGTTATTCATTACTAGATGAGAATAAGATCATCAGTGGGTAAGCTGAGAGGAAAAGATATAAAGTTAAAGGAATTAACGGTGGGAATAAAATCAAAACAATAAATAACAAAAAAATTGTTAACAATCTTATAACATAAACGTTTCCTTTCTTCAAAAAAGAGCAACAAGTTCCGAAAATATACTGCCTCAAAGAAAATAATACGCACTTCAAACGCCTTGAATTTGAAAGATCCGTTCGGCGTCGAAAATCCAATTTTTTAAGATTCTCAATCCCGTGTGAAGCTGTATTGTGAAGAAACGGGAAATTCCTAAACTCCGTCCGACATTGTTACAATAAATTATACGGCTTAGGGATTACATTAAACTTATTGAATTCATTCATGAAACCAAGGACACACGTCCTTTCATAAATAATTTGCATAAAATATATGAGTACAATCACTATTTTATTGTTCCGACAGCTCATTCCATTTTCGCTTCGTAGATTCTAGTCTTGCTTCTATCTATACAAAAACGCCATCACTGATATTGTTATTGGTGTTTCCGTTACTGTTGCTGTTGCTGTTGGTTACTGGATTATTCACGGCTTCAACCTTCCTCATGCTTATCCTTTCCGGTTTAACAGTTATTTTATGTCTGGCACCCTTTTATATTGCAAGGCAAGGCGGTCACATTATAAATATACAATGTGTACCATCTCCAAAGCTCCATCTACATGTGGATAGGTTTATTTATATTAAAGTCCTTCAGCCGGACAACAATACAACGTCTATGGTGGTGGCTAAATAATGCGATTGGATTATTTGTGTTAACCTTCCTCACAAAGGCAATATTCCAAGGGACACACACACAAAAGAGCCAAATGCTAAAAAGGGCCTCTTTTTCCTTAGCCTTGACTCACTCTCTGTGATGTCGTCCGTCCAGTTTCCATATGTGGGCACATCTCCTGTCTGTCCGACAGTATTTGACTGACTTTGGTGTTTGGCATCTGAGTCGGAATATGCCTCTTTGTGCAGCACCTATTTATCCTTTCTACTTTTCCACACAAATATAGCCTCCATTCACACATCCTGAAAGCTGAAAGTTTGCGTTTTCTCGTTTCCTGATCGTTTATTTGTATTTTTTATGGTCTAAAAGGCCGTTTGAGGAGGCAATGGGCACTGAGGCCTTTAAAATAGAAACTTACGGGTGCTTTTACATTTCAAGCAGTGACTTATTACTGACGACCGAACGACCGACCAACCGGATAGACTGGAAGAGGATGTATGCCGGCTTTGGTGTGTTTTCCTTCCTTTCAAACTATTCCGCTCTCACTTGCTCTCTGGAGGATACTCGAATCCTTATTAAGTGCCAAAAATCCGAATAGCGATTTAAATGGATTCTCAGTTTTTTTGTGTCCTTCGACTTTTTCTTGTGACTTCTATTTCACATATATATTGTCCGGACTACTACAGAATATTGAATCGACGCGGCGCGAGACGACTCCTTTGAATTATGGACTTTTTCTAAAGTTTTTGCTGTCTCTCGAGCCGAGCTGAGTGAGTGCCAAGTTAGGTGGCATTGTAGTGGTGGCGGCGGCGGCACAAGTGTTATGGAATAAGTGAATATGTTTAGATATTTTCGTATCTAGATAGAAGCTTTCAGCTGTGCCTGTTCAGAACAAACGACAAACGAAAAAAAGAGAAAAACCCGGAATGAAAAGGACGTTTCATCCATTTTGCGGGTTATAATTTCTTGTCGCGAGTATTTAATACGTGGAATGGCTTTTGGCATTTTTGGCAAGCGAACAGCGTTTGTATCAATTTGGTGGCCATTATTGAAAGGTTAATTTTTGTTCCATTCTAAATATCTGTTTTAGCGTGTGTCCTGTTTCTTTTTTCACTCTCAGTCTTCTGGTTCTGATGATGGAGAAGAAGTGAAAAACAGTGATATATATAATCCGCTTATTTCCACTCAGCTTAGCGAAATTTATCTTCGTTTTGAGGTAGCTTTTTGCTTGTTGATGACACTAACTGGAAAATAGAAACACCTCTTTTGTGAGATCGATGTATTATTATTTGTAGTTGTGATTTTGAGAAATTGGAATGAAGCCAAAATATTTAATGAAATAAGACTGGTTTCCTTATAATTTATATCTGCGAATCATCTTAAAATGAGAATCCCCAAATATCGATTAACTTTTGGCGAAGAAAACATTATTTCTTTGAAATCACAGAGCAATACATTTCTGTCTCCATGTTATCAGATAACATGCGGTCTGTGTAGGGTTGTATACTTCTTGTTCTTCCCTTGTTATGACTCATTGTGAAGCGGATCAGAACATTTGACTATAAGCGCTCTTCGACCTAGCTTTGGAAGTGACCAGATTCTAATCACTGAAAAGTGGTATTTAGTGCGAAGATAATATATATATTACACGTTCAAAATGTGCTCACAAGAACGGTTTCTGGTGAGGTATTGCAATCTTCGTAGTCTGCGATTGTTTTCTCTACACGGCCAAATGTCCTCCATAGAACAAAAAAAATTTCCTTATGAATATTTTTAGATATTGCGTTACCTGGACCCACATAATGTCCACTCACCATCTTTTCATAATATTTCCATGATCCAGACTTGAACTTAGAACTCTCATATCCTATTCAATTTGTGGCAATCGGTTTTACTCCCCTAAACCGGAAACGAGTCCAATTCTGACGACCGACACGTGCAGCAGTCGTATGCTTGATGGAGAAGTGACATTTCTTGTTAAGCATGATGAAAAACATTCTGCAACAACCTCTTTTAAAGGGGACAATCATTCACTTCCCTTTTCCAAATCCACTTCTCAAAACAAAATTCCTAAAATGCCTTACTCATTCCAGTCAACAATAGTTCCATATGACTCAAATTTTTTTTCATTTCTACTCAAAAATAATTTTTGTATGACTATAGCCGACCCTGCGAACCTCGGCTCGCCAACCATCAGAGCATTTCCAGAATAATTATAATTAACACAGATATTGTTAAAATACAATGTCATTTACTTGAATACAAACGAACTTTCTACTTTCATTAAAGCATGTAGTTAATTGCAAATTTCGTTGAAAAAATTAACAAATTCTCGTTCTTCTGTCGTGTTTTGACTAATTTACAAAATCAGAATTTCATATAGCTTTCGATTGCCTCCTTAATTGGCACAAAAATTTGTTTTTATAGAGAAAATTTTATAAAAATGCATTGAGGATTGGGCGGATAAAGAGTTCCTCCCGGACATACATACAAAAAAAAGCAGTTTAAATCATATGCAAAATCTTGATTAAAGGGTTGAAGTTGTGTGTGCTCTCGCTGAGTTTTCCGAATTCCCAATAAAAATTCTCCATTTTTCAGTGTGAAAATCATGCACTTACAATTTCATTCAATTTTCCCTTTGAAAAACCAATGAGTTTTACGAATTTTTCATCAAGAAACTGTTATTTTCCTTTCAAAACCAAATATACCTACACCTTTTCCGAGTTTATCATCAAAAACTTCCTATTTTCCATTCAATAATCCTTTTTGAAATTTTTCAGTTTTCCATTTGAAAACAAGTGCACCTACAATTACATGCAATTTTCACTTTAAAAACCAATGTGTTTCCCGAGTTTATCACCATGAACCTGCTAATTTTTCATTCGAAAACCCATTTTGAAAATTTCCAGTTTTTTATTTGAAAACCACTGAGTTTACGACACACTACACAGGCCAATATGTAAATTTAGCTAAGATTCGTAATGCGAAATGTTCATGCACAGAGATTGGAAACTAAAATTTACGTATGGGTCAGGTTGTCGGTCGAACAGATTACAAATGGTGCAGAAATTCCATTCTTCACGTTCGACAGCAACGAAGAAGTGCGTTGTCTGTTTCCGGATGCCCTCGATAACCATTTATTAAGTTCTATAAGAGTTGTTTAAAAAAAAATGTTATTTTGTACACATGTACATATGTACAAATCAAATTTATTGAAATAAAACTCACCGTAAATCGTGGATATCCATATTATCATCTTTTTGCATTTCATGATGTGAATGCAGGATCCCTTGAAGGGCAGTATTTCTTTTGTGCAGTTACATTGTTTCACCATTTTTCTGGCGTTAAACATGCAATTATTACACAATTCTGCGGAATTCTTTTGCACAGTAAGAGAATGCAATAGTCTCTGTTGGGCTAACAAAGGTGAAGTCCAATGGATAGAGGAACAAACACACATACTTGTCCTTGTAATCCGCCAATGTGATTTCAGAAAATTGGCCATTCAAAACAGCAGTTCCGAAAAATACAGGGTCTGGTTTCTGGAGAGATGGAATCTTCATATAAAACAGATTAATTAAAACTAAAATTGAAATTAAACTCTCCATCAGTCGTGGATATCCATGTTCATCATCTATTTGCAAAGATTCACAAACGGTTCGATTTGTAGCATTAAACAGCTGATAAATGACAGATGTCAGATAACAGATTTCTTTTTCGAAAAATTCATAACAGAGTTTTATAAAAGTTCAAAATTCTGAATACCAATAAAAGATCTTTTCTTTCTTAATCTTTTATGATTAATAACAGAAAATTCATAACAGAATAACAGAAATAGCAGAATAGGCACAATCGATGTTAAAATTTTCTTTTGTACAGAAAATCGTGCATTTTCCATCATTAAAAAAAATATAAGTAAATGCTTGATTGACATTAAAGTATGTAATAAAATTTTTTAATGATCGCAATAAAAAAAATCAAATTTTCATGTATTCTTTTAATGGTTGTTTCTAGTGATCGCTATCACTGGTCCTTTAAATATTATAAGAAGAATGAAAAGGAAATGAAATGAAAAACAGAGAGACATTTCAAAAAATTGATGTCGGCTGTCAGTTTCCGGAATTTATATACAAAATTTCGGGTAAGTAAATCAAAAATCAATGTTTTTTGCTCTTAGGAATTATTTCTTTTATTTTTCGAACCCCCATTTGCTCAATCAGTGATCGGAAAAACAATTTGGCATCATTTATAAAGTAGGACTATTATTTATTTGTTATAGTTTATCGACTACAAACATTCAACCGACAAACAAACAAAAGTCTTACTTAATAGTAGTATAGTGTAACAGGCGTCATATCTTAGGATATGAAATATCCAGCCATTTATCTTTTCTTTCAATAACATTTAGTCTCGCATTTAATAATATTATTTAAATAATAACTTTGCTCAAAATAATCAAATTAAAGCTTATTTATTTTTCACTGTTTCCATGTAACTTAAATATTTTTCATTAGTAGTTTTAGTTTTAGTGTTTAGTTTAGTTTTTTTTGAGTGAAATCTTATATCTAATAGATAGATATATGATTTTTTAATTTGGTCAGTACTTGTCGCCCACGATCGTTGGTCAAGGGCTTACGCGGATGTTTCGTCATACCTAACCAAAAAGCGGAATATTAGTTTCGATGGTCCACATGAATGAATGTTGAATGGTTAACCATGTTTGAAACATCCAGAAATTTCTTGCAAGGCCAAAACTAATTGTTTTGGTCCTTGCTCCTAATTTGGCACAGGCGATGGATTATTTAATAATGTGTTCTTAAAAAAAAAAAAAACATTTTTCTTAAACCAAAAAATCTCTTTTATAAAAAAAAACTCCGGTGAAGTGTTACCAAGTTTTTTTTTTTCGTCGTGAGCGTAAACTAAGGTTTATTGAAAATCAGTCCTCAAGAATACTGAGGTTTAGGTTTTTTACTTCAATGACTTGTATAAAAAAAAAATTAGTTTGAATTGATCTACAAGTCTATTTCTTTGGAATTGGTATGTCAAACAGAATGGTAGATGGTTCAGATATTGCACAGTTTGGAAACGGAACGAGATTTTATTCCGATCGTACAACTTGAGGAAACTTTAAATTCGAACATTCTAGAGTTTCTTGGGCAAGTTTAATGAACATTTTCGGACAATTTTTTTGGTCATTGATATTATTTGTAATTTCTTAAGTTAAAGTGGTAAAAATCACGTAAATTTTATCGTTCAAGGTTGGGATTGAAAATTTGAAAATCCTTATCCAAATATTGATACTGGGATGAAGTTTTTGATTGAACTTTCAAAATTTCATTTTCCACTTGCTAAGATTCAATAAGATAATTTTGAAATACAACATGCACATTTCGAAACCAATGGAAAGATTTAAAGTACATAATTTTCATTAATTTTAATTCCTTTAAAAAAATGTTACGCATACGCCACAGTGAACCATATTTCAGTACATATACCTCATGCAGCAATGTAGATTAGATAATGGAAGTAAAGAAGCCTATAACAAATTTCGAAGGGTCTTATTAAGAGCTAAGCAAAATTCGTATTGGCGTCAAATTTGAGTGCGAAAAATAAATTAAACAAAATATATCGGTAACTAATTTTCAATGTTTGATCATAACAAATTATTGACAAACAATATATTTTATGACATTGATAAGCAAAATTTTTCAATTGCAATTTAGTCAAATTATAATTATTATCATGTATAAATGACGAATTTTTACTACTTTTCATTCCTATTAAAAAAACCGTTGCAGTTTCTTTGAAAATAGCTATATACGCACAAATGCGCTTAAGGCCATCATGATAAGAAGGTTGCTTCCAACTCTAGCGACCTTGAAACTGTGACACTTCTTAATCTAAGACTGAGAATAGGTAGCCAGATAACCAGGGGTCGTTATGAGAAAGCACAAAACTCGAATAAAGAGGAGCAAAAACCAAACCACTTCAATAATAAAAGAGATTAATTTATATTATTTCAATTTATTTTATTTTTCACTATCATAATCCATAAATCATTATACCTACAATATAATACTACATCTGTAATTCTAATACTTA
Organism: Sphaerophoria rueppellii; assembly: GCA_920937365.1. Taxonomy (NCBI): domain Eukaryota; kingdom Metazoa; phylum Arthropoda; class Insecta; order Diptera; family Syrphidae; genus Sphaerophoria; species Sphaerophoria rueppellii. The sequence continues at coordinate 54,285,652 of CAKKXW010000003.1, forward strand.
TATAACACATTATGTATAATAACAGCCTAGTTAATCAGTGCCCACTCACCGGGAAGTGCGAGGTAAATCGGAACAATGTGCCCACCACCTGAAGAGTGCGATAAAGATCGGAACAAGTGCCCACTACTGGAAGAGAGCGAGCGAAAATCGTTTTTTTTTTATCGCACAAAACGCTTATGTTATAACAGGCCTACGAGTGGAAATATCGAGGGAATCTAGTTTTACGGTAGCAAGCTGCGGATTTTCGTCAATTTTTACCTTTCACTTATAAAATTTGCAGTAAAAACTGATTGTGAGTTTTAATTTTGCAAAGTGTAAGCAAATTTATATTTTTTTTGTTCTGCTTCTTGGTTGATGATGGCGATGTTTGGTTTATGGTTGGCGGCGGTGTTCAGTGTGGTGTGTGGATGAATTGTGTTGGCGTGGCGATTGTTGGTTGTTGTTCTTGATGTTTTTTTAAACTATGATGGATGTGGTTTTGATGTGGTTTCTTTCAGTGGTTTTGGTGATAATGATAATGTTGGTGGAGCTGGCGGTGGTATTTAGTATGGTGTATGGATGGGATTGTAGGCGTAGTCGTCGATAGTGTAACTCTTCGTTACAAAACTGATCTCGAAACATATGAAGATGTACAAAAACTGGAGATTCAAAAAGTCAGTCCCATTGTAATAACTTCTTCTGAGAAGTTAAAAAGCTTACAGCTGATTTTTGAAAAAAAAAAATAATAATATTGAGTTTGGTTGTTCACTGTTCCACATCTATGAAAATCTGAAAGAAAAAAAAAACAAAATGTTTTTCTTCTTACAGACGAGTTTCCATTTGTCATCTGTCACTATGTGCTTTCAAACACTTTACCATCAACAAATATGACAAATTAAAACTCTCAATCGGCATAAAAAAATGTTGTCATTCAAATTAATTTTATTTAAATACCATTAATATAAAATCAAAGTTAACGAAAGTGTTTTAATAAAAATTATCCTATTCACATCAAAAAGTGTCTCTTTCCATAAAAAAGGAACGAAAATTGTATTTCACTGGTCCTCTCATTTGATTGCCTTTAATTCACGCACTGACCCACAAGGTCCAATTCACCTCTCTGACCCGTTTAATACTATACGCAAACATAAACACAACACAAAAATAAAAACTAAAGGTAGGCCAAAAAAGGATATACCTCGCTGTCTATAATATGCAAGTGAAAGAAGTGCTTATTCCATCTGCATTGCAAATCAAAAAGAAGAGCAAAATACTCACCTCGTGCAGTGCAAACATGATGCAATTACATAGGCTTACAGGTAATTTATGACTTAATTTAAAATTCCACAGATATACATTAAATGATTCCCTTAGCAGCTTGCAGCTTGGAACTGAACCTTTACCATCAGACTGCAGTAGAACATGAAACACCAAACACCGCTGCAGTCACCGATGCTGCGCCACACTGCCATATTGAGGGGGACTCTTTGAATTTCCATCACCGCACCGTCACACAGTACCTATCAGTGCTATCACAGACGCTGTCAAATTGTGGGCTTTACTCCCCACCGTCAAGCGATCGCCGCGTCGCGTCAGTCGTAAAACAGAAAGCAGATATAGATATGCGATGGGAAGGGTGAACAACAAACTGCACAAAGTTAAAATTCCGTCTCCATCTAGCTACTGTCCAATTGTAGAGTTCCAGTTCCATCTACAGTCCCGATTAATAATTTCATCCGTATGTGTGGTTTAATTCATCGCAGTCGTCATGTATGTCGTCTCGCTGTACTGCCTCACTACATCAACGACCGACCGAAACGACCGCGCGCTGCCCACCAATATTCTGTCGGACAAGTAACACGTTTTTAATTACTTCCTTTTTTCAGATGTTACGGCAACTGAGCGGAGAGCAGTGGCGGCAATATAACGACAATAGTGACGAAAGCGCTATGCGACGGGAGAGGCAAGCTCAAAAAAGGAAGTGCCAGAATCCTGCTTGCTTTTGCTCCTGCCACGATGGATGCTTCGAGCTGATGTTTGTTTTATAGTGTTTGAAACCAGTGTCCATGCACGCGACTTTTTTCCTGTTTTTTTGTGTTTTGATTAAGAAAAAAAAAATATACATAACTCGGTCGTGGACGACGACGACAAATTAAAAATGTCTTTATTTTAATTTTTGTTTTAAAAATCTTTTTTGTATAATTGGTTTCGCATTAATTATGTTGTTATTTGGTTTCAGAGCTATATGTGTTTGTTCTTGTATATGTGCTTATTTTGTGTGTTTAACTTGAATGTAGAATGTCCGGACATCAGCTCATCATATCCTTTGAAGTCACACATTCAGAATGGGAAAATCAGAGAATTTAATTACAAGGATGACAACCCCATTATTTTGAGTTTGACATATTTCGTATATGCAAATTTTGTCAGAGACAAATAAAATGACAAAATGGGTCTATGATTCTTTGTAGTTCACTCCAATTGGAACGGCAGGCAGTGAGGAAAAATTACTATTATTCGTAGATTAAAAACGGAATTCGCACAAATGTACCAACATACTTAAGTCAAAAAAGGTATAGTCAGGAAAGAGAGATGGAAATAAAGGCATCTGTGATTTTCGTCCACTATTATTTCTATATGCAGAATGGTCTAGAATGAAGAGCCCACGCGAACCGCCCGTAATGAAACCGGTCGACAGTTCTGAAAATTGATTTGTTCATGTTTACAAACACGATTATTTTTATTATTATTTTTTGTGCATTTTAATTGTTATAATTTCTTTAATATAACATATGACATAAAACACTTTACACCGTTTGTTCACTATATTTTCCTGTAAAAAAGAATAGAAACAAAAATTGTTTAAAAATTAGATTAATAATGATAAGGTATATGTATACTAATTTGACTATAATTATAAAAATAGCGATATCAAAAAAATGCTTACGGTAATTGCATTCCACCCCTTAAACAATTCAACCGTAAAAGCCGCAATATCCGTAATTCCATCAGTTTACCCTCGAGCCCAAGTATAGAGAATCGTTCTTTAGCCGTTCTACGCGAATTTGGAAATCTCTTCCACTCTCTGTCTTTCCCGATCATTATTTTATTTATAATTAATCTATTTCTTTAAACAATATTGCTATAAATTTGGAAGTAAATTCAATCATTGTTACTGAACGATCACAAACTTGACCGTCATCTACTAGTTTTTCTTGGTTTCCTTCCTTTCGAATTAAAGTGTCTTTATTATTATTGCAATGAATAGACATAGGAGCTTGCAAAAATGCATGTCTATTCATTGCAATTGATAAAAAATAAAAAGTCTGCAATGGGAAACCAAAACATCAGTGGAGTTGTGCATTGGCTTCCCAACTAGCTGGTCCTAGGTTCAAATCCCAAATGTGAACTCAAAAAGTTTTTCGATTAAAATGAAAAAACAACTAGACAACACCACTAATAAAGGAGTCTGATGATCGGCTTGGCACCCGTGAAATAGCTATATGTTGAAATATTATTGTGAACTACCTATCATTCTTTCTCTCATAACAACACTCAAACTTAATAAATATATAAAATCGAAAGATTTATTTAAATCTTATTAAAACTTATTTTTATCCAGTGTGTAACTAAATAACAAAATAAATGACAAAACACAACTTATAAATTATAAATAATTTTTCTTGCGACGCGTTTAGAAAATATTATTCCATCTTCGGGCGTGTATGGTGTTGACTGTTGTTTAATGCTGATGATGGTGCATTTGTCTCATATCTGCTTTATATTGTTGTTGTTAATTTATACTGTTTATTTGTTTTGGTCTTGTATTTTCTTTTGTGTTTTAGTGCAGTGTCATACAATATGTTTGGTTTTAAAATTAGTTTGCCATTTAGTAGGTTGTCTTCTTCTGTTTTGTATAGACTTTGTATATTTCAAACTCCTCTATTGTGTCTAATAGTTTCCCTCTCTTACAATGGTGCATTGGAATTAGATTATTGTCAAAACTGGTGTAATTATGGTTGTTGTTAATCAGGTCAAAAGCAAAATTGGATTTTGTGTTTTGTTTTGGTTTATCTTCGTTTTTAAGGTAAATGACTTAGGAGTTCTTTTCAAATCCAATTTGGATATTTTAAAACACATTAACAACATCGTCAACAAAGCTAACTCAATGTTAGGATTTATTTAGCGTTGGTCCAAGGAATTTCTCGACCCTAGCGTTACCTTTAGCTTGTATAACAGTTTAGTTCGACCCCATCTCGAATATGCATCACAAGTTTGGTCTCCTCATTATGAGATACATATTGAGACACTTGAATCAGTTCAACGTAATTGTACACGTTTCGCCTTCAAAGGGCTTTAATGGATTGACCCCAATAATATTCCTTCTTATGATGATCGACTTGCATTTTTCCAGATGCAAAAACTTTGTCAAAGGAGAACAAATAATGATATTGTTTTCCTTCATCAAATTATAACTGATGCTCCAGATATTCTAAATTCTATCCTCTTTAATTATCGAGACGGAGATTATATTTTTCGTTCTCATAGCCGTTCCCATACCACGTTTTAAAGGTTTTCTGTATTTGTTTGTATTCTTTTGATTTTGTAAAATTGTTTGTTATCTATTCATGACTCTTTTTTATTTTTTATTTTTTACGAACTTGACAAGTGTCTTCTACGCGCGTATTTAATTTTTTTCTTTGTTTTTTTCATGTTTTTAAAATTTTTTGATTTCAAATTTTTTATTTTTTTTCTTATTTTTTTTTTTTTATTATTTTTTACAATATTTTAATTTAAAACCTTAAATTATTTTGTTTTTCCTTTTATACCTGCTTACATTACGCAGTCCCAAATTCTTATCTTCCTTAAATTCGTATGGCCGTCACTTTTTTTTATTTTATTTCTCCCAAATAATTTCTAATTAAGTTCGGATACTATTAACAACCGTAACTGTAATCGTACTCGGTGAAAATGGTCCCCAGCGTGTGCGGTATCTGGGGGGAAAGAGGCGTGGGATTTAAAAAAATGCAACTTCAAAACAAAAGTACAATAATAATTAACAATAGTGGGTGGTTATCGTATAAATAAGAAATTAAGATAATAAATGTTTATTTACAATTCAGTGCAACTTGAATCTTAAGAGACAAATCAAAAGTAGTTAAAAGAATGCAATAATAAAGAAACCAATAAATGCTAGAAGCTTGAAGAAACCTTACATAAGTACATCCATTCCATTTGTGCTTAAAATACGTTCTAAACATGTTGGATAAAAAATCCTTGAGTGTGTGTTTATTATAAAAAAAAGAATTTTTAAAAATAAATATTAGGACGAAGAGATAGGGTGTAGACGGCGGTGTCGGTGTAAAGTGGTTTTGAATTTCTGAACATTGCTATGACTGGTGATGACAGAATGTGTTAGAGAGTTCAAAATTCACGATGTACGGCTGAAAAATGATTCACTGAACATGGACATCATTTATGAAAATGATAAAGAGTATCGGAGACAATATGGAGCTCTAGGACACACCAGCATTTATATTGTTGTTGTAGGGCTTGGGCTTGAATCCAACCAACAAAATTTGTACTGAGAACTTCAAAAGGAAGTGTCTAGTCCAACGAAGGAGGGATTTGTTGATATCGAGCTGATACGGACTGCTCGTTAAGAGGTATTTTTTGAGCTGATAACTTATCAGTATTTCCATGTTTTAAGAAAAAAGGGACGTAAGTACAGGCGGTTGGAGAGTGGAAGAACACTGCTTATAATAATAGGAAATTTGTGCGTTGAGATCTTTAAGAAATCTCGCTCGCTTTTGCGAGGAGCTGACAACTCGAGTGTCGTTGTCAACGAACCAAGAAGAAGAATTCTTCATAATTTTAAGAAACGACCAAAAATTCGTATTGCTTTTGGGACATTGCAGTATTTCTTGTCATACAAAACTTGGTCCGTCAAAAATATGGGCATTGCAGGTCTTCCAGACTTGTTAAAACTTACTCCGGTTTTCCTTGGCTAGATTGGCTCTAAAACACTTTAAACTTACTTCTTTTTCCACGAGAACCTCTTAACAGGTGGATTCGAACCAACAGCAAGTTCACCGATGACCAATTCATTAAAGTTAACTTAGCACCTCAAGAATGCCCTTGAGATTGGTGTACACTGCGTCACGAAGATTTGGAAGGAATAAGGAGCATTTAAACTAGATCGTACAGAGGTTTTTCCAAAATTGTCATCGGGAACTATTTTCCAACAGAAACCTTAAAGAGGTTAAAAAGTTTTCGGATAAATTAAATGCTTTGAGGCTTTTAAATCTCAGATTAAAACGTTTATATGGAAACAACATAAGCATTAAGTTATACTTTAGTTTATTTTGAATACGAACAAATTTTAACAAAACAAATGATCAATTTACACCCAGTCATTTAAATATTTTTTTTTGTATTACAATAAACAAAATCACTGACACATTTAATCACATTATGACTTTTTTTTTAATACCCTTGCATTGTTAGTTAAAATTCATTGAAGGATTCAATTACACAATACTTCAGAGTTCAACTGATACAACACTTACAACACTCTATTCAAGTGAACGATATTTGTAGTCCATGAGAGTGTCAGTATTTGTGCACATAATAAAATCCTATACACGACAAAAAGTGATACAAGTGCACATACACACTATTATTCACTCGTAATCGTAAGTAACATGAACGAAACAGTATTATGGATATATGGCTAAAAATAAGCGATGCACATAAAGTACAAAATTGGCAACGGCATGGCAAAAAGGGGCCGGGCCTTGGCTACAATCTATACAAACGACATACACAAGTGATTTTATTACACAGTTTAAGAGTCTAGCCTCTTCAAGGCAAACGTATCCTTTAACTGTGGTCGGTCTCTATAAAGTTCTTAAGTACAAGGAAAAGGAAAGGATACTCAATACTCACATATATTCCGTGAAAGGTAATCAAGGCAGAAGAAAAAAGGGAAGAGCAAGAGATGATTTAATAGAGTCCAGTGGACTGACATGTATAATATTTTGTCTCTGGGTATCATAAGATTGAAGTTAAAGAGGGTTGTATGTTAAAGGACATCTTTTGATCACTTTAATAATATTTCAGTATCTTTTGCTTCCTACGGTGACTTTTTATTTATACATTTGTGTGAGCTACTTATCTTGTGTCATACATTTTTCCTGGGAGGCATTGTTCATTGGAATGATAAAATCTCTTTGTTTTTGTGGCAAAATGAAAGTTTGAGTGTCCTTGAAATCTGAGGTCTGCTGTGTGGAGATTTGCAAGGGTTGTTTTTCTTAGCCAAAAAATGTAATGTCGATCTTGAATGACAATATGAAAATGAGGAAACTTTGTACTAACTTCTGAATAGAAGTGGAGCACTCACCTTTCTAAAATTCAATAATAACGCAATTCTTGCAACTCAAACAAATATGCCTACGCCATTCAAATTTTCCTCAATTAACCTCGAAAATTGGCCGAGAGATAATAATAGTCAAAAACTAACTTCCCTTTTACGAGACAAAATGGTTTTTTTTCAAGCCGGAGCGTAACGCCAGCGGCTAGACATTTTAAGTTAGCTAAAAAGTTCATTGTCATTTTATTTCTGGAAAAAACTTTTACTTTGTGAGCAAGCGTTTTATAGAATTTCACAAATGAAATTGAAAGACATCTACGATTTACTGAGAGGGTGGAAAACAGTAAAATATGGCGACCATAGGAAACTAAAAAAAAGTCCTAAGAAGGATGAAGAACGCAAGGCGAAAAGTATTCGCAGAAGAGACGACTTGAATTGTAATTTGGTTTATATGCTTTGAGGCAATTAATAAGTTGACTTCTAACTTTCTCACAATTTTGCCACAAGGTTCAGACTCGAATAATTGTAACGTCGAAAACGAGGTACTGTTTGACCGAACAAAATATTAGAATAAGAAAAATGTCAAGCTGGAATCGACAAAACGGGTGACCCAAGGATATGAAAGAGCAGCTCATGGTTTAATTATGGGGACTGATGAAATATGTGTTGAATATGGTTGAATAAAATTGAACGTATGATGTCATTTCATAAGACACTAAAACTGCAGTTGCTTTTAATTTCCCATGAGCTTCCATCATTCCCAAAGCGTTGACGACCGTTCAAAATGAAAGCCTAGTATTTTTAAATAATTTATCTAATCGGCGATCAACATGACAATATTTATGAATAAGACACAAAGTTAGATAAAAATCTTAAAACAATAATGTTTAAATACAAAGGAAACTTTTTTCTTTTGATTTTAATGAATGAACTTTGAACATTCACTAAAGTTGATAATTATAGTCATGAAGGTATAGTAGATTTATTTATGTATGTTTGTATACGTGGATGAATTAGATCTTAGGCCCTTCTTGCATAATAAATCACTAGGATACCCATTACCCAATTCCCAGTCACCAAAATAGAAGTCACTCATTGGACTTTGCACTTATATCTACATATGTATGTGTGTTCATAGTGGATTTTAGTTAGAGTTTGTATGTGCATTTTTGACTGGACTTTCTCTTTAGTGTTTGGCATAGCTGATGGTGGTTTTGAGTGGATGCAATGCGCTCTAACTGGTAATCAGATTAAGGTAGCAATTTGCCAAACGTGCAGCAAAGGCAGAGTCGTTAAATTTATGCAGAAGCATCCTAACGATATATCTCTAGCGCTTGGCCCAATCCAAACAAATTACGTTCACCAATGGTATGATGCGTCCATCCAGCAAAAGCAGTATACTCCAAGGTATATATTTATAAGTGATGCGAACGCGAAAATAGAATTTGTGCTATTTATTTTGACTAACGGTTCACTATCATGTCATATATGTTGAGTTCCATCACGCCTATGTGAATTGCATCTGATTTGCAACTAAGAGATAATTTATTTAAATTAAGATCAAAATTTAAAATTTAACAAACAAAAAGTTTGAAGCTATTTTTTACATTTTACTGATAAAAAAAATTGCAAAAGCATAGTTAACTGTTATTTAGTTTGTTTCTAAATTTCAAAAAGGATTTTATCCAAATCATCATGAATTTCTCATAAAGTCATTTTATATGATTGTATGATTGTGAATGTAAATAGTTTGAATTCCACAAATTGAAAAGTAATTTCGTTAAAAATTCTTTTTACAAATTTTCACATCGCAATGCAAGTTATATATATTTTTTATTTTTGTTTAATTTGGACAGGAAAATTTATGGAATCTTTTATGTAATTTGATTTGGAAAAATATTCTATTGGGTATTCTCTGATACAAATTTTTGTTATTGTAGTTTAATTCATTATTTGAAAAAAAAAATTGTTTGTTTACATGAATAAACAAACAAATATGTATAAGCGAAAGGCAAATTTTTCCTCATTTAACTACGCTTTTATTTTGGGTCTAAGCAGGGCTGGAAGATTGACAGTCACCCAAGTAACAATTTATCTTGTATAAGGTCCGATTCCTGAACTTTCAGAAGCAATAGCTTCTATAGTGTTATTTTAAGACTTATTTAAGGATGATTGTTTTTATTTTGCTTGAATAAGACCTTTTGTAATTTACTTATAACAGTCTGCAATTCGATAACATAGATAAGGCCTCCTTGTGCAAATTATAACAAACTGCTTGCGCAAGATTGATTTACCGAAATCCCATAAGGCCTTTTCGTGAAAGCGCATTTAAAATAGCTAGTATAAGACCTTATTTTTGTTTATTTACAACAATTTGCAATTTGATAACACAGATAAGACCTCCTTGTGCAAATTATATAGTTATAGCTCTCTTAAGAAGGTTGACACTTTAAGGAATGTAGGACTACCCCAGTTCAAAACCCATGTTTTTTGTGTCTTCTTTTTTTATTGGAAATGGAAAAACTATAATTCCATCGTTATTTGAATACAAATGTTGGTGTATCGTTTTTACCTGAGCTTGTACTGTAATTAAGTTGTATTTTTTTTTTTTTTGAGAATTTATTTTCTGAAGGTTTTCTTAGTAAGATCTTACAGTAAAAAGATAGATTCCTTAAATCCCAAACTTTTTTCCTACGTTGTTCAAAGATCTTATTCATATTACTATGCGTATACCACACATATTTTAATTCAGTTTTAATGCTTCCAACTTAACCAACTTAACAAAAAACTTTGTTCATCATCAATCTGAACATAATTAAACAATTTTATTCATTAATATGTCATAATTGTTTCATAACTCTTAAAGTTTGACATGAAACAACTAGTTTTAAATGTGCTATCCCTTACGTACAAGTTACTTTAGCACAATGGATGAATGGTCGACTAACACGCTGAGGGTCCCAAGTTCATATCCGGTCGGAAGTCTGTAATGTTTCTTTTACATATTCTGTACAATCGAGATACGCTCAACATCTTACAATTTTCAGGAAGCAGAAAAACAAAATAGTCGGATACATAAAAATAGGAAAAAAACAAAAACAAATTCATAAATTTAATTTTTCCTTGTTTCTTCGAATAACTTCCGTAAGACTTTACAACACCCTTTTTGAGAAAACATATGAGAAACCATTGCTTGTTTAAATAAATTGATGTAAGACCTTATTTATATACCCTTTGAGAAGCTATTGCTTCTTTAAATTAATTGTTATAAGACCTTGTAGAGATTTCATCCGAGAAGCTATTACTTCTTTAAATAAATTGATATAAGGCCTTGTCATAATTGATTTAAGGAAACAATGGCTTGCATAACTTGCACCAAACGTTTTTGTGTAAAGTTTTATACAAGCCGTATACAAATCAAGAAATAGCTTCTCTTAAGCCTTATACAAGTTAAATTGTTACTTGGGCATGGCCACTATACTGTTGAAATTATGTACATCATCTGTCAACAATCGACAACACCTTCAAGTTACCATCTATGAATGTACACTGCAGTAGTACAGGGTGCGCCCTTAAGGGTCAATAAAAAATGTGCACGACTGGGTCGTACGAATTTGCTCCTGCATGCTAAAACTAAATATTTGTGATTACTTAAATTGCATAGGTAGTGTTAAAATAAGAGATATACTTTAAGCAATTCTGATTACACTCTTACTTTCAGCTTACATTTAACTCAAAAAAAATATATAAAAATAATTAGAATTTATTCAAAAAATTAAAACTTGGAAATGTACCTCGTATATACATTTCATTCCAAAAATTTAAATACCGAACAAATTCAAACTTTATTCTTGATTTACTGAATTTTTTTTTTGAAAATCGTGGGAGCCGTTTTTTTTTAAATTAATTTTTTATATATAAAATTTTTCAAAAATATCTTTAAATTAATTTGGGTATGCAGTTTTCAAGACCATGTAAATATACATATTATACTCCAATTTGGATTTTTAAAACTGATCCGTTTTTGAGATACAGAATTTTGAAAAAAAAGTTAAAAATATTTTTTAAAAACAATATATTATTTGAACAATATATACGTACTTTCGGAAAAAAACTTACGCTGATCGAACTTTCAGTTTTCGAGAAAATCTAATAACAAAAAAACGGTTCTATGGGAGGTACCGTTTTGGAGCAACACAACATTTTTTTTTTTACAAAAAACACATGAATGTTTAAAAAAATTAAACTCGAGGAAGTTTAAAAAAAATCGTTCAGGCCGTTTTTGTGAAAAAAAAGTTTTGGTTTTTGGACAAAAAAATCGTATGGTGGCTACCCTAAATTTTGATCTTAAAACAAAAATAAAAAAATTGGGATATAAGTTTTTGCTCAAACCTCTAATATTCAAATTTGAAGTCAATCGGACCAGTAGTTAAGCCTGCAGATGCCTGTAAACTTTCCGACAGACAGACAGACGGAATCGCCGGACCCACTGTTTTCGACTTCTCTATCATCGTAATATCATATCTCATCCTCATCTCAAATTTTTTTTTTTTACGAATTCAATACTTGCCATATATTCTATATGTCGCAAGTACAAAAGTACTTCAGTTATTGTTTTAAATTTTTTTTTTTTAATTTGAGAATACAATATCCCAATTTTTTTCTATGCAGTCTTAAAAATGACATCGGATAAATGGCGACCCCCATTGCGCATACACTGATGAAGTCGATTTTTGAAATTCGTATCCACTCTTCGCAGCATATCAATCGGTATGTTGGCAATGGCGTCGCGAATGTAGTTCTTGAGGTGTGCTATGGTCCGTGGTCGATCTACATAAAACAGGGATTTCAAATAACCCCATAAAAAGAAATCGCATGAAGTCAAATCTGGAGAGCGTGCCGGCCATTGGAGATCGCCTCTGAGAGTGATGATTCGGTTGGGGAAATGTTGTCGCAACTAACTCATTGAATCTCGTGCTGTGTTTGCTGTGGGTCCATCTTGCTGAAACCACACGTTCCTAACGTTTATTTCTTCGAGTCTTGGAAGAAAAAATTCCTCGATCATGTTCCTGTAACTAGCTCCATTCACGGTAACTGCGCCTTTTTTTTCAAAAAAATAAGGATCCATTATTCCCATTTCAGACATCGCACATCAGACAGTAACTCCCGAAATGAGTTAACCCACTACAGAATGGAATTACGGCCAGGAACGAGTCTGGGAGGAGGAATTTCAAAGCGAGCGCGAAACGCACGTTGCGTAGCAACAAGTGACCGACCGTTAGAAAAGAAGCTCTCAACTGCGAAGGGCCGCTGCTCTCTAGACCAGAGCATGATGGCAACTTACTGGAGGGAGAAAAAAACTTGGGAACTTTCCCCTCCAGATGCGCCCCCTCTTGCCCTTCTACAGACCCAACTCACCGCGCGCGAAATGGTTCCAGTAATGGATGGTATGGCAGTGTTTGTTTCGCGCTTGACCTGCCGGGGGCACTGCCGTCTCCCCCGATTGGAAAAGAAAAATTCAAGCACGTGATTTTGCAAGTTTAGAGCAATGTTTAACCTAAAATGGTTGTCTTGTGCTGAGCGCCCAAGTCTACAATATGTTTTTTCAATCTCTCAAGCTTTCAACATATAGGAGAATTTCATTAAAGCAATGTAAGATCCTGTCATTTTTTCTGTTTTAACCTTACACAAACTGACATTCCACAATTTTAGTTAAAGCTCACATTCTATAAAGGCGTGGGTAAGCTTTAGAAAAAACACATTCATCATATCAGCCTCATAAGATCATATTTTGTAAGTTTAAGATTTTATAATTTCTCTGAGGTGAATTGACTTGTCCCTGGAAAGAAATCTGTCTCGTTTGACATTGGGAAGTTCCACGTGCTTAAACTGGAAACCTAGATTAAAGAAAAAGAATTGAAAGTATTGAGGAAGAGGATCGGACTAGAATTCGGAATAGTTGGACTTCAAAGCCAAATTTCCCAAGCGAGAGTGGACGGAATTCAGCCTGTTCCAATTTGCGGCCTCACCCACGTCATCGACTTAAGCTGTAACAAATGATCCTATTTGGACGAATTGTTATGTACTTATACGAACTAAGTATAGCTCACTCTACAAATGAACATTATAACGATTTTTATGTTTTTGTCTATGGTAAAATATTGCCAAAATTTCAAGGACATACCATTTGTCTCACATAAAACTGACAACATCTACCGGATTAATGTATGTCCGCAGGTTAAAGGCCCAACATTTGTAACTCAATTGATGCTCTCTGATCCATGTTAGTTCACCTTACTCAAAATAACACAACCTACACAAATACAAACAAAACTGTTTTAACAAACATGTGACTTACCCACGATCCCACTTCATGAAAAAAAAGTTAATTAAAAAATGATTTATCCTTTCAAGCAATAAATATTAAAAGCCCATCAAGCTAATCTCTCCTCATATCCTCCCCCGTCTAGACACATGTTTAGTGAAAAAGCAACTTATCAATTTACTTGTTGTTTGGACTGGCCCATCACTTGCCACCTAAGGGTGGGAATAGAAAAAATCAAAATAATGCAATTTATAATGATTCATCATCCATAAAGGTGAAAGCCACCATCACTAAAATTATTTTCCAAAGGTAAGAATGGGGAGATAAAGTAGACGCCTCCGACCCCAAAAATGCCCAACACTACACTGCAATAGAACATAAACAAGAACAACATAATAATGACTACTTTTTGTTGTTCTTTTTTCACTGTGTCTACTTCTCTGGATTGCCTGGTTCATCGTTCATGTTTTTCTTGGAGTGAGACGGGAGAGTGAAAATTGATAAATGGCTTCTTGGATGTTCGGTTAACCCGGATTTCCTCTTTTTCGTTCTCAAAACATTTGGAATATTTATTTGCAAGAATTTGTCAAGGATCAAACTCTTAAGCCCATTAGATACCTACACTTATACCTTGTCTTCTTTTTTTCCATTTATATTTTTATGTTTTTCTTTGCTTATCGAAAACAACGAACAACAAAATAAAGAGAGAGAAAACCAGGGAATAGGTGTAAAGATTGAAGAGAGATCATAAAGCAATCAATTATATTTATTTACCTACTCTTTCAGATTCGGACAAGGACGATGTAAAAGAAAACAAAAATGTTACAAACCTTCCTGGAAGTGTAAAATCAATTCCAAAATAATAATTATAGTTGAGGTGCTAGTGGAGAAGTGCTTACCAAAAGATTAATTTGACCATAAGTCTTTTCAAGAAGAAAACGTCCTAAGGATTCGAGAAGAGTAAATACTGGGTATCCATCCAAGTACAGAGAAGCAGTTCGTTACAAAATGGAAATTCTGAGAAACATTTGAAATGAAAATGAAAAGAAAGGTACACGCTTTTGAACATTTTCTGCTTCATTTAAAAAAGATTATGAGGACCGCAGAAGTTTAAAAAATGTCTTGTTTAAAATAATCCACATTCTTCGAAGCTATAAAAAAATAAATAAAATAGAGTGGCGCGACAGCTCTTGAAGAACCAAGACCTAAGTGGCTTACTCTCATCAACAATTCTCTAGGTACGTGTGAAGAATTGAGGGGACCTACAATTTAACGCCGAATCCGAACGGCAAAGTTGAGAAGCACTTTTTCATGACAGATGATACTCTTGGAAGTTTTGTCAGTTCTTCGCAAGAGGCAGTGTCCGTGAAAGATGAAATAAAAACTTTGGGCCCGAGTAGGATTCGAACCCACGACGTTCTGCTTACCAGTCAACGCACCTAACCACTTAGCTACGGACACTAGCTATAAATAGACGCGAATTAATAAAATAATATTGCTCAGTTAGATCAGACAAACTTTGGTTTTTTTGAACGGAAAAGAAACATTTTAAACGAGAAATCGTATTTTGTTATATTAAAACCGGAAATCCAAAATAAAAGTTTGAATATTTAATTTTCAGGAAAACCGACATTGGAAATAGAAAATCGGAAAAACAAAATCGGAAAGCAGAGCAAGAAATATTTATTTGGCCGAGGGATGTAATGATATTTTCCCATCTGAAAATACCTCCTTCAAGTTCCCACCAAAAAAAAAAAATAATAAAAAGAGAGGTAGGGGTATGGCTGCCTCACCAGCCAACAAAGGGCCGGCTCCAAGAAAGTTCTCCAACAATTAACCTGATGCCAGATTTGTTTCTTCTCAAAACAGTTGCACTTCCCCTAATATACAGGAAACCCTACAAAATATTTCTGATCTCTCTGCCAATGAACCTAATTCAGAACCGCTTCCACTAAATACAATTCCACAAACAAATCTGGCATCAGTTCCAAAACCAAAATATATATTCATTTCTCGATTACTGCCCGAAACAAAGCCTGAAGACATATTGGTTCGTTTCGTCGATTCAAAGGCAAAGTTCTACAATAAGTAAACCGAACAGGTTTGTAGCTCCATTTAAAATCATGGCCCCTTATTTTCTTTTTGATCCCATTTGTAATTGTTCCTGGCCTCCTTACACTTAAGTTAAGGGATTCACTACTAAATTGAGAAAATCACGTGCCTCAACTTCAGGCCTTAATTCAAAAAACTACACAGACTCTCCCTCTAATATCAAAATTATGTTTTAGTTCTCTATCAAACTTGGCTGAAAGTCACAATATTGGACACAGAGCTCTTTGATAAAGAGTTCTCAGTTTTGTACCGTCATGAGGATGCTATGAACTTAGTTGGCAGAGGAGTTTTCTGTTAGAAATAGTCTTTTGTCTTCCGTAGTTGTTTTTCTATTAAAAGTCACTATGGAATT
>CAKKXW010000003.1:54349115-54361699 GCA_920937365.1 Sphaerophoria rueppellii
AGGGACGTAAATTCAAACGTAAATTCAAACGATATCCGGTTTTATTGAGGAATAGATATTTAATGAACTTTCACTAAGGAACATATCACCTGATCACCAAAATAACGCTTTCAGGATATTGAAAGGGACAAAAACAAACTTTATGAGAACATTTCAATAATCTATGAAGGTACGAAATATATTTAGTAGAGATCCTTGACGACGAAAAATAAGTCAGTTGTAAAATGTAATGAAATCAATTAATATGTCGAGTTAAAAGCTACTTTGCAACTCTGGTTGCTCGTTTGAAAAAAAGTGCGTATTGAAAATGTATAAGAATCATATTATAATTTAAATGTAAATTAAATAAGATTCACTTTTAAATTTTTCCTAAATTGATTTCATTTTGCGCTGATCCAATATTCAATGTAGGTTCTCCACAATGTAACATATTTATTTAATTTAGAAAATGTTTAAACATTTAGACATGTAAACCTTAATATCTTTTTCACGAAATTTAATACATCAAATTCTTATTACATGGTTTGTTAAAATGTGGGAGTCCCACGTTTTGGTTAAATCATTAATAAACATTAGAAGTCTCCAAAATTCTAACGAATTTTCCCCCTCCTGCTTCCAATTCAAAAGTGTCGTTCAAAACAACATGGATATTTTTCAGCATAACGTTTACCGAATAAAAGCTTTAAAGGTTTTTTCTAAAAATAGCACTAAACAAAAAATTATCCAATGTAGCTCAAAGAAGAAACACGGACCAAAAAATATCAAACAAACAAAAACAAAACGAAAATCGGTAACTCTAGATGATTTCCCACTTTATTTCCTCTTGTCTTCTTTTGTTTACTCTCAAACACGTTGATTGTAATTGGAAAAATACAAGTGGTGTAATATCATAGGCTTCTGTCATCTAGTGTTTATCACCTTCTCCTTGCCATGATGCTTTTGTACTTCAACATCCACTTCCACTTCCGTTTTTGTTCTTGTTCTTTCCATCACCAATTTAACAATCGACAATCGATATTTTCTTTATAAAGTAGGTAAAGAGAGTGATGGTGGTTTAGGTTTTTTTTTTAAGTCAAGGATCTTTGTGTACCTTCTTTAGCTCCCGTACCATGTTCATTTTCTAAGGATCTGTGGTGTTTGTTTGTTTAAAGAGGACATCTTTCACTGCCCTCACTTCCTCCGTTGATATATCTTCTCTTTTCTTGTTCTTAAAAATCGAAAAAAATACGAAAAAAAAATCTTTGTATTTTATGTGGCGAGAAATCCAAATGAACAAATGATGTGAATTTCATTGTGTGCCGTGTCGTGTATAGAGATGTAGGTAAACGATTGTTGTGTTGTCTTCCTAATGGGAATTTCCTCTCAAAATTGGAATTCTGCGAAGCATTAAATCGAGTTATCGTTAAGTGATGGTGTTTTGGTATTTTTGTGTGTTCTTCTTTTTTTTTTCTAAAGTTCTAAAATAGATCTCTCACTTTTCTTATTTCATCAAAAGCAGATCCGGAAGAATCAATTTAATTTTGTCGTCATGATAGAAAACCCAACTCCGAAATGACAAGATGGTTTGTGTTGCATGAAAAAAAGCAATTACAAATTTACAATCATCGAGTTCAATTTAGAATTCGAAAGTGTTTCTTTTCTTTTATAAATTACACAATGACATTTTTTCTAATGAAATTTATTTTTGAAAAGGACGAGAATGTATAGGTTAATTGATAGCAGAGAGTTGCTCTGCTATGCAAGTCTTTTGATTACTACATTTTTAAACTGCTTACCTCTTGTTAATAAACTCATGTTCTAACCTAAATCAAAATATACTGACAACAACTTCTTAAACACGCTCTCTAGCCAGCATTTCTAAAGAAATTATTATTATTTTTTTGTTTCAGGTAAATTAGATCCACTTTTTCTTGCACATCGTAACAGGTAGGTATGTTGAATCGATTATTTGCAATTACTTTCTCAGAATGACTAGTCATGTATTTTTGTTAAATAAACATACGCCTCAATTGTGATAATGGGTCAAAAGAAATTGGGTTTGAAGAAATGGAACAATTTAGGTTTAAATGGATGTAAAAGGTGCGTTCAAGTTAATTTAAAAAACAAAATTGACCATTAAACTTTTATTTACCTACAAACATTCATCCATCCTCGGTAGCATTTAATGCTTTTTCTTTATAGCCTGTAGATATAATATTAGTAAGCACAATGAAAAAAAAATAAATAAATAGAGTGGCGCGACAGCTCTTGAAGAGCCAAGGCCTAAGTGGCTTACTCTCATCAACAATTCTCTAGGTGCGTGTGAAGAATTGAGGGGACCTACAATTTTACGCCGATTCCGAACGGCAAAGTTGAGAAGCACTTTTTCATGACAGATGATACTCTTGGAAGTTTTGTCAGTTCTTCGCAAGAGGCAGTGTCCGTGAAAGATGAAATAAAACTTTGGGCCCGAGTAGGATTCGAACCCACGATGTTCTGCTTAGCAGTCAACGCACCTAACCACTAAGCTACGGACACTACACAATGACCTCAATATAAAATTGGTATCTATTGAAATGTAGCATTTCAAAAAAATTCATTTCAATGCTTTCCAGCTTCTTTGCCTTATATGATTCAGAAACTTTTTTCTTCAACTATCAATTACTAAAATTCTAATATAAATTTATTTTCCTCACTCTCTTTTATCATACTGTTCAGTAAACATCTCTTTTAATTTAATTTTTGCAGTTAAATGAAACTTACGCAACAAATTACAATTTGTTTTTCTGCGCAATCTGAAAAGGTTATGGGCCCAGATTAACAATTTTGTTGGGAAATAAGTAATTGATTCATTAAATGAATTTTTTTTTTGGTTATAATAAGAGATATCCAAAAAGGCCATGGAAACGAAGCATATGATAGAAAATTCAATGTTGTCACTCAGGTTACGTTACACGAATTTTCGAGCATGGATGTTGTAGATTAGTGCTATCCTTCGTAGGGACGATCTACTTGATGTATTCGATGGAACAGTAGAGAAACCCGGTGATGAAAAAGCAGAAGAAATATATAGCGAGATGGAATGGCAATGGAAATTTTGTTTGCATCACCAGATGCAGAGCAATCAAGTTATGTTCTAGAATCTAGACTGTAAATCACCTAAACATTTATGGATATGCTGTAGAGTATTCAGCAGAAAAAGACGCAGACAATTTCAGTTTGAGAATGGAAAGTGTTGAGTCCGTGACGTCATATGTCTCAAGGGTGCTACAAATTGCATCAGAACTAGAAGATCAAGGGGAAACTTTGTCGGACAATTTAAAAATGTGCCGAATAATAAGTAGCTTAACGCCAAAGTTCCAGAATTTTCGTACTGTTTGACACAACTTTAAAGAATGCCGGACCATGGATACACTACTTTTGTCCAAACTGCAACTGAAAGAGGATCAGATGAAAAAGGCTGAACGGGATGGCACAAGAGGTTACATTTAGTGCCAAAAGAATACGTTGCGATAACGGAACAGAGTTTATAACAATAACTTCATGAGTCTATTCACAAACAAAAGAATCGTTTTCGAGCGAAATGCACCGTACACACATCAACAGAACGAGTTCATCGAGAGAGACAACAGAACCGTTCAAGAGTCAGCTAGGACCATGTTGCTATCAAGTGGTAAAGTAAAGACACTTTGGCCGGAGGCAGTACAAACTGCAGCCTGTATTCTCAATGGAACATCAAATGCACAAAACTCGAATAAAACACCATATGAATTGGAGTTTGGCGAAAAAACCAGAGTTAAGTCACGTGAGAGTTTTTGGCACAGTGGGGTTCTTACACATTCCAATAACCCTCAATCGAAATAAATGGGGCGCCAAAGCTAGGAAATTTTACTTGGTTAGTTACGAAATTGCTATCAAAAATTTTCGACTTTACGAGCCTCTTTCCAATTGAGTTGTGATGCTAAATTTAGTGAAAATGTTGTTCGAATCGAGTATGTAACAATCTGTGATGACAACAGTGCCGATGATGGAGGAGATGAACCTTTGGACAAACCTCATATCGAGCATGCCAAAGCAGAAGAAACAACAAGTATTGATGCAGAATAAGGCTCAGGTAACGAAAGCGTCGACCATCAACACAAAAAAAGATGTTTGCGTCTTAATTCTAAGACAGTTGTTAAATATGAAGCTGAAAGAGGCTACAAAGCTGCATTTATTGAATCATCTTCGTACAAAGAACCTATGGAGTCAGAGCAGTCTTCAGAATGGCAAAAAAGCAGTTGAAGAGGTTCTAAAATCGTTATATGAAAGTCAGACATGGGATATCATCGATAAACCGGAATCTTGTAAGAAAGTCGTTGGTTTTAGATGGGTTTTTGAAATCAAGGAAATGCCCAATAAAGAGCCGAGATATAAAGCACGTCTTATTGCGAAAGCTTATTTACAGAGTTTGGGTATCGATTACACCGAGACATTTTCTTCCGTCGGTCGGTATGATTTGGTAAGATGTGTTTTGGCGCTGGCAGCTATTTACCACATGAAAATAGTGCAATTCGACGTAAAAACGGTTTTTTTAAATGAAAGCTTAGATAAATCAATTTTTATGAAAGTTCCAGACCAAGTGGACCATCAAAAAGGTTAAGTTTCTATGTCCGTTGAAGAAAAGCCTATATGACCTTAAGCAATCGCAACAGGTATGGAACTCTAAACTTGTGACTTTCATCAAAGATTGTAACATGGACCAACTGCAATCACAAGTTTGCGTATTCGTCTGACAAATCGATAGAGAAAAGGTAGATAATCCTTTTGCTTCACGTTAATGATGGTTTAGTTTTGTCATGTAGCAACCTAGCAATCGATACTCTGATCAAAAAACTTCGCAATATGTTCCGAATAACGCTAGGAGATGGAAATTTTTTATGTATGGCGGGGTAACAGCCAAGACTCATTTAATGAAAGCAGGATGCAAATCATAGAATCGGATCGGATACAGTAGCAAAATTGACACCATGCATGATGAGACGAAACAATATCATCTTGATGTGGACTTATAGATAAGGATTGGGACAGAGGAGATAAGTCATGTTGTCCAAATTACAATCAAAATCAACCTCTAGGTAAGCAGATTTCTGCTTCACGTTTTCATCTTCGCGTAGGTTTTTCCAAAGCTTGCAACCATTTTCAGAAAGATTCAGATGATTGGAGAATCGCTTGGTTTTATCTGTGTTTGTATTTGCAATTGGCATTTCTAATTCTCATACACGCTGCTGTCTTTGTGTTTAACAGGCTTTGTGCTCAGAATAAGAAAATTGCTGTCAAATAGTCTGTTATTATTACTTTCAATATTAATAATTTATTTGATCAGATGTTAGAATGTGCAAACTCTTTCTACTGTTGAATTCTCTATTTAAGACAACAGACACTGTATTTTGACAAATCACTTTAAAGCAAAAAATCTGCTCAGCTTCAATTTCGTTCAGAAATGAAAATACAAAAAAGAAACAAACAAAATTTGAAACGAAAAATTGTTTGCATTTCGCTGAATGCAGATGCATAGCACGCAATAAATCATTCATTCTACGGGGTTGAATGGTAATATTCCATTCGTCGTCTTTTCATTTTCTTTCCCAACGTTCAAACTTTTCCTCTTCCATTTCCTGTGAAGAGTCTGTTTTATATACCTACATACATACAGAATATTTTTTTCTTTTTGCTTGCAATTTTTTTTCTTTTTCGTTATTTTATTTCTCTAGCCGAGTCTCTGATATCTTGTGCTATTCTTGGAGTATGTCGTTTGTTTGATTGTTTCCTATTAATATTCGCAGTTTGTACACCAAACAGCATTTCCAACGTTTCGAGGAGGAACACTTTGCATATTCATGTGAAATGTGTATATCTTTTTACCTGTTCTAAATAATAGCACATTTAAAAATGTAAGGAAGAGGAAAAGTTGGAAGAGTGAAAAAAGGAGAACGATTTTCCACAATATTCTAAAAGAAGCATCTTCCTCTCTTAAGGCCAGATGCAATGAAAACATGAAAAAAATGCACCAAAGATATTGACTTTATACACCTGACTGGAGCGTTTTCCATGAAAAATGCAAACAAAAATAAAACGGAACGACCTTGGTATCATCTTCGTCATCATCATATTGCACCTCATCGTATTATATCTTTTGCGAATCATCTTTGCTCATAATATTGTTATTCCTCCGGATACCTGGAAGAGCATCTTCCAATAAAAAAAAAATTGATAAAAATAAAGTAAGAATAAGAAAAAAAAAACTGGAGTACATGTAAGAGCGAAACTCGTCTGGAAACAATGATGATGACGATGAGTGAAAATCGAAAGATAAAACGTGGAAATAAAGGGAAGTACTTAACGTCATCTGCAATGAACGAGTTAAGGATGAACTCAGCACTGTACCAACAGGCTTCCATGTCTTAACAGCGCGTTTCTTATGAAGCCATAACACCGTATTGTTTTCTTTTTCATTCTAAGAACCACTTAAATGTTTTCGATAAGAAATAAAGACTCAGACGAGACTCTGAAATTGAATTGTTTTCATTAAATAAAAATAAATAAATAACTATTTTTGTTCTAGCGCCAGTTTGTTATTCTAAGTTCTTTGGATTATGGAATGAATAGTGTTAAGTGGATTTAAACTTTTCCAGGCCCACAAAACGAATGAAATAGATAACGTTCTTTACTTTTTCAAAATTTTACTGCCCGGCCTTCTATTTATAGTGATGAGTTGATATTGGCTTTGCAGTGTTCGGTAGGTACTAAGGAAGTATCAGTTATTGGAATAAAATCGAGGAAGAAAATTTTGTTAGGTACTGCATATGGGATGGAATTGTTTCTGTTGCTTTCGTAGCCCTACACCATTCTAATTTATTTTTTAGGTTAACTGTCACATGATATGACATACATATGGCATATGGCATACAATTATAGTTTTAGTTGAAGCTAATAACTGCTTTTAGCAAAACTTTTCCAGAAAATATATCAGCAAAAGATGCGTTAATGTCACAGTGACCCAAAGACATTTTTTTTTCTTTTGGTGGAAATTGTCATGAATCGAATATACAAGAAATTTACATTTCGATTTGGAAATATTGATTCAATCTGATCGTCTGTGTGACTGACGGTATTCATGGCAAACTCTATGCTGCACTAAAATGGTGTCCAGTGATGTAAGTTGAAGGGCCATTGACCTATTTCGTAACAAGATACTGGCAATTCATGCTGTTTATGTTATTTTGTAGATATTCTTTCCCAGGAATCTAGTAATTCCAATTACGGTTTTATTCAATCCTGCCAATTCTAACATTATCGTTCTGAACAAATTAATGAGATCCTGAACAGTTCTTGAGTTCTTTTTTTTCGTAAACTACCTATACGTGAACAAGTCACCATTCACTAGCTGTTCTTGAGCTAAGGTTCTGTAAAGCAATCGTTTGTACATTTGTAAATTTGTATATAAAAGTTCTTTATTGTTGACCCGTTGTTGGTTCGGAGTTTTTCCCTATAAAAAAGTAACTTAGCATGTAAGCTGGAAATGTTTCCAGCTAAATATCTCTATGGGCATGTCTTACAAAAAGGCATTTCCCCCTCATTTTACATGGCTATTTCAATAAAAAGAGTGGCGCGACAGCTCTTAAAGAGCCAAGGCCTATGTGACTTACTCTCATCAACAATTCTCTAGGTGCGTGTAAAGAATTGAGGGGACCTACAATTTAACGCCGATTCCGAACGGAGAGGTTGAGAAGCACTTTTTCATGACAGCTTTTTTTCTTGAAAGCTTTTTCAGTTCTTCGCAAGAGGCAATGCCGGTGAAAGATGAAATAAAAACTTACTAGGCACGAGTAGGATTCGAGCCCATGACGTTTGCTTAGCAGCCAACGCACCTTACCACTAAGCTACGGACACTGCTTTTAACAAAGCAAAATTTCCCATACCTGACTTCCACTAACTTATCCACCGTGGAAGTTGATTTAGGGAACCTATAAGGTAAAAAAAGGCCCATTGTGATACCAATACCACATGAATCTAGGGAATTACTTTTTACTATTCGAACTATTTTGAGCTTTTCATAAAGTGAAGACGATTATGCTTAGCTAGCTAGTTCCTTGGGATTATCATAAAATTTTTCTCCCAGATGATGTTTGCGTCTTAGAGAAAATGCAGGACATTTGCAGAGAAGGTGATAGATTGTTTCCTCTTCTTCTTCGTCCATTCAGCTCTTGTAGAAGTCATTTGAGGACAAACCAAGTCGTATTCATGTCTGCATATAAGACAGTGTCCCGTCAGGACAAGTATTTGGGAGCTAATATGAAATCTGCTTTGAGATTACAATTCTTTAGAGTGCTTTAGGTCAAGTGACGGCTAAATGAGTTTTTGGCTGCGCACGTTGGTAAATTGTACCACCTAGAGCTTGTTATAGTTGAGGCTGTATACATGTATGTAGCTATCGGTATACCTATCTTTTTCCTTTCAAGTGAGATAGGTATGACGGTTCCATTTTTACCAAGTTCATCGGCTCTATAACTGCCTGAGATGTTAAACAGCGAAGCAGTAATCACTAGGTGGCGCCACAATCGATTAAAAATAACAAAAATAAGTGGAGTGGCGTGACAGCTCTTGAAGAGCCAAGGCCTATCATCATTTCTCTGGGTGCGTGTGAAGAATTAACGGGACCTACAATTAAATGCCGATTCTATACGGCAATGTTGAGAAGCAATTTTTCATGACAGATTGATACTCTTGAAAGTTTTATCAGTTCTTCGCAAGAGGCAGTGTCCGTGAAAGATGAAATAAAAACTATGGGCACGAGGAGGACTTAAACCCACGACGTTCTGCTTAGCAGCCAACCCACCTAGCCACTAAGCTACGGGCACTACAATCGCCCACAATCGATTGTCATCTATACCAATATATAAATAGATATAATATTATGTTGGATAGTCTATTAATCGAGGAAGGCCTTAGGCTACTTAATATTAAGCTGTGACTAATAGGAGCGAAGAATCAGTGGAAAATGTGGAAAAAAAAACGGGAAAATGATAATTTTTCTTCGTTTTAATGCGCTTAACTCAGGAACTGCTTAATCAAATTGAACAATTCTTTTTATGTTGTTTATTGTAAAAGGCTTGAAGCCTTATAATATTACGCAGTGACCAATAGGAGCGAAGTGTCAGTGAAAAATGTCGAAAAAATGGCAAAAAATAATCACTTTTGAAAGCTTCTTTTGTTTGCTTACACGTGCTGATCTCAGGAACTACTAAACCAAATCGAACAATTCTTTTGGTTTTCAATAGTCCATTTATCGAGGAAGGGTTTAGGCTATTTAGCGTTATGCTTATAAGTTACGAATAATAAGAGCAATCATCAGTGAAAAGTGAAGCTAAAACGGGGAAAATTAAACATATTTGAGGGCGTCGAGTTAAGAACAATTTCGATTTAGAGAGTCCACTGTTTTAAAATAACTTCGCAACAAAATTCCCATGCGGGCATGATGCTTAAGTCGAAAACGCACCACTGGCTGGTGGATGAGGTAGAGGCGGACGAAGCCGCGGGCAACTGCTAGTATTATAATATAGCGAAGGTCGGGTGTCAAAGAATCAACAACAAAATTCCCACAAGGATTTGGGAATAAGAAATTCGTTTAATGAACTAACTGTTATTCGATGGAGTATATATAACCTGTGGAATAAGAGTAGAATAGGAGTTTTTATGTCTGTTAATAACTAAGGCTTGTTAAGTAAAATATACGCAGTTTTTTCTTCCTTCAACAGGATCGATAGTTTTAGGCTTTGATTCTGCAAAATTTTATCAGAGAAAAATAATTCAAGCATTTTCTGAAATTTAAATCTAAAACAACAACGCCACACAAAAAATTTAACTCTCTTCAAACCGCACCTCCGTCTCCATCGCCATCACTCAGCCAAACGAAAAACAAAGAAAATAAAATAAATAAGTAAAATATACAACACACTGCTGGGTAGATTGTCTTGTCGTGTCTTGAAGAGTTATGGCAAAAATACATGTTTATGTGTATCAGAGGCAAAAGGGATCTCTATCTTGTCTGCTTCTCTTGCAGAATATCCTATGTGCGATATGTTTTTGCATGTCAAGTTATATCCACAAAATGCAGCCCTATACACGAACATTTGGTTCGAATTGATGCAACAAAAAAAGAAATTTTATATAAATGTATCCAAAGTAAAAAATACACAACAAACGAAACACTCTGCATAAAAAATTTCCAAAAAGGACATGTCTCGTGGTATCCATATCCTCCTGCTATATAGAACTTGTGTATAGTTTTGTTGGTCTATTCGTTGGGTTTGGCAAAAGCAAAAATTTTGTGATATTTTCGTGTGTGCATGACTGTGGCTCTTTTTCCGGATGTCAAAAATGTTATTTTTTCATTTCTGCCTTCGGGGGCAAATGTCGCTGTTCGTTCGTTGGTTTCTTCAAATTTTGTGTTTGGGTTGTGTTTTTTTTTTAATATTTTTTTCATGTCGTTTTAATCTCTCGAAGGGCCAAATGGTGTGGGCTCCATGAGTCTTCTCGAAAGAAAAACATTAAGATCGACGAAAAAGCACAGCATTTATGCACAAAAATTTGCACTGTAAAAACATTTTACTCTACTCGATTTGTGCATGAACTGTTTCACGACTCTCCGGCTTTGAAGGATGTCTGCTGTGTTTTTTCTTAGCTCTGTTGCAGCATGTTAAACAAAAATTCAGTCAAATTAGTTGATAGTGGATGCCAGCATTTTGCATATAAAATTTTAGGTCTGGAACTTTTATTGTTTTAAACGATAATATAATTCGTTCAGTTCTTATAACACCAGCCAGAACAGGAGCCAATCCGACAGCAAGAAGTTGTTAACTCTTAAGTAGGTCCAGTTACTCTCACAGCTGATATTATTAACAGATTTTATGTTAGCTTAGCAATAAAATAACGTGTTCAGGATTGGCTACGAAGCGAAGGCCTCAATCACAGATTTTGGTCTCTTGCTTGCTGTTACCGGTTTTGCAATCCAAGTTGAATGCACCACCTGAGTCGCAGTCTTTCTCTTGAGGGATGAAGACCTCAGGAATGGTCTCGATGGCTTTATCTGAGTCACTGGACCTTGATTCTTCTTGCTAGATTCGTAGCGCCGTACAACATGTAAAGTTTGTTTTTTAATCTTCTTCTCCGTTCTATATCAATGCACGGCCATAAATAACCCGAAGATCTTTCCTATCCAAACATCATAAGCCACTTCCATCCGATTTTGTCGGTATTAATATGTTTGTACCGTACACAGGACTGGGATGATGAGGGTATTGTACAGTTTTGATTTAGTTGATAAAGAAGAGGCTTAACCACTCAATTAATTTCTTAGCCCAAAGAAACAGGGATTGGTAATAGTAATTCTTATTCTTCTTTTGATTTCAGTGTTTGGTGTTATTAGCCGTGTTTAAGGCGAAGCCTAGGTAGAAGTTATATGCGTCTATTTTTACGTTCTGCCCGAGCCGTCAGTGTTGAGTTCTTCTTCAAAGACAGCATGCACTTCGTGTTCCAATTATGTCAATATCATGGGCCTGCACAAAATGTTGAACTGACTTTTGCATCACCTTGTTTGAATTCTTTTTGGCATCGAAAGATGCCTAAAGCCAGTTAACAATCTTGACGGCGAAGCGTGAGTTCACCATCTTCATTGATTTGGCACAAGCGAACGAGCTTGGCAGGAATGCCAAAACAATGTACCTAAGCCATGTTATTGCCGATTTTACTTCGTCTAGGTCGGGCTCTCTGAATTGTTGGCCATCTTCGTGGCCAAGAAAAGGCTCCCGTCTGGCAGCAGAATTCTGTTCGTCGTTGCCGTTATACAGTCTGCAGAAGTAGTCTCGTTCCAAGTCCCCAGCATCAGCTGCGATTCTACAATGATGCAGGGTCATCTCTGCAGGCATCGGTGTTCGCCCGATGACCTTGAGCCTCGATTTGCCGTTTCTCATGTTCATTCTCTTTTCTTCTGACAAACCAACGTTCTTCTCTCCTCTTCTGCTTGTAGAGTTCACGAAAAGCTCTTGTCCTTATAGGCAGCGCCGCCGCTTTCTACGCCTCCTCTGGCGATCTCATGCGATTATATCCGTTGACGATGTCGAGTGTTCTTGAAGCATTTTCTTGTTTGGCTACGACGACATAGTAGTCCGATTCGATGTTGTCTTCTCAGAAATTTGGAACTTCTATAATGCGGGACAAGTGCCTTGCGTCGATCGAATGTGATCAAGCTTACTTACTTACTTACTTAAGGTGGCGCTACAGTCCGTTGTGGACTTGGACCTCAATCAACAGGCTCCGCCAGCTAGCTCGATCCTTAGCTAGTCGTCTCCAGTTTTGCACTCCGAGTTGATTGAGGTCCTCTTCCACTTGAGTGCGCCACCTGAGTCGCGGTCTTCCTCTCCTCCTACGTCCCTCGGGAATAGTGTCGAAGGCTTTCCGGGCCGGAGCATTGGTGTCCATCCGCTCTAAATGACCGAGCCATCTAAGTCTCTGGACCTTGACCCTTCTGACTAGGTCCATGTCGTTGTACAACCCGTAAAGTTCGC
>CAKKXW010000003.1:54379082-54395650 GCA_920937365.1 Sphaerophoria rueppellii
CGGAACACTCTTAAATAAAATGTGTTTGATCAAAGCTTTTTTCAAAATGTTTTGATGTCTGTGTTGAGAACAAGTACGTGCCAAATAAATGAAGAGATTTAAAAAAAATAATTATCGCATCATAAGAAAAATTGCTTTTCAAAAATACAAATTTTATTTATAGTTTTTTAATTCTTTTTTGTTCAAAAAGTTAATTTTTTCTCCAATAGTTATACAGTTATTTTTATTTTGATGGAATTCTCTTTGAAAAAGTACGATTTTTGGCCATTTTGGAGTTTTTGAGCCTTTACTATTTAGTAACGAAGTACTTAATTGAAATTGTGCTCCAATAGTTTTTTAGAAACAGTTTTTGCCTACAGAATGACACCTTAATCATTTCAATACGACATTTAATCGCTTCACAATACCATTTGAAAAAACGCAGTTTTGGTCCGGAACACTCTTAAGCGATATGGGTTTTCCATATGGACTGTCACTTCTTAGTTCCAAATGTATTTTCATATGTATGTCAAATTAATTTTTTTTTTTGGAAAATCAGATAAGCATTTAGACGTTTTGTATTTTCCGTTTGTAGTTTCAAAACATATCTTTTTCCTTCAAAACACCTAAATGTATAACACATTTTCTTTTCAAATAAAAAAACACAAATTTAAAAAAATCAAATTTCTTCTTTTTCGCACTCCCATGTATGTATTAATATAAACTTTGTTTGTCGTTTAAAAAATTCAATTCCGTTTGTTTACAGATGAAATTAAGAAATAGTTCTAAATGAAAAAATTCCATATGGAATTTCCATCTGTAATTTCCATATGGATTTTTAATACGTTTACACGATTTGTATAATATTCCGTATGGAAATGGTGACAGTCCATATGGAAAATCCATACCTTGTAAAGCACGCTTTAACAAGTAAGGTGAGTTTGTAACTTTTGGCTTCTTTGGTATAGAAGTTAGAGAGATGTGGAAAATGCTCTGAGTTGTTTCCTGTAAATAAGGGTGTAGTTCCAAAGTTTTTAGAGAACTTGGCTGGGCAATACCGGGCCCCTTGATAAAAGTTAAATTTTCAATTATTATTATCACTTTTACCAAATTCTGTGTCGAACGATTAAAATACATGGGCCCAAAATTATAATCCGCTAATGAACAATTTTAGTGTGATACTAGCTTAAAATGAAGTTTCAGTCATGACTGAAATGTCATTTAAGCTAGTACCAAACTAAATTTTCTTAAAATTGTTCATTAGCAGACTATAATTTTGCGCCATAGACTCTACGACAATGGGGGCCGCTGTTGCTGATGAGGATGACCTTCCTGTTGCTGGTTCAATCTGTTTCTCGCTTCGGATTCAACTCCTATGCATATATAATTTTCTTGAGTGATGTGATAATATTTTTTTTTTCGATATAAATTAATTTGACCTTTTCTGCTTAATATTTTAGCAAAATTTGCAAAACTCAACAAAATAACTGTTTTATTATAAAAAGGTTATAAACGCGAAAACTAAATCAAAATAATTACCCAGTTTTTAGAATATTCTTTGCAATAGTTGCTTTCAATCATTTTTTTATTTTCTAAAGAAAAGGCGCCTGATTCTCTATCTCTATGATTGAGTGTAAATTAGTACAGTTATCTTTGGGTACAGATAAATGGAAACAAGAGTGTTATAATGTCCATAGTAATTCACAAAATATATACAATATACATATGTAAGCAATAGCATATTTTATAATTTACAAGCTACAACGTTGATAAATTTGAATTTCCATCGGTATTATTCCACTGAAATCCCTTTAATACATTAATAAAAAAAAAAGCTGATGCTAAATTTATATTACTTCATGGTCCATTATATATTTTGAAAACATAAAACTAATATAGATTATTATACGATGGTAATTTGTCAACCCTAATCTTAAATGCTAGTTGTTTATATAAACATCTGTCAATTTTCAGACGAAGAAAAGTGCACATCTGCATTGATGTTGTTTCAACATTAAATAAGGGTTAACTTGCAGTAAAGTCGAATAAGGGAGAAAAAAAAATTAAAGTTATAATGAATAAGGGAAAATTTAGAAGAATTTGCGGTTTTGTTAATGATTAGTATGTATTTTTTAAATATTTGTAGGTTCTAAAAGCTATGTGTCAACTTATAACCAATGAATAAATATAAAATCCGAAAAATATTTTTTCTCATAAAAGAGTGTATTGAACATAAAATTTGTCTATACATATAAAAATCAATTGCTGTTCGTTACTGTTGTTAGTCTCTCTCAAACTCAATATTGAAATTTGAAATATTCGTGCAAGTTCAGGGAAGGTTTATGCAGTTAGAAATTTTCCATAAATTGGCCTTTTCAGAAGTTATGAGCAACATTAATTTTCCAGAAGAATAAAAAAAAATACTGTGTTCACTTTTATGCAAGTCACTTTCGAATGAATACAAAAATAAAATTTGACAGAAAACAATTAAGCTAGCTTCTCCAGCCATAATTTCTTTTTTCGGTGCCAGTTGGTCATGACTGTATGAAAGGTGATCACATGCTTAACAACAATCAACGTATAGGGTCATTTTTTACTGTTGGCTTTGAAACTGAACATTAAACAACTTTGAAATTAAACAACTTTTACTTAGAAACTTTTTTATGCATTGATACGAAAAAAAAGGTTTTTTAATGACAAAGAGTTGCAAATTACAGTTATTCAGTTTTTATTGATAACTAGCAGTTACCCGCGACTTCGTCCGCCTCTACCTCATCCACCGGCCAGAGGTGCGTATTCGACTTGTGCATCATGCCCGCATGTGAATTTTGTTGCAAAGTTATTTTAATCAGTGGACTCTCTCTAAATCGAAATTGTTCTTAACTCGAAGCCTTCATACATGTATAATTTTCCCCGTTTTAGCTACACTTTTAACTGATGCTTTGCTCTTATTATTCGAAACTTATTAGCGCAACGTTTTATAGCCCTTCCTTGAAAAATGGACTATTCAATACAAAAAGAACTGTTCAATTTTATTTAGCAGTTGCTAGGATAAGCGCGTTCAAACAATCAGAAAAATTAATAATTTGTTGCCGTTTTTTAAACATTTTCCACTAATTCCTTTTGTTCTATAGCCCAAGTCTTTCCATAATTTATGAACTATTCAACACAAAAAGAATCGTTCAATTTGATTAAGTAGTTCCTGAGGCATATTCAAGCAAATAACAGAAGATGCCTTCAAAAATGAATATTTTTTTGCCATTTTTTCTACATTTTTCATTGACGCCTCGCTCCTATTTTCGCAGCGTATATATATATAGCTTCAAGCCTTCTACGATAAATGGACCATTCAACATTTAAAGAATTGTTCAATTTGATTAAGCAGTTCCAGAGATAAGCGCGTTAAAACGAAGATTCTTCGCTCCTCCCTTTTCATAAAATTTTCCATAACCAAATCGAAAAGTGGCTGCCCTATGTCCTCGATAGCCGATATGTCCTCGACGCTGGGTTGTTGGCGTAGACCTTATCTTTCACGTGGCCCCAAAGGAAGAAGTCGCAAGGTGTTCAATCACAAGATCTCGGTGGCCAATTGTGATCACCTCTTCGAGAGATAAAACGGTCCGGAAACTTTTCCCGTTTACGAAAAGTCTCTGCTAAATTTTCACCATTTTTATAGTGAATTTTAATAATTTCATTCCGTTGCACTTAATAAAAATTCATATTCATCCATATTTGCATTTTTACTATTTTTTGTAAAACATCTTTTAACAACATAAAATTGTTATTTTATTTTGAATTATTAAACACTGACCTTTTCATTGAGATGTGTTTTTTTTATTATAATTTGCACCCACTCTAGGGATTTTTATACCCTTTCTATGGCAGAGACACATTGAGTGAATTAGGAAGAAGGGAAGGGGTTTTAAAGGAGGTGTCGGTGTACATCCGTAGCTTAGCGGTTAGGTGCTTTGGCTGCCAAGCAGAACGTCGTGGGTTCGAGTCCTACCCGTGCCCATAGTTTTTATTTCATCTTTCACTGCCGTGCCTCTTGCGAAGAACTGACAAAACTTCCAAGAGTATCATCTGTCATGAAAAAGTGCTTCTCAACTTTGCCGTTCGGAATCGGCGTTAAATTGTAGGTCCCCTCAATTCTTCACACGCACCTTGAGACTTGTTGATGAGAGTAAGCCACTTAGGCCTTGGCTCTTCAAGAGCTGTCGCACCACTCTATTTTTATTTTTTAATATGTTTTGTTCATTTATGATTTCATCTGCAATTCATTGGTAAAAATTGGTGCAAATTGCAAACAATTACAATATGAAAATCGCATGCAAATCCGTTGACTACTCACTGTTTTTGTACCAGTAGAGTGATTGGCATCAAATTTTGAGGTAATTTTAGGGTAGTGGTGTAGAAAGGTTTACATAACCGACCAAGCAGTTCTTGAGGTATGGTCAGGCAAACGGGCGGCGGGGTTGCGGGTAGCGAAGTAGAAGGTGCAAGGGGTTGCTAGAAGCGGGGTAGTGGGTAATGAGTAGCGGATAGCAGGGTGACGGGTTGCGGGTAGTGAATAGCCAGTAATAACATTGGTGTCGTTACGGGATAGCGGTTAGCAGGGTAGCGGGGAATTGGATAGAAATAGCGGGTAGAGAGAAGTGGGGCAGTTCTGCCGTTTCAACTCGTGTTTACTATTTTAAAATGCTATAAAACATCGATAAAGAACATCATTAATATTTGTTAGACCGTTTGTAACTGATTTTGAGAAAGTCGCAAGTCACAACTAAATGTTTAGACACGCTAAAATTCAATTCTAATCGATTTCAAATTGGAATGTTTCACCGAAGTTGTAACACTGGCTATAGGAAAATTATATTTGTGTCAAAAATAAAAATCTGAAATTTCAAGCTTATTTCGTTTGGAATAGCAATTATAGGATCATAATCACATTCAAAAACATCGACAAATATGTTTCCGAAAAATTGGCCACTAAAAACAACTCCTTCGAAACTTTGCATAACTTCACAAGTGGAGTAGAGCAAGTAAAAATACCTTCATCAGATGAAATTGTCTATTCATGTGATGATAAAAGTCTTCCCATCACACAGTAGTGAACATCCTCGATCAACCTTTCAATTATTTAATGTCCTTTGAGTGAATTTTTTTAGAAAACTGATCCTTTTACTAAAACTTACTCACAAACTCTTACCTACCAGCAAGGGAACATTCAATACTTTTTCTCACCTCTAAGTGAAGACAAATAAGCCAACCTGACACAAAAATATTATTCAATGAAACAACCAAAAAAGAAAAGACCAAAAACTCGACTATGAACAAATTGAAAAAATTCTACCTGAGAGAAAACTAAAAACTTAAATGTTCTGACCTGGTTTCCTTTCCAACGAAAACAACTTTTTTTCACTATCTCAAGCCCACTTTACACCAAGGCATATGAGAGCACAGAAGAGGTCCAACAACATACCTTCCTTATACATGTGCACTTCTTCAATATTTAATATGCAAACTCAAAGCGAACACCTAACGAACAGTACCAATTGCAACTTGGACTTCATAAAAAATGAATAAAGCAGTAAACATTTGTGATGCACCGAGAACAGCAGAAGAAGAAAAACTGGTAACTTTATCAAAAACCCTGCTTCATAATGTGCCAGAGAGGTTGGAATAGCGCAAGAGGGGGTATCCTTTGGTAAATTTTTGATATGGGCGTGTTCGTGTTGTGTAAGAAAAGGAAGATAGTGCTGCACAAATTGGAATGGTCTGGTGTATAGTGTGGGAGGGTAAGAAATTGTGCGATGTGGTAGTATCTCTGAACCAAGGCTTTTATACGTTTAAAAGTTGAGAAAACTTCAAACTGTTGTTTTTCGAGTTTTTTTTTCGGAGTGTGTTTCCCTTAATAGAAGTAAGGTGCATACTTATGCTCGCACTACATCAGGATGCACAACTTTGCTAGGGTCTTACTTACAGAAAACTGGTCATGAGTGTGTGTGTTTGTGTGCATGAGTTAAAAGTGTCTTTCTTAAAAGGTCCATGCGGGAAGCAAAAAGCACAAGCTTCCTTCTTGTCGTCTTCGGTCGGTACAAACTTAAATCCTGATACTATTGTCCTTATAGGAATGAAGAAAGTTTCTCGTTCCACTGTAACAAGTTGCAAGCCACCAATTACTTTTTCATCAATTTTTTAACATGACATAAGAATCCCGTTTATTAATCTGAGAGCGAAAACTTTGTATTGAACATGCCTTTGGGGCCTATTCTAGTTTCAGCGAGTTTTTGACATTTAAAACAAAGCCACTTGTGGCTTGTTTTTTTAAGATAGATTTTTATAGGAAGTCGTTTGCTCTAGAATCTAGATAAACAAATTTAACGATTGTTAAGTAACTGACTGACTGTAAGCAATTGTCAAAATTCACTTCACCGTTTTAAATTAACTGCTTCTAACAGGATCTACCATTATTCGGTTTCGTAAATTCCATTGAAAAATTAATTCAGGAACTAATTTGATTACATCCCCTTACATTCTACAATTAATTAAACCCTATAGCTGATGAAATTTATGAAATTTTCGACATCAAAATGGAACACACTGCTGCACACGATTTTCCAACACAGACTTTGGATATAAATTTCAAAACAATTCAATAAACTTTGGCTTCAATTTAAGTTTTGTTTGTCAATTAGTCTCAGCGCTTCCATGAACAACAATTTAGCTGTTGTCGTCATTATGGACGGAATGACAAATTATATTTGGCAAAATAATTATAATTTTATTTTAACCTAGTTACCTAAACCAACCACATCCGCAGAGACTGTTTTCGGTCTTTTGATTGGTCAAACCAAATGCAATTTAGGGCTAATGAAGACATAAATAAAGGAGAAAACGTTGCCCTTTGCTTGTGTGAGTAGTAAGAGGTTTGGTTTAAAAACACTGCACTCAAGTACCTATCTGCAATTAAATTAAGGACCAGAACGGACACTGCCCTGTTATCGAATGAAACCCAATACAATTTTTCTGTTTTTTTTTTCTTTTCTTCTTGTTATATTTAAATGTCTTGAAATGAATAAATTAAACTCGTTCACTATTTGGCTAATTAGAGCACACGACACGGTATTCACTTGCATTTTGCAGTCGAGTCGTTTAGCCACCACCTTCATTACGTGTCCCATTGCAACATCTACATCTACGTGGACAAATAAGAAACGAAAAAAAAACTCTTCCGACATAAACCACTGCTTTATGTCCCTCCACACACTGTCCCCTGTGTTAGACTGTGCTTGCCTATAATCTGATAAAACAGAGGCTAATTCATATTTATAAAATAAAGGACTTCGAAATGGATCCAACTTTATGCATCACATTTCCTTGTTTGTTCTTCTTGTATAACGCATTATATGTGTAAAGACATAAGAATCAAGTCTCCAGGGCCAGCTCCAATTGTAGGGTCAAATTTCAGGTTTTCATAAAACGTTTTAATTTTCCTATTTACTCTTCAGCAGCAGAGTTTTACGATATTTCAGAGAGAGCCGGCCAGTCCACCAGAGTCTATATTTGATATATCCCTTGATTTTTCGCCTCTGGAATGGTCCTTCTTCACAAGTAGGCCCAACAATTCTCCGTTAGACATGCTCTCGAATATGTACATGACTCAGTCTTCAGAGTGCTTTTGGCTAAGTCCCCAACTCTCATACTCTTAAGCAAATTCAAAATAGTGGAACGACGACAGTCCCTTATGCAGATCTTCCAGATTCCCCAACGATAAGTTAAAGGCAGACCAGTCCATACCTTGTCCAGTGGAAAAGTTGACGGGTCTGGACAGCTTTTCTATAACCTTTAAATGGCCTAAAACGTTGCTTATGCTCCGCTTTTAGATTCATATCAAGTTATTAGGTATGCTGAATACTTTGAAGTCTAATAAAAAAATCATAATTAAAGAAGTTTTAAATCTGGACACTGCCATCACTGTTTCACCCAAATCCGACCCTGGGCATTAGACTTCATATCTCTATAGCAAAACTGCTTTCAGGCCACTCCTAGTTATAAGAATCTTTAGTTATGTCCTCTTTACTTGTTCCAAGGATCCTATTTCTACTTTTTCTACTCCACTACTACTACATCTACTGTTGAGCAATGAGAGAAAGAGAGTGTAGAAGAAATTCGTATATTTAGCTTTAGGACATTTCATGAGGAGCTATTTTATATTTTCGTTATACGAGCAAGTCCATGTCCTCATATTTATGTAGATATTTGGTTGAGCTGTGGCTATGGTGTGTTGCTGGTGTTGCTATAAGGAAGAAGGCGGACGACAACAACAATACTTTGGCAAAAAGAGGCTCTTTGTGCGGGATTATGATTGTTGCGTGCCAAAGTACGTACTTTAGAGTGCCTGAATAAGAACATAACATAGATAGATATGTTTTTTATTTATTTTATAATTTTTTTTCTTTTTCACAAAGGCGTGTGTTGGTTTGAGTTCAATCAGACTACGACAATGTTAGTATTTTTCTATGAGGCTTAACCTATTATACGTACTAGAGTGTTGAGAAGGAATCTGCCGCCATACTTCATATACTACGAGGAAGATGACATATTCCTGCCTTATGGTTTTTGGCCCGGAGGATATGAGTTGAGACAGTCTAATTTCTGTCATCGGCCAGGTCTTACTTTGGCTTACCCAAAGATTTAGTGTAGTTGTTATTTATTATTTGATTTTTGCCTTTTATTTTTAACCCTACCAACGATGACGCGTCGTCTGAAGCCGGTAAACAGACTGACATCGAGCGTTTAAAAGATTATCCAACGGTCAAAATTCGCATAATGAAGAACATGTTTTCAATTTAAAAAAATATGGTTTCTACCTGCGTGTTCCACCGTCCACACGCCTTACTTCAGAGTGGAAAAAATATATCCGCTAAAATTCAAGTCCATGAGTGATTGGTGAGATGTTCGATAATGCAGCAGAAAATCGTAGCCTGGCTGATTTCTCCGATACTCCTGATTATTATGCCTGACGAAATTATTCCCATATACTACACTCGACCATTGTGTTGTATTCGCATCGTCTTCTGGCGAATCTTCTTATTGCCACAAAGGGCATTTTCTTAACCAATCTTGTGCAGGAAGACGTTGAAGTAACCGTGTTTGGTGAGGAACTATCTAGCGCCCCTTCTGACTTCCAGCGTTCCTGTTTCAGGTATAACACCTGAAACTACTGAAACTGCAGGTTCCGACACCTCCCTTTAGTACTGATACCAACTGATTTCGGGACTTTTCTTGCTTGAATACCCAAATCTCTCTTCCGTATAACAGAATAAAATGTGTTGTCGTCATTAGAAGTTTCCGCTTTCTCACGGTCGGTCTACCAAAATTCGCCATCAGCCAGGACAAATGGCCCGTGACTTTGGACGTGCATACTGCGGCCTTGCATTTCTAGTCCCAAAATTTGAGCCTCGTATCAAGCCTAATGTTCAAATATTTTACTGAGTTTTTGCTCCTTATAACCTAGTTCTCAATGTTGAAATCGATAATAGTAGGAATTCGTTTTTTTTTTTGTCAAAAGTATCACATCGGGCTTCGCTTTCAGTGTCTCTTGCAGTTATTACCGCAGCAGTGTCATCAACGTATCCAACGTATCCAAAAATGATTCTTCCTGCATCTCCATGTTCATGAAATCATAGGAAATATTCCAGAGGCCTGGTCCAATGATAGATCCTTGTGCTACTTCGACTTTTTTTGCTGTGGTTCGGTTAATAAGCGCTCATTATTTGAGATAATCTTTTATCATTCGTAAGAGAATGCGGGATATTTTTTTTTAAAGCGCGTTGATCATATTTGAGATGCGGGATGGGTTAAATGCTTTTCATGCATCCAGTGTAAATAGAAGCACAAATTTCTTGGTGTGTTGACTTTCTTTTTGCGGATTTTCTACAGTATCACTTCTTTTTCAATTGCTCCTATTGTGGAACGGCCTCTACTGAACCCATAATATCTTTCAGATAAGTCTCCCATTGTTTGCACCGCATTTATGAGGCGTAGTAACAACAGTTTTTCTAGGAGTGGCTATGCTGTTTTCAGCATGCTCAGAGTTCTGTATGCGGAAGAAGAGTCCGGGATTTTCTTAGTCTAACTAATAATGATTACAAGTCGGTGTATTATCCTGCTCTTTGGGAAAATTCCTTTATTCAGGCAGCATTGTGCGATTTGTTTCATTAATTCCACCAGTATTCCATCTGGTCCGTAATTTTTGTTTTGTTGCGCGTTGGATGCAATTTTAAGCTCTTCTTCTCTCAACGGGGGCATTTCTTGTTGCAGCAATCTGAGGGGAACAGGTTTGCTGACGGGACGGGTAGGGAACACTTTATCCACATTCCGCAATGTAGCTTTTCAATCTCTGATGTAAGATCTTACACCGGTTTTTGGGCTTCAAACTTACGCATGGCGATCTTGTATTCCAGTTTCAGGGATAATTGTTGATATCCTGTTGGAGTTCCTTCCATTTTCTTGTTTTTGATAATTTTAATGGCTCAGTTTCAGTTTCAACTTAATGGCTCTCTTGAGTTTATGGCGTATTGTTCTGAATTCCTCAAGTTCCCGGTCGAAACTGTTGCTTCTTCTGCTTCTTGTTCCTTTTCGCTAGAGGTTAGGCGTATAAACTTTCTGCGGAGTTGCACATACGAACAGACGTTCCTACATACACGCGCACAAACATCATTATAAATAGGGTTGCTTCCGATTCTAGTGAATTCGAAACATGGAGATATGCAAAAACTGGAGAAACGGCCCTAATACGATAAATTCCGCTGGGAAGTTAATACTATGTAAATCAAGTTCTTTGTTATAGAAAAGAAAAGTTGTAAAACTAAGAATTTGTTGTTATAACACATGTTGGAGGAAATTCCTGAAACGTTGTCATTCTTATTCTTTTAACCTCCTCTTTTTCTAGAGCCTTGGTCCTATTAACATGTGTACAACAAACCGATAAAAATCAATTAGAACATCCAAAAACTAAACAACGAACGCAAAAAAGGCCATTTAGTTCGGAAAGATTCAAAATTAAATCGGAACTATCCAAAGGACAATTTTCATTTCCGTTGCAGACAAATAGGCAGCTGTTAGTAGGTAGGTGGTATT
This sequence comes from Sphaerophoria rueppellii, assembly GCA_920937365.1. NCBI lineage: Eukaryota > Metazoa > Arthropoda > Insecta > Diptera > Syrphidae > Sphaerophoria > Sphaerophoria rueppellii. The sequence continues at coordinate 54,390,204 of CAKKXW010000003.1, forward strand.
GTTGCTGCAGAAAACATAAATACGTGACCCAAAGAAAATTCAACTTTAATGCAACCATACAAATTATCTAGGTATACAAAGTGCAGAGCTGAATGGGCGCCAAATGTTTCCAAAAAAAATTAAATTCAAATATTCGCTAAATTGCCTTTTTACAACTGCATACAATGGTTTATGTTTTCAAATTAAATTTTGTGAAAAGTTAATTCTCCCAACAAAACACTTGTACCATACACAAACGACGCACGATTACGGTAATTGAGATTTTTCTCATAAAAACAAAACAAAACAACAACTGTTAAGATATGTGCATACGTATCTTCATTAGTCTAATTTTTTCCATTCTCCAGCAATCAAAAGTTATTTGGAACTCGCAAGAGGACTTACTCTTTTGGAACTTGCATAAGGACTTAATGTGGATGCGAAGAAAAGGATATTTTTATTTGTTTTTCTTGAAGTTGGTGCATTTTGGCCATCACAGTTTTCCCTATTATACAAAAATAAATTATCCAGAAGACAGGGAAAATAATACAAACACAAACACAAACAGAAAAATAAAAAAAAATTAAAAGTAGATAAACAAAAACAAGAGACAAAAAAAAAATAAATAACTTAGCAACGTAAACGCCTTGCATAATATTAAAACTTTAATTTTCATCCCAGTAAGAAGCAGTCCAGCAGCCAACAACCTTGGCTTGGTACTACCACTGTACCACGTTCATATGACACAGCCAGCGAGGTTCCAGTTTCATTTAGATGACAGTATCCTGTCAGGAGAAAAAAGAACAAAATTGGATGGAGATTCAGTCGGAGGGTGATATGGGAGGGTGCATTAAATTGTTTTCGTTTGTGTCTTGAGATTGCTTTTTTTTCCCTATCTCTATTAAAGAAGTTATTTCAGAGTCAAGCCGTAGACGAACCTAATGTATATTGCAAATGTTAAATGTTAAAGTATTTTTAAAAAACTTTATCATTTACCATTGTTTCATTGCTGATTATGATTGATATTGGAATTTTTTGGATTAAAAGCTGAATAAGCAATGATTAACTTAATCATTTTCTTTTATCAATAAGCTAAGTAAGCTTTTTTTCTTACATTCCGCGTTGAACGGGTTCTAACCTCTCAATATGAAGTCGGAAAAGAATGTCCCTACCTGTGAATCGTATTCAAGCTGAGGACGAATAAATCAATGATGTATATATAGAGAGTGCGTGATATTCGGATCACGGAAATCCTTTGACCAACGCTTAATAAATTCCAAAATTGTCGATGTTATTAGTATGCTATGCTTAGAAAAGTCACAACTCCAAGATATTTTACAGTGACAGGAGGAGACAAAATGATGTTCTGTGAAATTGTATAGTCATGAGAAGTAGGTATTTGCTTCTTGGGAAAAGTTATTTTTTAACATTATCAATGAGATTCAATTTTACACTGTTTTTCTAACACCTTCTCTTCTGTTTATGTCGGTCTGCAAAAGTATTCTATTATTCATTAAAAATATATTTTTGAACATCTTCATATCATCAGTAAAGATGGGAATTTCGGTGCTATGAGCACACAGCGCAGCATTGTTAATAACCAAAAATAAAAAGAAGGGGTCCTTAAGGACTACCTTGAGGTACTCCCAGTGGCGAGGTGTGACTAATTACTAAAGGTAAGTCGAAAAAAAATGAGCGACTAGAAAAGAATATCAAAAATTTACTTACTCTTTTTTGGGCAAAGTGTTTTCTTTAAGTAATATTATTTTAAGAAGTAAGAGAAAAACAAAGAAGACAAAGCGCATTTTGCGTAAAAGCGGCTTACAAGTTTAAATTTGAACATTCAAGCCAATTTTGTTATACCTTAAGTCATTTTATATTTAAGTTTCAATAATCTTAACGCATAACAAAAGCGGCTTCCAAAGAAAGCCTTTTGGCAGATTCAAGTGCAATGTTTTGAATAAATTAAAATAAATAAAAAACGAAAAAAAGGAACTTGAAAAAAACATTAAGTTCATTTCTTAAAGCCGCAAAATTGAATATTCCAGGAAAAATATTTATTAAAGAAGATATTTTTAATCCGTATTTGTATTTGCAAAAAAATCATGTTTCGATTTGTTAAGTAAATCTAAAAATACTTGATAAGTAAAAGATTTATCTCTATATATATAAAAATGGATGTGTGTTTGTTTGTATGTCTCTTATAGACTCCGAAATGGCCCAAAAGATATTTGTGAAATTTTCATGGTATATAATGTTGCATTCGGTGATGATTTCTGTGAAAAAAAAATTGGAAAAAACTCATGGAAGAGTGGGAAATCTGGAAAAACCAAACAAAGATCGGAAATTATATATTTTTTTGCTTGGAATTTTTTGGTTCAAAATGGATTTTCGAATGGAAAAATAGAAAGTTCTTGATGAACAACTCGGAAAACTCATTGGTGTTCAAGTGGAAAATTAAATGAGATTGTGGATGCATTGGTTTTCAAGTGGAAAACTGGAAAATTTCAAATGGAAAACTGGAAATTTCCAAAATGGGTTTTCGAATGGAAGTCGAAAAACATGAACATGAAATATGGCTAGAATAGCGGGTAGTAGGATGGTGGTTTAGTAGGTATTGGATAGCAGGGTGAGTGGTTGCGGGTTGTGGGTTATTAGGGGTAGGTTTTTGGCTAATGGTGTAACGGTAAGCGTGTAGAAATAATTGGTAGCGAGTAACAGAATAGAGTTACTGGGTAGCGGGCATGGGAAGACGTACTGGGTAGCACAAGCGGGTAGCGTTTAAAGGGTAATGGGGAGTGCGGTAGAGGAGTATCAATTATCGATTGAGGCAGTACCAAGTCTGCAGGGTCAGCTAGTATCCTATATTTATTTTATTTTATTATGTCTACTATCTTTTATTTCTATCTATGGCGATTGTAGCCGCCCGGCCTGAACTTTTAATGCACATGCGTTAGCCACGATCGGGGTTCTTGCAACCGTATAAAGTTCTGAACTTTAGAACTTAAATATTTTCCGCTTCAATTATCAAGATGATTTAGAGAACGCACTCTCCCGCCATTTTTTTTTTACGAAAAAATTAGTCCAATTTTTTATACAAAAAATTACGAAATTTTACCAAATCCCGTTCGCTTACTTAAAAATTTGTAATTTTACGTAAAAGAGAGCGCTCATGAGACAGTAAAATATTTCCCCAACCTACGAATTTTAGCCCAAAAAATTTCTTTTCGGTCAAGCGGCCTAGGTCTTAGGGCTATTGGAAGGCGAATTTCACGATCGGATCGTGTCGTTCGAAATTTTTTAAAACATCCAGAATCTAATGGGACAAAAATAACACCGGGGCGTCCGCAGAAGCTAACACGTCGCGACAAGAGGCGTTTAATCAATGCTGCATCCAGCATTCTTTGCCGGAATATCGTAACGAATTGGGTTTAGGAGTTTCGGTTTCAACCACTTCTCGTGCTTTAAAAAGCAGTGGAGTGATTGTTCGGGAAAAAATGGTGCCAGCTCCAAATTTAACAGCAGCCCACAGCAAAAAAGATTCGAATTTACCCGCTAAAAAATATAAATCGGGATTGGAAACCCGTACGTGACTTTCTATTAATCTACACTAAAATCTCGTTATTCCAAATAGCATACTGGAATGAATGTTTCTTATTAGGTCATTTTTAGTGATGAAAAAAGTTAAATCTCGATGGACCAGATGGTTTAAGCGGATATTGGCACAATTTGAGGAAAGAGAAAAAGTTTTTTCCAAGAGGAACTTTGTTGGTGGCAGCTGTATGGTTTGGGGGGCCTTCTGCGAGCATGGTAAGATTGCACTTGCCTTCACCTCTACCAGAATGAACAGTCCTACTACACTTCGGTCCTTAAGAAGAATTTGGTACCTTATTTAAGACGATTTCGCCGAGTTGAGCATGTCTTCCAACAAGTTAATGCCCCAATTCATGTAAGCCGTCAAAGTTTGGATTGGTTCGAATCGAAAAACATTAATTTGATGGAGTGGCCGTCACTTTCTCCAGATTGCAACCCCATCGAAAATCTTTGGCGAATTTTAACTCGAAAAATGTATGCCCACAATAAGCAATTTGCTAGTGTTGCTGAGCTGCGAGAGGCAGTTGTGACAGAATGGAACGCTTCAGACGACTCTGTATTGAAAAATCTAGTTAATAGTATGCCAAAAAGAATTCTAAGATTGGTGGAAAATACAGGCAACAAAATTGCATATTAATTTTTTGTTAAAAATGAACTTAAAACAAAGAAAAAACAAAAAACAATAAGTGGGGTTATATTTTTGCAATACAACCAAAATCTGTTTTTAATTTTTAAACACCAGGAGAGGAAGTAACGGTACTTTATTTTCTTCTCAATTTACTTGATCAGTGATGCAACTCAATAAAAAAATAGTAAGGAGTCACTCCTATTGTAGGTTTTCGTTTAAATACATTTTTCCGGGTGCGGTTATACTTATGCAAGGCACTGTACATAAAAATGGATGCATGTTTGTATTTCCTTTAGGGACTCTGCTCAACAGATATTTGTGATATTTTCATGGTTAATACTGTTCTATTCAGTGATGGTATCTGTTAAAAAAAAAATTGAAAAAATCACAACGAAGCGTGGGAATTGTTTAAACTAGAAAAACCTAACAATGCTCAGAAATTTCATTCTTTTCGCTGGTAATTTTTTATTTCAAAATGGGTTTTCGAATGAAAAAGAGAAAGTTTTTGATGAAAAAAAAACAGAAAACTCATTGGTTTTCGAAGAAAAAATTTCAGGAAATTGTAGGTGCACTCATTTTTAAATGGAAAAATGGAAAATGTTTGATTGGGAATACTCAGAAAACTCCTGCGAGAGCACGAAGAACCTTAAACCCTAAAATCAAGTTTTTCTTTGTAATTTAAAGTGCATTGGTTTGTTTGTATGTCCGGTAGGGACTCTTTATCCTCAATGTATTCTTATAAAATTTTTCACTGTAGTTTGTAGATATGGACTGAATAAAAACAATTTTTTGGGACAATCGGGAAAGTCAGCAAATAAGGGGGACAATCGAAAGACAATCGAATTCTGATTTTGTGAAATAGCCAAATGCCCAAATCACAACGAAAGAACGAGAACTTGTTGAATTTTTCAACGAGATTTGCATTTTACTACATGATTGATTTAATGGCAACACTGCCAAGCAGCCATCAGAGATGCCGCCTCTGAAGTGCTAGGGTTTACAAGGCCACCACAACGAAACCCCTGGTTTGACGATGAATGCCGGCGAGCACATGCAGCTAAACAAGATTTAGTTAGTACATCATTTTACGTTTAGAGCAACTTTTTAAGTTGTTCAAGAGCAAGAAAGCAACACTAAACCCGTAAACCGATAAAGTGTTTTAGTCTTAAGCTAACAGAAAGCTAACAGGGGGAATAAACGACTGAAAGGGCTAACAGGGTTTTTTAACAAAAATAAGTCAGGTATA
>CAKKXW010000003.1:54553385-54563422 GCA_920937365.1 Sphaerophoria rueppellii
AAAACGTTGTGTGAACTCGGCTAAATGTGACAGGTCAACAGGAAATTTAAATTTGTCAGAATTTAAACGAAGACAAAAACTTCAAAAAATAATTCTTTGAATTTTCTGATTTGAATATTTATTTCTATTGTTCAAATAAATACATAAGAAACTAATTTGTTGTGGTTTTTGTTTTATTATTTGTCACCGAGTTTAATACTGCAAACAAATTCAAATTTACAAAAAAAAAAAAATAATAATAAACTCGTTTCTTACTTAGAACAGTTTCAACGGTTAGAAGGTTAGAACTCAAACTCATACTAGAAGTATGCAACATCTTTCACGGAAATAGCTTTAACTAGTTGTCTAGTTGTAACTAGACAGCACCACTAATAAAGGAGTCTGATGATCGGCTTGGCACCCGTGAAATAGCTAGGTATAACTCCAGCCAAATAAAGGAATTGACGGAAAAAGTCATTGGTGGAGGCACCTCTAAGTTGCTAGCGTTGTTCAAAACACATAAATCTTTCGCTGTCATTGGAATAAAATTCGCGCGTCTGCGAGTTTAACGGCTGGATGTTTTAAAAAATCTGTTGATGAATGCATTCCTAAAGGCTCTACCTACTTCTGCGTTGGGGATAGGATTTTCTGAAGAATTATTCAAAACAATCCGGGAAGAAGATGTCGAAGAAAGAAAGATTTCTCTCCTTTGCAATGTTGGGGATCACAGCTACAGCAACAATAACGTTTTTGGCCGTATCTAAGTCAACTCTTAATCGATCAAATATAGATCGAAATTTTGTTTTCACCGTTTAGACACTCAATACGACTTCTTGTTGACGTGTGACTGTTGTTGTACCTCCGTTCTTTAGTGTTGCTGGGGTTTCGTAATGGCGTAAGTGAAATATTCGAACATGGATAGCCTGCGTCTCCAAGCAATACACCTTGGTGTGTGCTGGTTCTTGCTTCTAAATCAGTTTTGAGTCTACAATTATTCCAAATATTTGAGTCGTGTCAATGTTTGTTTGTTATTTTGCAGTTAGCATCGGTTGTTCAGCTTTTCAATTAAAAATCGAACTGTGGTCTTATCCAAGCGATATCTTGAATAGAACTGATTTTCATCAAATTCTGCAAATGGATTCGCCCGAATCTGATTGACTTTTTTCTTTCTTATGATTTCAAAATCTTCGAAAAACTCACAATCTGCTTCCTCACCAAACATTTTTTTGTATTTAATGACAAACTTAAAAAAAAAAACTATGCTTTAAAAATTTAAACGAATGATTTCCCCCTTTTAAATTAAGACGACCACTTTAACGATAAAGTATACTTTAGAGTCGACTCCTACTTTAAAGTGCATTTAGAGGGGTTTAAATGTTTTAAAATTTGTGCCATTGCTTTTATTTTTTAATCCAGAAAAGAGAACTCTTTTTATATTTTCTATATTTTTTAAACACATAAATTAGGTATAAACATACGAATTCAGTGGTTGATGAAAATTAATTAAAAAATTCTATTGCTACAAGTGTGGTAAATTTTTCATTTGAAAAAAATTATTTCAATAACAGAAATTTTTGGTCTGAAATTTATATTCACTGTACAATTTCTAGTGCGTGAAAAATAAAAATTCATATCAACTATTGTTTTTCATAAAAAAAATAAAAAAAAATATTGAATAAACAAAATTTCGAAAGTTATTTTTTTAATAGTCATAAGTCATAACTCATACCTATGTACTTTAAAAAAAGATTTAATATTATGTATGTTCATTGGCAGGTAGCTATAGCAGTTATTATTATTTATGCATTCCATTTCCATGAAAAGCGTATTAAAAAACAATTGACATTCCGCTTCATGGTCGAGTAGATTTGTTCGAGTTTAAAGTTATAAAATTAATTTTTTCCACATTTCAAAAAATCACATGAATATACATACAAATTTATTTTCATACACTTCTTTTCTACACTGAAATTACTCAGTCAAAATGGTTCACGAAATTATATACGTAGGCACTCAACTTGCGTACTTATAGAGAGTACCAGGTCGTTTATGCACACATGTACGATGTGGTACTTCGAAATTCAACCGAGCGTAGTTACCGTTCTTAACTTGCCACTCATTTTTCCCCATTCATCAATTTTAATTGATGCAAAATGGGTCCTCGCATACAAACATTTAATTAGAATGTCCACTGGCAAAACTCTTTTGGTTGATTCAAAAACAGAGCAGATTTATTTTTTATTGAAAAAAAATAAAAAAAAAAAAAAAAATACAAAAATAGAGCTCTTCATGAATACATGGAACTATTTTTATGCATGGCCAGTCTTAAATAGACCAACAAATTCACCATAAACGAGGCGAGTAATTATTGTTGAAAACATTTAAGAAAAAAAAAACTATTTTTTCTCTAATTAAAGAGACCTTTTATTTTAGCCGACATAGCCACAGGGCACAGAGCGAAGCACACAAAGTTGAAAAAACAACTTCATTTTAAATGCAGGTTTAAATATGTATGTGATGTTAATAAAATGGGGTATAAATGATGGTTGATGGGTTTATCCTTTACCCATTAAGTATTCGCTCTACCCAATATTTGGATCATTTATTTTTATAAATTCAAAAAAGAACACAAAAAATAGATAAAATCCTTGATAAAAGCTTCTCACAGCTTAATCCTTAGAAAAGAAGCAAACATATTTCATCGTATCAGAACCAACCCATCGGCAGCAGCTTGGTATGTCGGTGTGTTCACCCTTGTCTCGTAAATTTTATACAGCAACACAAAATATAGAAGCCACCATTCTGACTTTTATATATGTATATTTCGTGTACAATGCCATTAAATCCTTAGCGGATCCATTTAACCACTTATCTAAGTTGGCTTTATCCAAAAACAATCCTTAAAAATGTTTTATTGCTTGCACTCGAATAATTTCAGATTTTCTTTTGGTTTTCTTTATTTCCAACCATGTCACGCTCCTTTCTATAGGGTTGTAAGCCACCCTATCCTGCCAATTGGACGTTCCTTATTCTTGTTGCTCTTTTGTTGCTTGTCCATTATTTCACTTTGAAGGATTAGGTTACCTCTTCCGTCTAACATAGCGAGAAACGCTCAAGGCACGGCGAAATTTCGAATACTCTCTTGAGTCTGGAATTTTTTACAATTTTATTTCGTCTCATGATTTGGTGTTTATAATTCTTCGTTTTAACTTTTTTTCTGTAGAAAATGGATCTCCAATTTAATCTTTGTAGAAAAAATCCAGAGTTAAAATTACTTTTTTCAGAAGTTCAAATTGACTAAATCGATTTTGCTGTCCCTGCCTGTCAGGGAGGAAAAGGTACAGAGTGTACCTTTATATTCAAGTTAATAGCTTTTCGGAAAAATGCGATTGATTAATAGCTCTTATAGAAATAAAATGTCCAATTTCTTTCATTTCAAAAACAGAAAAGTGTTGAAAACCTTTTTAAAACAGGAAAGTAAATGTTCTTTGTCATTGTTTCGTTTCGGTAGTGAAGGATGTGTCAAGTGATTTCTTAATGATTGATTGTTAAAAACAAAGAAATTTAACTAAAAAAAAAAAATTATGAAGAAGTAGAGTTCAATTTCTTAAATATATTATGAGAGCTGGCGTAGTTGGAAAATGTCTACAATAACACAGACTTTTGACAAATTGCAGGGAAGCTGCAGTTATCTCAGAAAACAAAAAGGATGCACGAAAGGTATTTCTTTACTCAACGTGCGTAGTGTTTCCCTTTACTCCTTCAAGCCATCATCTATAATGCACCAATTCGATAACACTTTCGCATTCGTATAAAAGCTTCTTTGGATTTTTGATGGTCTGTTCTCCCATTAAGACTAGCATTTGAATCTTGGTTGGGCCAGACAATCTTCAAGATCTTCGGAGACATCTATGAACGAACGTTTGAAGGTTTCTTGTGACATTGTATGCACCCTAAAGCAGCACGGATTCAACAATACAAACACAAATACAGATTGTACCTGCGGCCTTGTTCTTCTCAAGCTTATAAATGTTTTGTTTTTGCAATGTATTGATTGTGATCTCGAAATAATCTAGCCGTAATTTTTTGTGTAAGCTGATAGTTAAGAGATTCTTTTAAGAGTGCAGTCACCATCTTTGAAGATTTCTCTTAGGATTGTTGATCCGATATTCCTCCTTTTCATTGAAAAATGCATCACGGATTGGTTCCGCTACTGGTGCTGTCGTCGCTCTTCTATTACTAAAGGAGTTTCTTGTATTCAGATATTATTATCATATCAGCCGTGTTGATGTGAGATTGAGAATACGGGCCTTGTGTCTGCTGTCAGTAATCCGCCTTAAGAGAACACATTATCAATAAAATATTGATACTAGCGTGCCCTAGATGTGGTAACAATTATCAAATCAGACTTCGGTAATATCCTTTCAAAAGAACCTTATACCACAGATAATATAGTTACATAGATATCGGACGCAGAGGAAAAAAAATACCATTTTTCAATTTCATGGGACGTACCACTACGTCCCAGTTCGATCAAACTAGCGTAAATCATACTCAGTCTTTATGTTGTTACTTATTTGTATTGTATTGTCAAGTTGCTTGTTGCGTTTTCTTTTTTATTTGCGACGTATAGAATGGCAAGTATTGAATTTGTGCAAAAAAAAGTTGAGATGATGATGAGATATGACATTATGATGATAGAGAAGTCGAAAAAAGTGGGTCCGCCGATTCCGTCGGACTGTCCGTCTGTCTGTCTATTAACGCACCTACAGCTTTAACCACCACTGGTCCGATTGACTTCAAACTTGAAAATAAGAGGTTTGAGCGAATTCGGGTGGGTGGTTTCTTTTTTTTTTTAATCAAATTTTAGGGTAGCCTAGCCACCATACTTTTTTTTGCCAAAAACCAAAAAAAACAAGAAAACTCATTGGTATTCAAATGAAAAAATGTGCACGACTGGGTCGTACGAACTTGCTCCTGCATACTAAAACTAAATATCTATGATTACTTTTATGTTCCAAAAATGACAAGATTTATGCAATTCTAATTACAGTCTTACTTACAGCTTACACTTAACTCACAGATAAAAAACTCAATATATAAAAATAATTAGAATTTATTAAAAAAATTAAATTTGAAAATGCACCTCGTAAATACATAAAATTCCTAAAATTAAAATGCCAAACAAATTCAAACCTTATTTTTGATTTAATGAAATTTTTTTTTGGAAAATTGTCGGAGCCGTTTTTTCTTAATTATTTTTTTATAGGTACATAACATTTTTCAAAAATGTCTTAAAATTAATTTGGGTATGCAATTTTCAAGACCATGTATATATACATAACTTCAATTTGGATTTTTAAAATTGATCCGTTTTTGAGATACAGAATTTTGAAAAAAAAAATTTTTTTAAATCCAAAAACTATTGTTGGAGACTATCTCCATATTTGATCTCGTTATTCAAAAACGATCCATACGATATGAAAACCCGAAACCGATCCATACGGATCCTGAAACATTGGATTGCAGTTGTGGTTAACTTATCCACGATAGATATCCTCCTCACTGGTCATCAGACGACAGAGAGCCTGATAATCCTTGCCATTACCAACCCATTAAGTTAGATAACATTGTTCGAAAAATATTTGCTTTAAATTAAGGACAATACACACAGGACTTCTTAGCAAAAAAAAAGCAAATATAACAAATCGGGTAGCTCAGTAGGTAAAGATCCAATTTCAATCAAGTGTTGCCTTTTTCAATTTCAAAAGAATCTCTCAGACAAACACACTGTATACAGTTCACAATAAACCGAAGATAGAAGCAACTGATCAGAATTTATACCATATCCCCACATGAGACATGAATAACGTATGAAGGACTTAATGTGACACACTCGACATCGACACACTATCCACTTCGATGTTATCGATGATGAACTGCGTCAACAAACCATCCACAAAAAAAATACTCTTAATCACACATAAGGCTAGATAAATTCATTATACAAAAATCGACTTAACATAAATAATATAAAAAATCGACTTACGATATTTCTCCAAATGGTGTAAATGCATCCTTAAGCTGTTGCGTTTCGATTTCCGGACTTAAATCCCCTACGAATATGTGATACTGTTCTGCAAAGAAAAACAGAACAAAAAAATTAAATACGAAAAACGAAACATAAATAAATATTAAATAAGAGTCCTACAAAACCACTGAACCAAATCAAAAAGGAAAGTAAACACCACTACCAACCACACACGATTTTATATGTGTACAAACAAACAGCCAAACAGGCTTTTGACACAACTCAACAAACAGTTTTTTTTTTTCATCTCTCTCAATCCATCTTCTGTCATTCAATATCAGAATAGCTATAGGATTTTTCTTTTTGAATAGATCTTAACTTGAGGAAACCTTGATGTACTTATGCTAAACATACAGAAAAAATAGAAGGAAACATACTCTCGTTGGGTAGTCGAATTCATGTACGAATTCATTCGTTCTCTGCCATCTGTCTCCTCCTCTCATCCGATTAAGTTTTTATACTTTTTCAATTTTTTCGTGTTTCACTGTGAAAGAAAAATGTCCACGGGAAAAAGGGCAAGACATGGCAAGGAATACATTTTTAAAATATCTTATTTACTTTACCTATACACGGTAACGGAATCGTTGGCAAGACCGATAACATTCCAACCATCAGCACAAAATAGTCAATTGAACCGAACCGACCGACCAGCCGGCCAACCACCCAACGGAGCATAGTCAGCGTAGCTTACCAAACCAAATATTTGTTTGTGCAGCAATTTTGTTTAAAGGTGTATTTCACCAGCGTGTATTGTTGTTAATCTTTTAATGAACGTCGTAAGTTTCTGTGGCTGTCCTTTTATTTAATATAGTTATTTATTTTCCACCTAGTTTATAACATTGATATTTTACTTAGCTTAAGAATAGTTTATAAAACATTCACCATATAATTTAGTTAGATTGCTTATTGTATGTAAACAAACTTTATCGTATAAAAATAGCGGTTTAGAAATAAATACAAATCAGTTTTAAATTGAAACTCAAGGAAGTAACTTCTCCTTACACTCATGCAGGTATTACAAGATACCACACTAAATATGTACAAGGTATCATCCGACCCACGGTAAGGTACCTTTTAACTCCACATTCCCAAAGAGTTAAAAAGGTATCTCCCGACCCATGGGAGAACACAACAAAGGTATCCATTAAGGTGTCACCTTTCTGGAAGCGGTGCCCTGACTTATGGTTCCTCCAGTTAGAAGCCCAGTTCATACCAGCGGAATCATTTACGATACCACGAAATACTATGCGGTAGTTGGTAACTTAAAAGCTGATGTCCTGACGAAAGCCCGAAACGTTGTTACCAGTGGAAAAATTCAATGACCTGAAGACTCGACTTTTGTCTGCTTTTCAGCAATCAGAACAGAAGAGACTCTAGACTCTCCTCAGTGGTATCACTCTCGATTGAAGACGTCCAACCAAGTTGTTAACCAAGATGAGAGAGCTTGCGGCACCAATCGGAAGACATCCTGAGAACATTATGGATGAAGCAGCTACTAAACAAGACTCAGTCCATTTTATAGTGCAGTGACAATCAAGATCTCAAAACTTTGGCAGACATTGCTTCTGTCGCAGCGCCGACATCATCCAGTGTTGCTGACATCTCTGAATTGCAAAATCAAACTGCAGCTCTCAATGAAAAAATCAAACAACTTCAGGCAGAAGCCGAAGTTCTTCACTTTTAAAAAATTGTTTCAAAAGGAGATCGAAGTTCAGAAATTCAAACATCTGCAGCAAGGAATTGTCAAAAAACCTTGTAAATTTCATTCGGAAAACTGATTTGCGGACAGCAGTCAGTGACAAGCCAATCCACAGACACAATAAGTCGCCTCTATGTCAGTGAGAAATCTTCCAGAAAATGTTTTCTCATAGACACTAGAGCTACATACAATTTCAGTCATTCCACCTACAAGTACAGATAAGCGGACAGTTGGGCTAGTCTTCTTTATATGGTCAAGAAGCTATTACCACTTTTTTTGTGCTATTGAATTCTGTCTTTTGGCCTGTGCAATGCTGCGCAAACGTTTCAACAATTTGTCGACGAAGTTACAAGAGGACTGTTATCCATATATCGATTTTTTTCTTACCACATCAACCTCAATAGAAGATCATCGAGAGCATCTCAAATACCATCTACCACTGCCATCCAAAGTTTACGCCATCATCTCTTACAAGAAGTCATCAACAGTCCCAGAGCTGCGCAGATTTTTGGAAATGCTTAATTTCTACAGATATTTTGTTCCAAAAGCTACTCAAATTCAAGCTTCTCTTCATGCATATCCACGCGGCAACAAGAAAAATGATAAAACTATTATCAATTGGACTCGAAATCGAAAAAGCTATTCAAGCCAGTAAGGATGTTCTAGCAAACTCAATCCTACTTGCACATCCCGATGTACAAGACCCATTGTCATCAATGAAATGCATCCGATATAGCTTCAGGAGCTGTTATTCAACACTTTGTATCCAATCAATGGAAACCTCTGGGATTCTTTTCAAAAAAGTTTTCACCAACTTAAATTAAATGATGTGCCTATGACCGTGAGTTTCTTAGTGCTTACATGGCAATTAAGCATTTTAAACACACAAACCTCTTACTTTCCTATTTCAACAAAAACCTGAGAAATCAAGCCCACGTCAACTCAGACATTTAAGCCACATCGGACGGTTTATAACAGATATAATTCATATCAATGGCAAGGATAACGAAGCGGCTGATGCTCTATTAAGAATAAACGCCATTTCTTCACCATATTCAATTGACTACAGAAATTTGGCCAACAAACAAACAACCGACGATGAACTCAAAAATCTCTTCAACTCGACTTCATCTCTACAAATAAAAAATTAAATTACTAATTACCAAATCTTTAGCGGTATTCCTACAGGTAAGGCATCATCAAATTTACGACGTCAAATCACTACGATCCACATTCCACATTATGGCACATCCCAGTATAAAGAAACGTTTTATTTGGCCATCAGCTGCCAAAAAAGCAAGATATTACACGATACCAGATCTCCAATTGCCAATTTTGCACCACGTGCAGAAAGATTATATTATGTTCATCTATAGACCTTAGTTGGACCGTTGCCATATTCTAGGGGATTCACAATTCACATACGCCCTCACCTGCATTGATCAATTTTCAAGATGGCCAGAAAATATTAGTCTCCCAGATATCACCGCTGAAACAGTAGCAACAGCTTTTTTTTTCTGGGTGGATATACAGGTTTGGGATCCCTCATCGTGACAGACCAAGGAAGGCAATTTGAGTAATCCCTTTTCAATGAGCTGTCAAGACTTTTGGGCATCAAGAGACACCGTTGATTGCCTTATCATCCCCAGACAAATGGAATGATAGAGCTTTTTCACCGAACTTAGAAGCGGAAATCAAATGATACGGAACAGAAGATTGGGTTGCTAAGCCGAACGTTGTGGGTTCGAGTCCTACTCATGCCTATAATTTTTATTTCATCTTTCACGGCCACTGCCTCTTGTGAAGAACTGACAAAACTTCCAAGAGCATCATCTGTCATGAAAAAGTGTTTCTCAACTTTGCCGTTCGGAATCGGCGTTAAACTGTAGGTCCTCTCAATTCTTTTTACATACCTAGAGAATTGTTGATGAGAGTAAGCCACTTAGGCCTTGGCTCTTCAAGAGCTGGCGGGCCACTCTATTTATTTATTTAAAGTGTCTTCTTGATGGTACAAGGTAGTAACATTGCGTCTGTGTGTAAATTCATTATAATGTCATGAAAATACAAGTATTCTCTTTAGCATTTCCAACAATATTCATTAAGAAATTCACCATACAAGTTGCGTGTCCATATCAATCTTGCAACAGGAGAATTTTTCATCGTTAAACGTGTCGGTTCCGGATTCACCGAATGAGAGTAGTTGTTAAGAGATCCATACATTTTTCTTAACTCTCCTGGATGTCAAATTGCGGCTAAGGCTTGCCGTTT
>CAKKXW010000003.1:54587811-54602203 GCA_920937365.1 Sphaerophoria rueppellii
AATACGTTACCCACTATTCTCTAATAGACCTCAAAGAACAAGTTAAAAATTCTTTTGCTTTTATTTTCAATTTTTTCAAATTTTTCGTTTTCTTAAAAATTGAACAAGAAACTCCAGATAATCTCTTATCACCCATTGCATAAAAAAAGAGAAAAATAGCACTGAAAAATAAATCGCTGAAAAAAATTATCGTTGCCAATAAAATTTAGAAGGAATGATAGCTCAACCACATAAAAAACAATATCCAAATCGTTCTAAAGTCGAGGGTAAAAAAAGAAGAAACCACAACAACCGATCGCGCCGCCGACGACGGCCGACGCGGCGAGCACAACGCAGCCCACAACACAACACAACATAACCCATCGATCCATCCTTGGATGTTCGTAGCAAAATTATATAGAAAAAAAAAACTACCTGCACGTGAACAGTTGAAAGTTGTGTTGGCACACGAAAAGGAATGGCAAACAGAACAGAAAATGTTTGTATCTTTCGAATGCAACTTGGTAGCTAGCGTTTGTGGCTGGAAGATGGATCTTGTTCTTGTTGTCTGATTTTGTTCTGTTGATTTTGGTTGCAAGGTTTGACTATAACAAATCTCTTGAAAATAAGGGACAAAATAGTGGTAATTTTTATTTGCACTGGATGCGATATCTATGTAACTATATTATCTGTGGTAGAAGGTTGTTAACAAACAAAATGTAAACTTTTCAATCACAAACGGTGCAGATGTTAAAAAATAATGCTTTTCTCACTTCAGCAAACTATATCAATATAGCTACGAATATTCGATTTCGTCAAATATTTTTATTTTCAGATTTCAGTCAAAAAGAAAAAAAAAATGTCAGCGAAGAAAAATATTAATTATTGTCAAACATTTTTTTTTTTTTATCGACAATAAAAAAAAACTGTACACTTGACATTTTTAGTTGTCGGTTTTTTTTCTTTTTTTAGATTTGTTGCTGAGTTCGACTCACTACTTTTGTACCAGTGGAGTGTTTGTCATCGTATTTTGAGGGGCGTAAATGAGTTTTAAGTATTTTGTATAAAATCGACCAAGCCGTTTATGAGATATATCCAGTAAAACTGGTAGTGGAATAGCGAGGTAGTGGGGTGACGGGTAGCGTGTAGAAGTAGCGAGTAGCTGGGTATCGAGTCGAGTGGCAGGAAGCAGGTAGCGGGCAGCGGATAATAGGTAGAGGGTAGTAGGGCCGTGGATAGAGTTTATCGGGTAGTGTGGTAGCGGGGTGTAAAAGTTAAGGTCTTATTTTTATCAAACGAGGAAGTACAAAGTCTGCTAGGTCTGATTTTTGAGATTTGTTGCTATTGATTTCTTGAACTGCTTGCAGCAAGGAATGGACTGGTTAATTTGTGAAATTCTCTGTATATGTTAGATTATTTTTGTTTGGAAAATGACTGCAAATGTTAAATTTCATTGTAGAACGTGTATGTGGTCTGATTCATGTCTTTATAATATATATACAGAAGATTGATTGTTTCTGTGGTATTAAGTTCGACTCACTTATTTTGTACCAGTAGAGTGTTCTGCACCGAATTTTGACAGTTAATGACATATGAGTAGGGTAGTTGAGTAGCGGGGTAGCGGAGTGACAGGAAGTGGGACTATGTAGAGGGCATAGGGGTAGCAGTTAGCGTGTAGAGTAGGATAGCGAGTCATGAGATACCGGGGTGGAGAGAAACGGATAGCAGTTAAGGTCCAGCATCATAGCATTTGCAATCACAATCAATAAATCTCAAGGTCAATCTATCTAATATCATAGAATTGTGTGGCTTAGATTTAGATGCGACGGATAGTCTTTATTTCTACGCACACAGAAAAACAAAAAATATTGCAAAAGTAAATTTATATGAAATGTAATCTTTGTTTTGTTTCTCATTTCTCAACCATCCAATCACATGTGCTACTGCGAAGCGTGGCAGGGTACAGCTAGTAAAATATATAATCTCTCTCAGCAGACAACATTATTGATTATAATTTTTTTATTTCTGTTCTGAAGCATATTGTTCCAGCAGAAAAGGAAACATCCATCAACACCTACACTACAAAAGTCGGTCGTCGTAAAAATGTCCTCATTCAATTCTTGCCGTAGCCAAAAGCTGAAGTGAAACGAAAAAAAACTAAAAAAAAAAGAAGAAAAGTCTTCAACAAAAACTCCTGCAAAGGGAAACTACAATAATAAACTTTCTGAAGACGTTCGTTCCATTATTATTTCGAATTGAAAGTTCGTGGAGGCAGCACTTGCCCTGGATCCGCTTTGTTGTGCTATTTTCAAACGAATCATTTGAAATAGTTTGATGTGTTTTTTTGCTTGTTTTTATATATCTATCTCTGCTTCTGTAAAATAGAAGGCGAGGAATAGTTCAATGATTCTTATTTCTCCAGTTCCAATTGAAACCCGTTATTTGATTCAGAGCGAATTGCAAGCCTTAGCTCAGCCATCGCCCTATTCAGATTGATCACCAATCCTCCGTTGTCATTTCCATATTTTGTATCTGGATGCGATGGCGGGAGTGGGATTAAAGGACTATATAAAAAACAGACGAGAATATAACAGAAAATAATGACGGGAAATTCTATATTCCGCACAAATATTTGAAAGTTTAAACATGTGCTGCAATCAGAAAGCGCATCATCCATTTATCTCTAAAATGAATTGTATCCTGTGCGATGGATTCAAATATCATCTTGAGACGTGATGTTTATACATGTTAAGTGCGGACGTCCTTGAAACCGGCAAAAGCAAAAGCACTAAAGTATACTAAAGCACAAACCGAGACTGATGGAAAACATAAAACAATGGCAACAGAGGAAATGGATTTTCTAACATCATCGTTCCAACTCGTTTTAGTATGCTCGTATTCACTTTTGTGAATATAGACAATACAGTGTCAAAATAGAATCACACAAATACGTTTGCAGAAATTGAGTCTCGCTCTTTGTTTTTGGGAAAGAGAAGAAGTATTCCTAAGACTAACTAAAATTATTGAAAGGGGAGTGAGTATCAGCACTGTGATTGTAACATGTAAGGATATTTAAGCTCAAGACAGAATGTTTGAGAGTCGAGCAGATAATAATAACGAGTTGACTTATTCTGGGAAACTGTATGCAATTGAAGCTGT
Organism: Sphaerophoria rueppellii; assembly: GCA_920937365.1. NCBI lineage: Eukaryota > Metazoa > Arthropoda > Insecta > Diptera > Syrphidae > Sphaerophoria > Sphaerophoria rueppellii. The sequence continues at coordinate 54,590,950 of CAKKXW010000003.1, forward strand.
TCAATTTCCTTGAAGACGATATTTAAGTGCTTTAGATGCAGGGAGTCGAAAGCAAAGGCTGCAGTCACTGGGTTACCAAACTTTAATGTATGTTCAGAAACAGAAATACCTATAATTGAAATTGCACGAAAATGCAATCAGCAAAATACACTTGAACTTTTTAAGGGATAAAAGATAAGTTAAGAAAAGCGATCGGGATTTTGTTATTACTCATTAGTCCTTACGTTTATGGTCTCATCTGCCCTGTTTTATAAATTGCTTCCTGTTGGTTCAAATTTGCACCATTTTTTAGGAAACATGAATAGAAAATATTTCTTCAGAAAAGTGCTGCCAATTCACGGGTACCGAGTAGATGCTGAATGTATACTAGGTACGTGGATTAGGAAATTGAAGATACACTTTGTTGTTGCCTTTTGTGTAAGGCTTTCGCCGTAATACTTGCGTTGGTTTAAAAGTAATGGGCCTATCACCTGCGTGACTACATTTGGACATTATTCTCAGGGTTTTGTATTTTTCGTAGCCAACAACTCCGTTAACCCGACCTAGACGAAGGGAAATCAGAAGGCTTTCCTCAAGAGTTGACAAAATGAGATTATCAAGCTTCCAAAAAAGAATATTTAATGCAGTTCGATAACTGGAGAGAGAAATGCATTCGACATGCAGAAGCCAAGATTGTGCTCGAATTTAGCTGCAGTTGAAAGACATTTTCAACGCCGAACAAGCAGGATTACGCACTGGGATCATCCTGGGTGGATCACATTAAAATCTTGCGGATAATCATATAACAGTGCATTGAAAATCGACCACATACTTCCCTTCAGGAGAGGGCATCCCAGATATAATCATCGCTATCATCAAGACAGACATATGATGGATCAAAATGTCCTTGTCTTGTGAGGTTATCAGGAGATTTTAAGGTCCAAAGTGAGTTTAAGCAAGATGGATGGATGGATGGATGTTAAGGAGATTTGTAAAATGGAAAGGCAAGGATTTGATGGACTCAGACTCAGAAGACGCATGCTTACCTTTTTAAAGGATCGTTGATCACCATTAAATTCTAACAAGAGTGGAGAGAGAAGAAGAACTCATGGGGTTCAGGATCAACTCGGCAAAAACTAGAGAGATCAGCTTTGGAACATCCTCATCATCCCTTGTATATATTTCTAGACAAGCGTAAGAGATAGAAGAGAATTTCTTATATCTTGGGAATACTGTTGCTGTCTGTGGCGGAACTGAACTGGAGGTAAACAGCCGATTTAGAATGCAAAGGTTGCTTTCGGAATGCTGTCCAAAAATAAAGGAACAACTCATTTAGACCAAGGTACGACTGACCCGCTCCAATGGTGTATCTGTTCTGCTTTATCGGTAAGCTTGGAAAGTCACAGTCACTGTCACAATTACATGAAAACTTCAAGCGTTCGATAATAATAGATGTCTCCGAGTCAGGATTTTATTAGAATTATTGGAATTTATTCCAATATAAATAAAAAATAGAGTGGCGCGACAGCTCTTGAAGAGCCAAGGCCTAAATGCGCTTACTCTCATCAACAATTCTCTAGGTGCGTGTGAAGAATTGAGGGGACCTACAATATTACGCCGATTCCGAACGGCAAAGTTGAGAAGCACTTTTTCATGACAGATGATACTCTAAGAAGTTTATTCCAATAATTCCAATAAAATCCTGAAATTTATGGAAGAATAGACTAAGAACCCATAGTCACTATTACACGAAAGTGGCAGTCACATGTGTTTGCGAGTCAAGCCATGGAGTGGAACCCGGTCATACCAGAAGGCAGACAAATTGACTGGCCTAGAAGAACTTGGCGCCAGAGAGTCGAATAGGAAGCAGCACAACTGGGGATGGGTTGTAGAGAGCTGAAATATATATCCAGAAAATGTGAACGCTGGCTGTTGGGGTAGTAGAGGTCCTAAAAGGTCCAGTAAATGTAGTGTTTCCCGTTATAGGTCCGAGGGCATCAGAACCTAAGTAGGTAAGTGATTAGGGAAGATCCCATCACCACACTAACGGTTGGATATTGCACCCATCGATCAAAAACAGTTTATTGTATTCAAAACTGCTAACCTACCCAAGTTAGGTTGAATCCCTATGGCAAATACCTGAATTAGGGCTAATAAAATGAATAATTGAATAGCTGACAATACAGTTTAATCCAGAAATATTATACATATATGTACCTTTATTCTGGTTAACCAGAAAGAACAGAACAGAAGAATTATTTTGAAATACCACAACAAACAAGTTGGCAACCATAACTCTGGCAACTGTATTCATGTCTGCTCAGCTTGATGAGCACTATGAGTGTATTCATGTATGTCTGAAGTAGTTGGATACAAATGGAGGAGGATAACAAATCTGATTGCATTCGTAGGTATAATAAATTGCATTTAAACTTATATCTGCATCTTTTTGAACGTACCTTACCCACCCATCACCGGCGCAACGCCCTCCTATCCGATCTCCAACAATCCAAAAAACCTCAGCCATATGAGAGAAGATGGAAGACGACGTTCCTTCTTGCCACATCCTTAGCTTTGGACGCATGCAGCAGCAGCAGCACCATCATCATCATCATCAGCAGACGTACAACTCTGTTACCTGACGAAGACGACTCGGACGAAGAAGAGCATGGCATAGGTATATCCTTCATGCCACATCGACTTTGGAGACCAAACGAAAACAACCAGGTGTGTGGTTGGGGATTATTAGCATAAATAAATAAAATAAAATAAAAATACGAAAAACGAAAAATAAAACCTCATTCACCTGGTTGCATTGAATGATGATAATGGCCATGATGATGATGCCACATTATTCGAGAACCAACGAAAAGTGTTTTGGTTTTTCTTCTTCTTGGAAATATTTGAACTGGCACTGGAGGTGTGGTAGATTGGGCGTGGAATATGTCTGGATTTGTGAAATAGCACTTCCGGACGAAGGAGTCTTATACTAATGGAAGGAAGAATAGGAAAATTTAATTTTATTGTCGGAAATTATGGAAATGATGGTGCTTCAGCGAGCCGAACCGTGTCGGGTTGAATTGTTGATTTATCGCTGCTGACAAGACTGTTTCCCTGCACGACAATTCTGTTTAATCGTATTAGGTAAAAAAATGTATTCCCTTGTGTCAATTTACTCTCAAGTTTTTCATCCGTTCAGAATGTTCTGAAGTTGTCATACAGTTTGATTATAAAACATGAGCTAATTTTAAGTTTTTCGACAATGAAAACATTTGTTATAGAATTTTCTGAAAATGGATAGAGGTTGGGTGAGGTTGTGCATTTTATAAGGAATTTTATTTGCGATCCCTTGAAATAATTCATACTCGTGTGTAATTTTGTTGGTTTAAAATAATGAAATATTTGACGAGGCCTAGCAGTTAATTCCCTTACAAAGGTTTTATTCAATTAAAGGGGGATTTTCGCCAACAGAATAGGAAAAACCTTGAACGTAATTTATTTTATTGAAAAGAACCTGAATTTAGAAGAGGTACAAAGCTGAGATGAAGTAGGTAATGGGAAATGATTGCTTTTGAAAGCTTGTAAAGTCCTACAAATGAAGAAAAAAATAACAATGTCAAATCAAAAATAGGAGGACGTTTGCTCAAGTCCAAGAATTTTTTTTTGTATTTCAAGGCTTTCTTAAAGCCGAAAATTTTAATAGCATTCTTCGCCAAACGCTTATGGACAAAGTCATCATCGTTCGCTCCCAATGAGCTATGCTTCAGGCCTTCACAGCAATTGAAAAACAGGTGAAGCTCGTTGGTCTTGAAGCGAACGAGGACAAAACAAAAGAAGAAGAAACTGAATCTCCGTTACATAAACCAGGGGTGGAATCGCCTTACGTGATTGTTGATTATCACTTTATTGGTAGTCAATTTTGATTATCAACTTTATTTTGCTCTGTGTAAATCGATCAATAAAACAATTTGAGTTTTTGGCACCACCTACAATAAGCAATGTCGCTTTGCTCAATCTTTCCTTTTTTTGTTGCCAGATTGACAACTAAAATAAATTAAATTAAAATTGAAAGTTAATAAATAACTTCACACAGAAGTTTTTATTGAGTTGTTTGTGTTTGAAAATTGGTGTTTAGATATAAGACTATCATTGTAAATTGTGCCCCGGATTCTACCTTTTACCGTTGCTCTAAGTATAACATCGAAATTGGGACCCAGTGTTTCAAGAGCATTGATGTCAGTGAAATATTCCAGGATAGAAGGATATCCAACATTTTAACTTAGAGGCTCGACCAATAACAAGGGGATGTCGGTTTATATTGAGAAAGTAAAAGTGATAACCAAGGGGACTTGACAAGGGAAGGAGGAAGTTATTTCTCCTTTTTGTGCAAGTTGGCGGGCTATAAATTTCTTCGGGGAATCGACTAACTATGTTCTCTAACACTGTGACTATCGAAACAAATGTCAATAGTCACTAGATTTCGAGTTCAACAATCAATCCTCTAATTTTTGGTTTTGCTAGACTTTTCAAAGGCTTTTGATACAGTCAACCACGTCAAATTATGTAGAAAGCTTTTTGAAAACTTCAATTTTTCCTCTGGCGCAACCAAATTAATCTTCTCTTACTTGTCTAACCGAAAGCAAGCAGTACTATTAGGTGATAGCCTGTCCAACTTTCTGCCAAACGTTACTGGTGTCCCTCAGGGCTCTATTCTTGGGCCCCTTTTGTTTTCTATGTATGTAAACGAACTTCCATCTTTAATTTCTAACTGTTCCTCCCATATGTATGCAGATGACGTTCAGCTGTACTTTAGTTTTCCTCTCAGCCTGATTGAACATGGAGCTATGTGTCAACGAAGACTTGGAGAAAGTTGTAAATTGGTCTGAGGCAAATGGACTTATTCTTAACCCTAAAAAGTCTAAATGCTTGGTGATATCTAGAAAATCTCTCCACCTAGATTATTTCCCACCGATTGTTTTGAACAACGCTCCAATCGATTACGCTGAAACAGCTAAGAATTGGGATAACCATATCAATGTACTCGTCGGCAAAGTATATGGCGTACTTCGAACCTTATGAGTAACTCAGAGTTTTACACCAGTTGAAACGCGATTGCTTCTTGCTAAGACTTTGATAATTCCTATCTTAATTTATGGTTGAGAAATTTACTGTAATTGTAATTATATTAGTAAGCGAAACCTTAATGTAGCATTCAATTCAACCGTAAGGTTTGTATATGGGTTACGTAGATATGATAGGATTTCCGGTCTTGCAACAAAGGTACTTGATATATCTTTTGACAAATATGTTGAATTTCGTAGTCTGATTCTGCTTGCTGATATAATGTTTTCACGTCAACCACAATACTGCTATGAAAAAATAACACCAACATCTTCTCATAGATCTCGTCAATTAATTGTCCCTCGTTTTTCGTTGTTAACATCCGAACGTCAATTTTTTGTAAATTCGGTCCGTGTCTGGAACTCATTGCCTAATTATAACTAACAAATTTTATTAAACATTATAATTTTTAGCTTAATTTTTATTTTTTGTAAATAGCTTCAACTTTATTAATTTGTAATAGGTCCGTTCACGTACCCTCCTAAAACAGTACAATTTTACGAATAATTACGAAATTTAACCAAATCCTGTTCGCGTACTCAAAAATTTGGTATTTTTTCGTAAATGAGAGCGCTCACGAGAGAGTAAAATATTTCCCCAACATACGAATTTTAGCCCAAGAAATTTCTTGGGGCTGATTTGTGAAAAGTGTCAAATTTTATTCAAAATAGCAAATAAATAAATTAATTCAAATTCAAAGTCTCAAATGTTCATACAAAAAAACTTGACAATTAAAATGTGGGCAAAGTTTGTTGTTTTCCCGTTCGCTTACTTTTTTGTAGTTTTGTTTTTCTGTGAAAGAATTTTACCCCCCACTCCTTAAAATGTCTCGTTTTACGAATTTTAGTGCAGAAAATACGCGAACGGACCTAATATTTACCCTGATTTGTAAAACTAGCTTACTACTACCTAATAAGATTCCATATCTTACAGTTTGTTAAGCATTCACGAATAAAATGAATAAATAAATAAATAAATAAATAAATAAATAAATAAATATATCTATTTACATCTCAGATGACAGGTCTGAAGGACGTTACAAGGGCTCGATTTTATAAAAAGCACTTCACCCGTCCCAAGAGCTTAAATGCGCACGTGTAAGTAAAGTTGCATGCCGGTAGAAATAAACTGGGACACCCTCTCCGAAGATTGGCTTAGATGGTCTGATCGAATAGGTGTATACCTAGAGCTAAAAGATTCAAACCAAAACCATTTAAAAGCCTTTTATTGAAGCCCTAGTCTTGGGAATCTTACACTCTGTGGCATCTATATTTTTATTCCAATAATTTGAGAGCCAAGTTAATGGTAAACTATCCGATCGTATAAAATTATTGTTTTTCAAAAACGCATTGGAAAAACAAATATTTTTTCTTTAACCCCTATTGGTTTTATATATTACATTATTTCAATGAGCTAACGGTTGTCTTAAATGTATTTGTTTTATTTTTTTACACTTTGTAACCCACTAATAATTTTCTTAAGAATTCTTAAGAAATTGATTGAAGCCAACCCAAGGTTGTTGCTTACAAAAATATATGAAAACGACACCAAAATAGAAAAAAGTGATTATCGTTTTGATAATCACCTTACGTGGAGCAAAAGCAATTATTTTGACTATCAAGTATCAACTATCAACTATCAGCTTAGCCGATTCCAATCCAGGTTCGTTGGATTTAAAACTTTCTTTCCAACCGTTCAATACAAGTTGTATTTGACGGATTCAAGTCTGAAACCCGCACAATATAAATGCTGGTGTGCCCCAGAGCTCCGTTTTATCTCCGACCCTCTTAATCATTTTTATTAATGATCTCTTGTCTGTTACTTCTAATCCAATAAATCGTTTGGCTGACAATAGTACCCTTAGCTTCTCATATTCGTTTCCAGATTCACATCCCTCCTCTTCGGATGTGGAACTGCAACGGCAAAATATGATAAGCTCATTAAACTCTGAATTAAACAGCATTGTACAATGGGGAATAAGAAATTTTGTAGAGTTTAATGCTTCGAAACTCAATGCTGTCTTGTATCGTTTAAGCGAGATATACCCCCTTGCCACTGTCCATGAGTGGCACTTGTTTCAATGAGACATCTCGAGATTCTCAGTATGTGTATCACTGACCACCTCCTGTGGAACGAGCACATACGCAATGTCGCGAAAATGCCGCGAGATGTTTGGGTTTTTTAAGAGTGCAACAAATTTTTCTCCCCGTCTGATCTGGCTATTATATACAAGCCTTAAATCCGTCCAAAACTTGAATACAATTCCCATCTTTTGGCTGGTGCTCTAGCTACATACTTAAACCTTTGTATATGGAATTTATAGTATTTTCACCCTCGAGAATTTTTGGTTGGACAGTCGTCCCGTCTTGGCGCTGTCAGTTTTTCTATATACAAAATTTTAGTTCTATATCGCGTTCCGGACGTCGCTGTCGTCGATTCACGAAGCTGCAACTACTATAAATTCCATATACAAAGCTTAAACCTCTTCGATGGTATACAAAAAAGAGCAGTAAGAATGATTGGTGACAGAGACAGCACTAACTCATTCACCTCATTGTAATACCTTCGTAACGTTTCGTGTCCCTCCTTGTTTTACCTCTACCGTAATTGCTCTAGTGAAATAGCTAGTTGCATTCCACCCCTTAAACAATTCAACCATATAATACCTGCGCTTCCAGGAATGCCCATCAGTTTAACCCCGAGCCCAATTTCTGTCGTACGCTCAAGAATAGAGATTCGTTCTTTAGCCGTACTACGCAAATGTGGATCTCTCTTCCACACTCTGTCTTTCCAGATCATTGTTCAGGAATTTACAACCAATGTACACCGGCACCTCCTCTCCAACCCCTTCCCTCTTTCCTAAAGCACTCACTTTGTCTATAGTATAATTAGTGTGTGTTTATTATAAAAAAAAAAAACAGAAAAAACACGTATTTGCGGATTTTAGAGCGCTTTCTTTTGATGACTTGAGGGACCATTCCTGATGGAACTGAAGTGCGTTTTTGCGCCGACTATAGTTGACTATAGTTGACTATAGTTGACTATTTCTCGTTTTTGCACGCCAAAAGTTACGTTTCGTAACCACAATTGTCGTTTTTGCGGTCAGTGTTAAATTGTCAAATCGTAACTATTTCTAACTATTTCCAACTCATCTCAGGAGGTGAGTTGAAAGTGGTTGATGTGTCAGTGTTTTTTTTTTCTGTTTTAATAATTGTCAATCTGGAATCAAAAAAAAAAAAAACATTCTGTTCGTGCATTTTTTTACCGTCGTAGTCGTCCAATTTGTGTTCGTCTTCAATTAAAAACATTTCATTACATATAATATACTTTAAAAGTTGCTTGTACAAGAAGTTTAATGAAGTTTCTTATGTTTTTTATATCAATGAAATTGTCAAAAAGAACTTTATTTCCCCGGTGATTTCGCAAAAGGAAATTCATTAGAAAAGTGAAAACAAATGATGAGGTTATTTCTGTCGTGCACTTTTTTTCTTATTTTGCTTCAAAATGTACGTGCTAGTAAAAACATTCTGGTTTTAAAATAAGAAGGGATTTCTCTTCTTTTGTAAAACAGGATTGTCACTTTATCCCAATTGAACTCATTCAGAATGCTCAAGTTCCAGATTGCCAATTAAATATGCCATCGAAAGTATTCGCCAATCCAAACCAAGCACAAAATCTTAAACCTATCAATATGCCCATACAAAATAGGAACAAGAGAGTTCGGATTGTATCAAAAATCTTTAATACGCTTTTCAGGTAAGTCTTTTGAAGTAAGAGCATAAAACACATAATTTACAATTGCCTTAAATTCAATCAGGACAATGAATACCTCTACTTGGTTATGGAGTAGTTCTCTTGAGGAGATTTTCTTAGTTACAATGGACTTTTCGACGAAGACTTGGCTCGATTCTCCATTGTATGGGCTATGTCCATCGCGACATCAAACCGTCATCACCGCTGCCTTGAATTGTGACGGACATGTGTACAGTTCCTCGCCGGTTGGAACTCCTGATTACATTGCTCCAGAATGCTTCAAACAATTTTCATCTGCTGATTGATCAAATCCCAGCATAGCGTAAGTTCTTTCAAACCTCGAGTTTAAAACATTGAAGCTTAAAAGTTAAAACTACTTACAGGTCAGCTGGGACTTCTGGTCCATGTGTATCATAAGCTGTGAACTCATCTGCGAAGCCACAGCATTCCAAGAGGACAATGTTCACGAGACATACTAAAATCCTCAGTCGCTACGAGGAGAGTCACATTGGATTTGTTCTGAATAATTACAATCGTCTATCATTTTGTTATAGTTAATCATGTAATCATTAGAACAGTAATTTAATTAATCTTAATATCTCCCGGGAGTTCCGGGATTTGTGACAACCTCAATTCATGTATTTGCAGATAGTAGTAGTACATAAAGTTTAGTTTTGAATTGAATTCATTAATTTTATGTATTCTGTCGAAAATAAAAAAAGTTTCAGAAAAAAAAGACTTTTTTCGTTTATTGATATAAAAGCACGAATTATATATTGTTATTGATGGTTTTTTGTCGAATCTGGGAGCAGCAAGTAGGAAAACATCAGTAGCTGGCTTACTTGGAACAGCTTGAAGATTTCTTTATGGAGGGTGGTCTTCAGGTCGACCTTCTATTCGCACAACTTGTTGCCAAAGCATATGTTGTTGTGATGCATATGTTGTATATGAGACGGGAAAAAAGAACACACTGATCCTAGAATCACACGAAAATATGGGACCTGTAAAGGAATATGGAATATGTTTTGCCTTCTTCACACCTTTTAAGTTGTAAATTTACAGCAACGAAAATTGTCTCTTCCATATTACTATCATGTAATACAAAACGCACTTCATCTCTTGTCAAAGTGATTTGTTTGTTTACATTTTGAAATTAAGAATTTATTTGGTTAGAAGTAATTGTGGCGGAAACATGGAGATGAATTATGTTCCTATGTTATCAGACCAGGGGGAGTATGTTTTTAGAGGAAGTTCCATTTTATGTTTGCAGCGTGGAACAGGTAATTACATATTTCGAAGTATACCAACCAAATTGATTTTCATTTCAATGCATTTTTTTCCAGCCAATCCAGCGTATATTCCGCTGACCCCATCAGTTTGCCGCTATTTCAACATACCGGACAGCTATGCAGCTAGCGGCAGCAGTGTCATCGACATGCCGTCGACCAGTTGTAGTGCTGTCCCCGAAAACCCTCGTGTCGTAGAAGAGATTGACGCTTCGAGTTTGCCACCACCCAAAACGAAATGGACTGTGGCAGCAACTCGGGCGTTAATCTCCATTTATAAGGAAAAACGTTTCCTTTTCGACACCCGTCTTAAAAATGATAGAGTGTGGGAGATAATGGCGGCAGAAATGGCAGAAGCAAATTACAGCTTCTCTACGTTACAGGTGAGGAATTGTGTTTATAATATTAGAAATTCACAAGTGAAAGTACATTTTATTTTAAATTTAGGTGAGGAATCGCTTTCAGAATTTGAAACGAGCGTATGGGAAGAAAAAGGATGGTCTTAAAAAAACCGGATCATCTCCGGTTTCATTCGATTATTGGGAAGAGTTTGAAGAACTCTTCTCAAAAGACCATGCAATGACTCCCATATGTATCGGTTCAAATATGAGACCGATTCCCATCTCTATTGAAAGAGAAGGCGTAGAGCCGTTGGAGACGGACAATGAAGCCTTTGGCAATGAAACGGTCGAGTCTCCTGCTCCTAGGAATAGGAAACGAAAAGCCGATTTTCCTCTTTTAGAGGAAATTAAATTGATGCGGGAGGAGCGGCGTGAACGATGGGAAGAGAAAAAACAGTTAATGGAACAGGTTTGTTTTTCAAGTATTTATTCAGTTGTATATCTTTCCATATTCATTATGTTTTCTTCTTCACAAAAGGAAGCAGCCACACGCTCAGAGCTCTTTAACCGCCAAATGGAGGAAGTTCGTCAGGGACGGGAAGTTTTCAAGTCCCTAATGGAGCGGCTGTTGGAAAAGCTCTGAAAATTAGTTTTAATTTATAATACAAGAAATTTTGTTAAATGTTTAATTTATTTAATTTAATTATTTGTTATTTATTTATGTATGTTTACTTATGTTATTTATAGTGTCTAAAATCTTGTGATATACAAAAT
>CAKKXW010000003.1:54606298-54617033 GCA_920937365.1 Sphaerophoria rueppellii
GTTGTTTTCCCGTTCGCTTACTTTTTTGTAGTTTTGTTTTTCTGTGAGAGAATTTTACCCCCACTCCTTAAAATGTCTCGTTTTACGAATTTTAGTGCAGAAAATACGCGAACGGACCTAATATTTACCCTGATTTGTAAAACTAGCTTACTACTACCTAATAAGATTCCATATCTTACAGTTTGTTAAACATTCACGAATAAAATGAATAAATAAATAAATAAATAAATAAATATATCTCAGATGACAGGTCTGAAGGACGTTACAAGGGCTCGATTTTATAACAAGCACTTCACCCGTCCCAAGAGCTTAAATGCGCACGTGGAAGTAAAGTTGCATGCCGGTAGAAATAAACTGGGACACCCTCTCCGAAGATTGGCCTAGATGGTCTGATCGAAAGGTGTATAGCTAGAGCTAAAAGATTCAAACCAAAACCATTTAAAAGCCTTTTATTGAAGCCCTAGTCTTGGGAATCGTACACTCTGTTGCATCTATATTTTTATTCCAATAATTTAAGAGCCAAGTTAATGGAAAACCATCCGATCGTATCAAAAACGCATTGGAAAAACAAATATTTTTTCTTGAACCCCTATTGGTTTTATATATTACATTATTTCAATGAACTGAACCTTCCGGTTGTCTTAAATGTATTCGTTTTATTTTTTTTACACTTTGTAACCCACAAATAATTTTCTTAAGAAATTGATTGAAGCCAACCCAAGGTTGTTGCTTACAAAAATATATGAAAACGACACCTAAATAGCTATGGAAAAAAGTGATTATCGTTTTGATAATCACCTTACGTGGAGCAAAAACAATTATTTTGACTATCAACTATCAGCTTAGCCGATTCCACTCCAGGTTCGTTGGATTTGAAACTATCTTTCGAACCGTTCAATACAAGTTATATTGGACGGATTCAAGTCTGAAACCCGCACAATATAAATGCTGGTGTGCCCCAGAGCTCCGTTTTATCTCCGACCCTCTTTATCCTTATTATTAATGATCTCTTGTCTGTTACTTCTAATCCAATAAATCGTTTCGCTGGCAATAGTACCGTTAGCTTCTCATATTCGTTTCCACATTCACATCCCTCCTCTTCGGATGTGGAACTGCAACGGCAAAATATAATAAACTCATTAAACTCGGAATTAAACAGTATTGTACAATGGGGAATAAGAAATTTTGTAGAGTTTAATGCTTCGAAACTCAATGCTGTCTTGTATTGTTTAAGCGAGATATACCCCTTTTGCCACTGTCCATGAGTGGCACTTGTTTCAATGAGACATCTCGAGATTCTCAGTATGTGTATCACTGACCACCTCTTGTGGAACGGGCACATACGCGATGTCGCGAAAAATGCCGCAAGTTTGGGTTTCTTAAGAGTGCAACAAATTTGTCTCCCCGTCTGATCTGGCTATTATCTACAAGACTTTAATCTGTCCAAAGCTTGAGTACAATTCCCATCTTTCGGCTGGTGCTCCAGCTACATACTGAAACCTCTTGGATGGTATACAAAAAAGAGCAGTAAGAATGATTGGTGACAGAGACAGCACTAACTCATTCACCTCATTGGAACACCTTCGTAACGTTTCGTGTCCTTTCTTGTTTTACCGTTACTTCTACGGTAATTGCTCAACCGTAATACCTGCGCTTCCAGGAATGCCCATCAGTTTACTCTCAAGAATAGAGATTCGTTCTTTAGCCGTACTACGCAAATGTGGATCTCTCTTCCACACTCTGTCTTTCCAGATCATTGTTCAGGAATTTAACACCAATGTACACCGGCACCTCCTCTCCAACCCCTTCCCTCTTTCCTAAAGCACTCACTTTGTCTATTTTATAATAAGTCTATGTTTATTATAAAAAAAAAAAAAACAGGTATTTGCGGATGCCAGAGCGCTTGCTTTTGATGAATTGAGGGACCATTCCCGATGGAACTGCTGTGTCTCAGGTGGAGAGCCTACAGGCAGCCAGTTAACTAAGTAAACAAGTCAAAAATCTAACATTTTAAGAAATTTAAAGAGACTGCATTGGTTACAGATAATATCGTAAAGGTCTGTGCATTCCTTGTCGTTCTCAGGAATAAGGACTTTTTTTCGGCAACGTCGTCGGTCGTAGATACGTCGAATGGGTGCTTGAACAACAAGCGGTGGACGGTGAGATTTTTCGAAAACAATTTTCTGCTTTCCTAATGAACATATTTGTCGTATTTGGGGTTTTGAGTAACCTCAGAGGCTGTCACCGTCAATTCAGAACGTTATGGTTATATGATATTCGACCTTTTATAGCCTGCTATTGAAGATTACGACTTGGAGAATATGTGGTTTCAACAAGACAGTGCCACATGCCACACATCTCGAGGGAATATGGCTTTATTGCAAGAGACATTTCCTGATCGCGTAATTTCTGGTCGTGGTGATGCCAACTGGCCACCAAGATCATGAGATTTGACACCGTTGGACTTTATTTTGTGGGGCTACGTGAAAGACTGGTTTTTCGCATATAAATATTGAACCCTTGAGCTTTTTGAAACTTATTGGGCGGTATATATGTGTCAAAAAGTGGTCGATAATTACCTCAAAAGAATCGATGTTTGCAACAATTCGTGTGGTGGGCATTTAAATAATGTAGTGTTTTACTCATAACTTTAGAATAAATATAAATACCATGGAAACAAATATTTAATATGTGTTTTATTAACGATTACTTTTGAAACCGTTAAATGGATACGGCTTTATTAGTTGTGTATGAATTCGCTTGATATTTTAGGCATCGCTTCTGGAAAATGCATGCATCCAGGCAATTCCTGCAGCCTATTTTTAATTATATTTTAAACGGTTTTTTAAAATAAGAGAATTTGTTGAAGTGCTGCAATTTGCAAGGCTTGTAAGTTTGACATGGAAATTTGAATATGATTTCCTTAGGTCTTTAATGCCCTTATAATTGTCATTTAATTTGCAAATTGTCATCAAAATTCTTAAAAAAGCTTAAACTTGAAACTTGAAACCCCATCTCAATAAGTCCAGAATACAAATTAATTAAACAAAGTCACCTCTTAAATGTATCAGTTCAACTGCTTCCAATAATCCCATGACAGGCCATTTAATCGCTTCATTAAACATTCCGATAAGAATTTTACATTTTAATCTCTTCTAACCAACCAACAAACAAAACGCAAAGAACAATAAGGAAAAAAAGTAAAACAAGACAAAAGCAAACGCAAAAAAAAACTCCAACTCGCCCACACCAGCCCACACTAATGAGCCCTTTCCTCAATGTGGCTGTCCTTCCATTCTAGCCAAACGAATAAAAATATAAGGATTACTAATTTTCACTTGGGTTGAAAATAACAATAGAATCCTTCATCAAGTGGAAGAATGTTACACCGAAACCAAAAAAAAATTGAAAAAAAAATGTAAAAACAAAGGATTTAATCTCATTTCCAATAAAAATGTTTAAAAAGTTAAGAAAAATAAAACTTTCAAGACAAGAAATAAGAGCAAAAGCGTAAAGTATAAGAAGGATCAAATGCTATCTTAGACCATAGATGAAACGAAGAAAGCAAAGATTTCTATATAGCTTCTTAAGGAAAAAAAAAAAACAATGTATGAACACAAGACGAAGACGAGGGAGATGAAGAAAAAATTGCCAAAGGACACTATAATTTCTTCCTTCTTCAATTTAACAAGAACAAAGATTTATTTTTCGTTTTGCTCAGCTGAGCAAACGGCAAGCCCCCTGCTTGGCGATTCTACTTTTTTTTTGTCATCGTGTCGTGATGATTTTCCTTCGTTTTGTCTACGCTTCTGTTTGCTTGCTATTTTCGGGAATCATTAAAGAAAAGGATCAAGTTGGCTTTAAATCGTCCCGTTCGCATTGGAAACCAGGCGGGGATGTATGATGATGATGACGATGATGAAGAAGAAAAAGAACATGAAGAAGTACCAAGTTAGATATGATGAAAGAAAAAAGAGTTTAATGCCATCAAATGGATTGGGACGAATTAGACGAGGAAATATAATTCAGAAAGTTCCCAGGAGGACTGATGATCATGAAAAAAAAAACGACGTGGCGGTATTGGGAAAGCCAATTACATACACAAAAAATGGATAGAACTTATTTCTCTAGTACCAACTTTTTCTTTTTGATTCGTGTGTAGGGAAGGACATTACTTTGGTTTTTTTGTTGCATGTGTCGTTTCTCTCTGAACACTTTGGTCAAGAAAATATATCCGGGATTAACTTTGAAAAGATTTGGAAGTTTAAATTAAAATTGGCAATACTAAAAATTTGTCACTAGTGTCTAGAAAAATACTTTAAACGGGCCCTGATAATTCGGATTTTATGGTGAGGCTATTATTGCCTGATGCTGCAAATCACCCCCGCCCCCAATCTTTAAACAACCTCCGAACATGTTTAACTTGCTCACTTGGAATGTGGATACTTCAGAATAGCAAACATTTGGCTTCCTTATGAAAACTATTTGCTTTCGGCTTTGACGAATTCGTCTTTCGTTGGATTAGAAACTTGCTCTCGATCTGTTGATCCATACAAATGGTAGTGGACGTGTTTAAGTCTGAAACTTGCAACGTAAAAGCTGTTGTGCCCCAGGGCTCTGTTTTGTTTCCTTTCCTCCTCCTCGTGTATACTAGCAGCCTGACTGTCAGAGAAGATGCGGATATCAGAAGTTGATATCACGTCCACTAATAAAAAAGAGTGGCGCGGCAGATCTTGAAGAGCCAAGGCCTAAGCTCTAATCAGCAATCCTCTAGATGCGTGTGAAGAATTGAGCGGATCTACAATTTAACGCCGATTCCGAACGGCAAAGTTGAGAAGCACTTTTTCATGAAAGATTGATACTCTTGGAAGTTTTGTCTGTTCTTCGCAAGAGGCAGTGCCCGTGAAACATGAAATAAAAAATTATGGTTCACTACTACACTGTCAAAAATAAAAACACCAGTTTAAAATGGCATTCTCAGCAGCAGCTATAAAGCGTTGAGGAACTTTAAAATAGTAAAGAACAACCAAAAGCTGATCATCTTCTATGATTTAAACACTATTGACACAGTCCTTCAAGTCAATATATTCGGCAAATATCGATATGGTTCCAGACAAGGCAAATCAACATGCGATCAGATACTCACCCTCAGACGGGTGATTAAAAATGTCCAAAAATTCCACTCCACTACGATAAAATAGCCAACTTTTCAAACTAAGATATCTTATTACTATTCAGACCCAGTCAACATTTGCAATGCACTCCCTCAAAGGGCTGGACTAATCCGTATCCATTTCAACCTGAGGAACCGGTGCTGGAACGATGACGTATACCAGAATATCCGTAAGTTTACGTCATGAATGTATAGGAAGCAGATGGTTGTAGCTCAAAAGAAGGCATAATTTAATAGGCAAGGCTGACAAATACGCTATGCTACTTAGCCCATGCATGCTACAACCATTGGTTAAGAGAGTGCAGTAATCTGTATATGGCATTTATTTGGATAGCCACAAACTAGTCCATCAGACATTTATACAAACCTATTTAAAGAGAGTCAAAATTTATGGTGCATATTCAAGGTTTGATCTTAATTACTTTTTCTCTTTTATATTGTAATATTTGGCTTGGTCCGACAGTTAAAACTTATTCACTTTTCAAATAAAACACAAATTCACTTTTATTTGAATCACTCACAAATTTATTTATTCAACACTTTCAATTATTACTTTCAAACACAGTGTCTTTACTTTATAGCAGTTCACATTCAATTAATTTCGCTTCGCCACCATCGGGGTATTTATATAACTAAGAAGGGTTCGAGAAACTACTAGGTTCTTCCCGATGCTTAACGAAGTTCTCCTCTTAACCACTAGAGTAAACACAATTACTTGCAACTACAAATAAAACTTTTTGATACATAACTATTCAGCATTTAGACAATATTAGAGGGACAGAGATAAATAGTGTTTACACATTGCAGTATGTACACATATAGATAGACATCTAGAGATATAGAGAGGCGGAGTTACAAAGTGTTTACACATTACAATAGATTGACATACAGAAATATAGAGAGGTAGGAATATAAAGTGTATACATATTGCAATATTCAAAATGTTCAACATTTCTTTTCTATACTTATTTCACCAGAAAACTTTGACATTGTCCTCAGCAATCAAAATTATTTCCAAAACGAAAAGAAAAATAAAACCCAAATCTGTTGAAGTCGTAGTCAATCTACTTACACAGTTCCTTTTTCTGCGGTTCCTTTCCACTTTAGCGGCTTCTGCTCTGCAAATATGCTCCAAAAATACACTTCACTCGCCAAAAAGCAAAGAAGCAAGTTGTTCTACCCGGCAACTAACAAGTACTCAGCATCCAACTAACATAACTTCAACATACCAAAAGTACCTAGCTCCAGTGTTTTATATATTTTTTTTCTTGTTGTTGTCGTCTCTAATATGACAGGAGTCATAAATTGCTCTGCCAGGAAGAAACTCAAGTACCAAGTACCAAACCACATCACCATCTGTAAATTTCCACTTAATATTTTCATACATTCACTTGAAACAAGAAGACGAAAAAAAATAGCCTAGAAAGGTGTGAAGAAGAATATTTCCAGTATATTTTTTTTTGTAGATACACAAATAGCATAAAGAAAAAAAAATAACTTGGAAGAAGGATTCGCTTCCACTTGTAAGAATTTAAGTGGAATTACAGCTCTTAACAGACCAAAAGGATGAACTTAATGTCCTGAAGTAACGAAACAAAGCGAGGGAGATGCGATAGTTGAAGATGAGAAAAAAAAAGAAAAGCACACACAAACTAAAACACTCTGTTTGCACATCGCAGTACCTTCCTTCATGTTCATAGTGGAAGAGTGCTATTATACCTATTTATTCTGTGTGAAAAGTTTTTGGTTTTTTTTTCTTTTTTTTTTTTTGGTTTTTGGTTTTTCAAAAAAAAACCTTCTATATACTTACAAACAGTGAAACTTTTATGCTGGTAGGAACAAACAACTGAGATTCGCATCATGTGTGAGGGTGCCTGCCATAAGGCGAAAAATGACCTCGTTTTTTGTATAGAAGAGTTTTTGGGGCACTTTTCATAAGATAACCAGAAGAAGGCCTTTGATCGCAATATATTCCGAATGCCTGAATAAGGAATTTAGAAATAAATATACTGTCAAA
The DNA here is from genome assembly GCA_920937365.1 of Sphaerophoria rueppellii. NCBI lineage: Eukaryota > Metazoa > Arthropoda > Insecta > Diptera > Syrphidae > Sphaerophoria > Sphaerophoria rueppellii. Next base: position 54,613,489 of record CAKKXW010000003.1, read on the forward strand.
ATATCAATATTAACATCATTATTCTTTCACAATATTGACCTCGCCGAAACCAAGCGCTCGGGCTTCCGCAGTCACTTGATCCTTGTACCGTAGGTTCGGTCTTCCTTGTGGTCTCGAACCTGGTGGGGGCTGTGAAAAGAAGACTTTCTTGGCTGGAGCGTTGTCGTCCATTTGATCGATGTGGCCGAGTGCGAGTCAATGTAGTCGTCTTTTCTTGACCTTCTGGTTAACATACACATCTAGGTACAGCTCGTACAGTTTTCGGTTGAGCTTTTTGAGGAGCTTTTAATCCAGTTGTTTTGCCTAACTGAAGCAGGAGCGGTTCGCTAGGGTAATTATTCTTCGAATCTCCACTAAGGCGTCGTTTGTGGGATTGATGTTTTTTAAAAGGTAGGTGAACTCCTTAACTACTTCGAAATTGCTGCTACCAACAGTGACGTTTTATCTTTGGTGGTGGACGGATGTTGATTTGTTTGGTAATAGCATCTACTTTGTTTTGTCCTCATTCACTATCAAGACCAACGAGTTTCACCTGGTCTTCAATCATTGTAAAGGCCTCAAGCACAGCTCTTTTGGATCGACCGATAGTGTCTATGTCGTCCACATATCGTAGGAGCTGGTTGTATTTGTTAAACATAGTGTTTTCTGTGTTCACACATGCCGCGCACTATCTGCATCAGAACTTTGTTGAAGAAGTCACATAACAGCGCATCTCCTTGTCTAAGCCCAGCGCATATTTGAAACCATTCAGATGAGTGATTTAAGGATGGCGTACGAATGGTCGACAAAAAAAATGTCGACTGGCCAACTGAAAACTTTACAGACTGTTAAAATGTCGACTGAAGTTTGATCGACAACAAAAAGTTGCCCATTTAAATGTCGACTATTAAAAATGTCGACTGAAAAGTTGTCGGTTAAAATGTCGACTGTTGTAAAGAAAAAAAACAAGAAACTCTCTCTTACAGTTATCTAAGATTTTACATCCATGCGGCGAATGTAAACATTAACAGTTAACCGAGAGTGACTTGTTGATCGACAGTGACAAAGTGAATGATGTTCACATGCATGCGGCGCCGCATTTCACTTTGTCACTGTCGACCTTTTACTAGTCGATATTTTCAAAATCGACATTATAAGAGTCGGCATTTTGTTCGGTCGGTATTTTTATCAATCGACTTTTCGACAATCGACATTATAAAGGTCGACTTTTTTAAATCGACATTTTAAAAATCGGCAAATCGTACCCAACCCGTGATTTAAAGCACTTTCATGGCCAGTCAAACGATAAATCTAAGTTGTTTGATAACCGTTTAAGTTATCTGTTGTTAAGTAATAAGTTATCACTCCAAAATATAGTCTTGATTGCGTGTGCTGTCTTGCATCCAAGCAGAATTAGTCACATAAGTTCATAGACCTATCTTTATGCATTTCATGCGTAACACTTTTTATTATTTCATATCACTAAATGATATAATTTTAAATTTATAGAAATGATTTTTATCAAACATTTAAAACTCAAAAGCCTGTAACTGCGACCAAAGACTTACTGCCCCATTAATATTTTAATACCGCGCCTTTCTCCAAAAGTATAATAAAAGCAGTAAAGCTTTCTTTTACTATGCGAAAACTTAAAAGCAAACTAAAACTTCAAAGAAAAAAAAACTATTTAAGAATTCAGATTATGGCTTCATTAACAATAGCACCACAGTAACATATTCTCGTTATTACCTTTTGTTACAGCCGGCAAAGAGTATTCGACTTTTTGAAACTTTTATTGCAGAAAAATGAGAAAACAAAAAATGAAAAACAACAATTTTGACTCTTACCTTAAGTAAAAAAGTGTGTAAGGTAAGAAACAAAAAAAAAAAAAACACTTTATTACCAGCTTTTGTTGGAAAGTACCTTTAAGTGCAGGCAACTCTTTGTTCTTGTTTTTGTTGTTTCGCCAAGAAATTGTGGTCCTCTTTTATAATTTCATATAAACTTTATGTTGTAGTGTAAATATTTAATGTAGAAGTATATATTTTTTTAAACGTAATACGAATGTTTCGGTCGATTTCTTTAGAGTTGCTTTTTTTGAGTTTCAGTGTTTTTACAGTGGTGGTTGCTAAAAGGATGCCTACATAAAAATGCTAATGGGTAAAATGTGCTTTTAAGAATAATTACCCTTGCTATATATGCTAGAGCGAATTATAATGGAGAGACCTGAACCTTAGTTTTATAGAGCTTTAAAGTACTTGTTTGTGTTTCGTGCATCGCGGTACTCCTGCCACATTTCATTATTCTTTTTTTGGATTATACCCGCTTCGAGGTCGAGTAAATTTGTTTTTGGGGAGCGCTCTTTTTCTTATGAGGTATGTAACAGAAAATTGAATCCACCGAAAATTGCTAATGGCAGCGTAAATTTAAAAAAAAAAAATCAATCATTAAAAGGGATTATAGGGTTAGGGTTGAGGTAATTTTTACTTAACCCAAAATATGAACTGAATCCGTTGGTTGGTTTTGAATGTATCATAACATCCCTTGTACATTTTATTATGTATAACATTTAGAACTCTATTATCTACACATGCAAAAGGACCTTCGGTGCACGTTGGGGTATGCGACCGCAAGTCATCCAATGGATTGTCAGACCCATTCTCACCTATGGCTCTATTGTATGGTGGAAAGGAGTGGACAAATCAAGCTATCTCAAGAACCTAAATAAGGTACAGAGACTGGCCTGTATAGGGATAACAGGGGCTCAAAGATCCACACCACAGGCTGGGTTGGAAATAATCCTGGATCTCCCGGCTATGGATGAGTTCATAAGGCGCACGGCAGCCAAAACCGCAATTCGTTTAAAAGAACTGAGGTTTTGGAAGCACAGCACTTATGGAAACGGGTCAATCTTACAAAGATATGACATGATTCCAAGACTGATGGAGACCACCGGTTACATCCCCCATCTACTGGATTTTGACAGGAAATTTTCTATTTGCATACCAGAAAGACAGGGTTGGGATCCTAATTCACTTATAAGTGAACAGGGTATCCCTTTCTACACTGACGGTTCGAAAATGGAATCAGGAACAGGTGCTGGAGTGTTTTGCCAATCTCTCGACATCAGAGAGGCGTATAAACTCAAAGCTGACTGTAGTGTCTTTCAGGCCGAGATCTATGCCATTGAAAAAGCAGCTGAATTGGTACATCATAAAAAGCTAAGCTCCTCGGAGATTACTTTTTTCGTGGACAGCCAAGCTGCCATCAAAGCCTTAGCCAGTGAGACCATAAGATCAAAGGCAGTTTTAAACTGTAGGAAAAAATTGAATAGAATCTGCCACACTAACCAGGTTAAGCTCTGCTGGGTTCCTGGACACAGCAATATAGAAGGGAACGAAATAGTAGATGAACTAGCCAGGAAAGGGTCAGAAGCAGACACAAGTAGAATCGAAAAATACTACATGGTTAAGTCGACGAAAAAGTTACCGTATCTAGAGCCGGACTTTCTGTGATGTCAGTCGAAACTCAAATATGCGGAGAGACTACAGCTCTCTAACCGTTTT
>CAKKXW010000003.1:54637807-54648027 GCA_920937365.1 Sphaerophoria rueppellii
TACAATTGTTGTTGTAATACTCTCCTTACTTTTTTTTTTTTGACCTCTTCCGTCTTTCTTCAGATGAGGATGTCTTTAAGTTCGAAGATTGCTCTTGGTCTCGTCGTGACTCTTTTTTTCTGTTGAGTTCTCTCGCTGAACCCTCAAAGAAATGGAAAAAAAGGCAGATGTCTCTTTCATAAATACGAATAATGTTCATCAATAATTAAAGTGCGTCAAGTCTCAAGTATACTCATTCCGCATTTCGTTTTCGAGTGCCTTATAACATTTTTACTTCTCGCTCTCTTGAGTTGTCTTTTTTTCTCAGTGCTGCTCTGGTTCTCGTTAGAAGCTTGAATTTCTGTAGGAGTAGACTTCTTTCTGCCTTCTCCAGTTTTTTTTTCATTCCTCTCATAATGTTGTTGTTAACATGTCTATTTGCTTAACAGCTTATGTTAACAAAACGAGAATTTGAAAAGCCGCCATTATTCAGGATTATTACTCCTTGGCAGAAGGAAACATTCATAAGTTTCGCAAAGATCTCCTTATAAATATTTTGTTATGTTCCATTTCTTTTTTTCTATCTCATTGACGGCGCGGCGCCTACTTGAGGGCATTATATAATTTTTTGCCATCTATTCCCCTTACCATTTTGTAGATCCTTTTTTTTTGGTTTTTTTATTTGGTTCAATTTGACAGAATGAAAGAGAAGAAGATGGAGATGAAGGCCAAAATGGGGCAAAAACTGATATTAAAAATGATTCCCTTTGGGGATTTATAAAACGGATTTCTATTTGGTTTTTCCTTAGCTTAGTGGCGAGTTGGAAATTGAGGCTTTGCACGAAATTTCCTGGTGTACCCTTACTCTCTATCATTAATATTTAAGAACGAGAACGACCCATATTTAAAGAGTGTTGTAAGACTTGAATATGTATTGTGGAAGAAAATTGAAATTAAAACTTTATTTTCAAATAAGGACTTCGTTAAGAGTCCAAAGGTTTGTGTTCAAAGAAAGAAATATCTTCATTCAGACCGAAGCAATTCATTTTTAACTCTTACTTACCTTTGAAATTTATTGCGACTGAGATTCGAGGTCCGAATAAGGTAGAAACAGGAAAATCCATCTAAACTTTCGACTGTGGCTGCATCTCATCAGGGTATAACCTTTTTCATTGATAACCAAAAAGCTCAAGTCGAAACCCAATTACGACTTCATAGCTTCATATGAGAGCATTCATCGCCAGGAACTAATGGGGGCGATGTCTGAAGTCGGGATTAACAAACTGATACAGTGGAGTCCCATGATGACACTTAACAATACGCAGTGCAGTGTGGACAGCTCATCTAAGTTGTAAGAAACTTGCGCATGGCTTAGACAAGCAAATGCGCTGTCATGTGACTTCTTCAACATAGTCCTTGATCAGATAGGCGAAAGGCAAAGTGCCTTTATTTTAAATATAAAGTGTTTTTTTTTTTGTACCTTGGTACTTTTGGCATAATGTTTATTATATCTTCATAATCGATGTCAATTTCTTTGTAGATGTTACATAACATCAAGCCGGTCAGCCGCTCCTCACCCGTTTTGCTACGCAAAAAAGCCTTTAATCTGCGCAGACATGAGAAAGACCGCTCACTTGTAGCCACAGAAAAAGGCAGTGTCTGAGCGATTTGCATATAGCGATGACCTGTCTTGTATAAAGAAGCATCGCAAACATGTAAGGCGTCTATAAAGCTTTTTGAGCCGTTAAGAATAAAATTTGTGCCTTCGCCACATTTTCATCTCAGTTAAAAAATCATCCAAACATATTCATATACATCTGGCCATTCATGAGCAAATGAATGATCAGAAATAACAAGATTGGAAACCTACCTACGTTTCACCCTCCAAATAACTCAAACTTAAATTTTTCACAACAAAAGCATACTCTTGCATACTCGCTCCATGGTGTAAGCCTTGACGTTGCGGAGCGACTTACGGTTACTACTACTATGAAGCTTAGAGCTATGCGATCGTGAAACTTGTTTTTGCAGAAGGGCCTCCCATGGTCGACAGGAAGTGGAGTAGGCTATTGCTACTAATTATCCCACAGCGAAAGAGTGTTCCAACCAAGGCACTCCCATCGAAGGACGGCAGCGAATGAATTTCTTTTTTGGTGGCGTCTTCAGTTTCAGTTAGTCCGAACTACATGGTGAACACCTTTACGGACTACTTCGACTTATTTGAAGCCCACGCCGTAAAAAATGCGGGTTTTCCGGCTCTTGCACTTGGAGTCACATCAAGTGCCTGGTACTCTAGGTTGGGGGTTGTACACCGGGGTGACTTCCCGACTACGTAGAAAAAGGCCTCTGAAACGGACGGATACACTGACGACCCATGCAAATGTAGAAAGAACAACGAATTTCGGATATGCATGTCGGATGTTAGATCCCTTAATAAACCGCGTGCTGCCGAGCAATTAGCGGATTAGATGTTTGAATTGTCCGAGGAGCTAACATTGCATTGACTCGGACCACTACCTCGTCGTAGCCAAGGTAGTACTACGAATATCCCGATAACGGCCAAAAAAGGAAATGCTGCAAAGAAATTCGACGTCGGACTGCTACAATCGCAAGAGATCGCCAGATTTTTCCCTGATCGAATGCTTAGTAACCTCTTAAGAAGTCCTATGCAACCAACATAAAGTATCGAAGACCAGTTGCAACATTGCCTGAAAGCATTTAGAGATGCCGCATCTAATGTGCTGGGTTTCACACAGCCACCAAAACGAAACCATATGAAGTTCGGGGGTTTTATTGAAAGGTTAAATATCTGGTTCAAGCTCAAGCTCGAGCAAGAACCGATGCCTGCAGAGATAAGCAAGGGAACATCATAATAGAATCGTAGTCAATGCTGAGGATTTGGAAAGACCACTTTTGTAGACTTTATAACTGCAACGACGACCAAAACACCGCCGTCAGACAGGAGCCTTTCATCGGACACGATGATAGCCAACAATTCCGTGAACCTGACCTAGAAGAAGCGAAAACCGCAATATCAAGTCTGAAATCCAACAAAGCCGCTGGAGCAGATGGTCTAGCTGCTGAGCTGTTCAAAGCAGCAGCCGACGACCTAGATACGAGCATGCTTCATCTGTAAGATGTGGTCAAAAGAATGCATGCTCGATGCATGGAACCTCTGCATTGTTTGCCCGATCCTGAAAAAGGATAAATCAGTCTACAATCGCAAGAGATCGCCCACAAGATCCTCTCTGCTGAAATATGTGAACGTCTGAAGCCTTTCATCAACATTCTGATTGGTCCTTATCAATGTGGCTATCTACCAAATTTTCACGTTGCGGCAGATCCTGGAAAAGACCTATGAACTCCAAATCGATACTCACCACCTTTTCATCCATTTTAAGGCCGCATATGACAGCATTTACAGAGACGAACTGTATAAAGCTATGTCTAGTTTTTGCATCCCTGTCAAGCTCGTTCGCTTGTGCAAAATGACGATGGAGAATTCACGACATCTTTCGACGTCAAAAGAGGATTCAGACAAGGCGATACACTGTCGTGCGATCTCTTTATCATCGTTGTTCAGAAGATAGTGCAAAACTCCACCGTGAATACCAGAGGTACTATCTTCCAAAAATAGAGCGCCCGGTTGGGGCCAGTAAGTTAAATATAAGATTTTAGATAATAAGCTAGCTTTGATTCTTTGTCTGTAATAAGAAGTTTTAAGTGAAATTAAATAAGAAATTAATTTTGAAAAAAAGAGTCAAGGTCCAGAGCTCGGTCATTTAGAGCGGATAGACACCAATGATCTGGCCCGGAAAGCCTTCAAGCGGAAGAGGACCTCAATCAACTTGGAGTGCAAAACTGTAGACAACTAGCTAGGGACCGAGTTGGCTGACGGAGACTGTTGATTGAGGCCATTTTATCAGCCATTTCCCTAGCTGCTGTAAATATGCTACCAAATCTTGTTTCGGATAATTGTGTCGCATTTCACCAATTTCTTCGAAAAGATGGTTTACAAATTCTACGCAGCTTGTAGTCAAATCCATTCTGACAGCATTGCTTTGTTACCCATCGCCTTACTTTATTTCATCTCTAGCAACAACGCAACATGTTCATAGGCATTAGTCCCTACACGAAGAATACAGAATTGGCGAACATCATTTCGTAATTCGTACGTGTTGTGCTGATTCTTTAATGTGTTTGTGAGAATGTGTCAAAAGGAGAAGCAAGTCATTGGGCTAATGGTTATTTCATGGAAAAAATAAGATTTGCTTGCGAACATCTCCCTACATGCGAACAACGGAACCGAAATCCCAAAACCCCCCTGCGTTCGCCCCTGCCGTGGCGTAGTCGTATGTGCGTTGGCTGCTACGTAAAACGCGTGGATTCAAATCCTGCTCCTGCCCATAAAGTTTTTATTTCAACTCTCACTAATACTGCCTCTTGCGAAGAACTGACAACACTTACAAGAGTATCAGTCTGTTATGAAAAAGTGCTTCTCAACTAAGCCGTTCGGAATCGGCGTAAAACTGTAGGTCCCCTCAATTCTTCGAACACACTCAGAGTATTGATGAGCGTAATCCACTTTCGCCTTCGCTTTTCAAGAGCTGTACGAGCTGTACCAAAATATGGATGTAGTCCAGAAAGTCAAAGAATGCCGACGACACTGGTTCGACCAAGACGCTCCATCCAAGAAAGTCTTCACTTCTCAGCCATCAGGTTTGAAACGACCATTTACGGCGAACTTCCGGCGCAAAGACTATAGGATATTGCGGATGCCATATTGCCTGGTTTTAACGACTTGAAGATGCATGCAAGGAACCGTTTCCGATGGTAAGCTCAGGCTGAGTTCTTACATAGTTCAATATTATTTTTCGTGCTTTATCAACATTTTTCCCGATGTATAATTGTGCATCTGCAAATTTTCATTTTTCGTATGTGAATAATAACAACTTTTTCTAGAGGCCAATGGCTTTTTCGTCAATTCCATTTTTTGGCTGGAGTTATAGCTATTTCAGGGTTGCCAAGCCGATCTTCAGACTCCTTTCATTAGTGGCGCTTTCTATTTTCATTGTTAATTGAAACAATTTTTTTTTCTTAGCCAGTTAAATAAATATGTTAGGATGCTGATGCTCCTTCTTGTGGAAAGCTTTATCTAGAGTCAAATAATTTGTTTCAATAAAGCACGTTCCGTAGGAACAATAGCGCAGTGTCTTCGATCTTAAAATTTCGAAAAAAAATTTCGAAAGTTTGCTGTTTAATACTATGTTTCATAACCAACGTTAAGAGCTCTTTGATCACAAAGCGTGCTGTGGTTATAAAATGGTCAATTCGCTTTTCCATTATACCGCAAAGATATTTTTCAAGGAGCTCGGCTCTTCATCCATTAAGCATTCAATTGCATTTTCATTTTTAGAAACCTAATTTCAGAGAAACAAAACGAAAATTAAATTTTGCACAAAAAATATGAATTGATTGGATGTGCAAATTGTGCCTCTTTGAGAAATTTCCACGAACTCAGAGTCGATACAAAAAAAAGCATCAAATCACTCTTGTTCATTTTCTTGCTACTCGATACAAAATTTCATTCAAAAACAGGAAAGCAACAGTCATCCTTATGATTTACTTAATTTTTGTTTCTTCTCGTTGCCTTTTGGCTTAGCTCTTTGATTGTGTGCTTGGTCCTGATGCTTTCGCAAGGACTCCCACTTCAAAGGCCACGAATAAATAAAAAAATAAACGTCGCTCGTCGTTCCCTGCCTCTGAGTGTTGTTTATATTCAGCTTATCTCTCGGTCTCTCGGACGACTGTCTTCTTTTGACGTTTTCCGCCCTTAATACCAGCAATGTCCTCTTATTATTTTGTTTTTTTTATTTTTTTTTATTTGTTGTTTTCTTTTTTTTTTGCGAAATCGTTCAATCAAAAGGCGGACAAATCAACCATCCATGCGAAACAGGCAAAGATGAGCCAAACTGACTTACTGTGAAAAACGACTCAGAGGTTTCATCAAATATAAGATTTGCCATTAGGAGGGATAATGGTCTGAAAGGATGAATTCGTTTTTTGTTGATTTGCCTTTTCCATATACCTACCAATATTATTTGGTCCAGGACCTGTAAGTCCTTTTTTTCTTGTTGTTTTTTTGGCCATTCTCTAACAATTTCATCGCATCATAGGAGAGAGAGCCAGAGACCATCGACCAACTGCTGAACGAACGTTGACGATGTGCCTAATCCGGCAAACTGAAGATTCCCTCAATGTTGTTGTAATGAGGACACAGAGGCCTAATAATAAACATCCTTACATCGATGGCTTTTTATTCTGCAAGGGAATTTCGATGTGTCCTTTGGATGGATACGAGTATGTATACTGTATACCAAAGAAATGGAAAAAAAAGGAAATAAAAATGAGTATTAGCAGCAAATAAAAACGTCCATTGGGTCCAAGTGGGAGAAAATCAGGATAAATCAGAAACAGCAGCTTCAATTTGAGATTACTCTATACATTCCTCTTGGCAATGGTTTTTCAGTTGATGGACGAACGAGAATGGGATGACTGAAGGAGACGAACGGTGAAGATAAAATGACAGACATAAAACCGAATAATGCTGGTATTTGGGATTAAGTGCAATTTTTTCATGGGGTAGTTAACTTTTAATTAATGTTTCGTCCTTTTCCTGTATTTGTTGTATTTATATCTCTAGACCAAGGCTTATCACACTCATGGCAGGATGTCATATTAAACGGTAGAAATGCTTTTAGCTTTGTTTCTTTATTCATTAAGGATTGACAACTTAAGTCCTTAAGTAAATTGGTAGCTAACTTTCACGGGTAAGGAATTAACGAATCAAAAAAAGTCATGGCGAAACATTTCGAAAGGCATTTGAATCGTTATGACATTTTTTGATGTTGTGTTACAACACAACGCTGTTTAATCGGATATGTTTTATGAGTGTCCTTTAGGTAAACCAGAGAGAGAATGGGAAGGCATGTAATGAAGTAATACGTAATTTTTTATTCGCTTGGATAACAACTAAGTTTTAAGCTTACATTTTAGGCTAATACCGAGGTTGGACAGTAGTCAATCTAGCTAATGGCTACAAAGGCTCCAGTTAAACACATCCAACAATTCCAGCTTTATGCTGACGTCAGAGACAGATACGGTTGATGAAATAGTCGGTTTCCAAATTGTGTAAGTAACCATTAAATGATTTTTTTTAATAATCAGCACTCCCTGAAACATTTGGGAAAGGACCTAGAATGTTCTAATCAGCCCTAACTACCATTCATTTTCATTGATTTCTAGGCCAGGTGTCAGGTCAGAGGGAACCTCTCTAAAAGCTAGCCGCATATAGCAAAACATAGTTTTGTCACCCCAGCCAAGCTTTTCCGACTGTCGACCAAAACCTAAGGAATGCTTTTGAAGTCAAATTGTAAAAGACTAATTCACCCGCAACAGATTAAACACAATCTTTCCAAGGGACTTCTCGGTAATGCCTTACAATTTTACATAATAATATTCCACATAAAGATGTGGAATGAAAACCAAATTTACGATGTCAAAAAGGAAATTAACTTGACTCCGAAACTTTGACAAAATGTCACCATAGATAGTCACATCAGTATGGTGGCGCTACAGTCCAGGTCACACTAGGGTCTCATCCAACAAACTTCTTCAGCCAGCTCGGTCCCCTTAGATAGCTGTCTCTAGTTTTGCATTCGAAGTTGGTTCAACTCCTCTACCACCCGTGGAGAAACGTCTTTCCGGGTTGGATTCGAAGACTCTACAAACTGGAACATTATTATCTATCCATTCGCTCTACATGACCCAACCACCTAAGTCGTTGTATCGTCGCTGACTAGGTTAGTGTCGCAACAGTTCTGTGATCAGAAACAGGAAACGGAGTAGCAACAATTTCTCTTGAGCAAAGAAAAAGGCACTCTATATCCTCTGCCTTATTCTTGGAAGCTCTGACAAAATCTAATGCACATTGGCAAAATTACCGTATTGGGGTTCAGAAAATCCACAAGTCATAAGTGGTCGATGAGGTGTCATTACATCCAAAAAAAAAAACACTGTTTGGTGTGCTCTTTGATCGAAAAGTGCCATCGGACGCGATGGTTATAGTTGATTCGGAGCGTAATAGTCGAATTATAACCGATTTTTTTTATTGGCGATTGAAGATCATTACTTGGAAGATATTTGGTTCCACAACCAGTTATGGCTTAATTTCGTGAGAAGTATCTTGGTCGCGTAATTTTACGTTTTGGTAACGTCAATTGGCCACCAATATCATCCGATTTGACACCATTAAATTTTTTCTGTAGGGCTACGCAAAAAACTGTGGTTACGAGAACAGTCCCCGAACTCTTAATACTATTAACTATTATTCAAGTTTTGGCTGAGGTGACCTGATATGTGAAAAAAGTTGCTAAAAATTACCTCAAAATAATCACACGCTGCGGAAACTCCTGAGGCTCCTCCTGTTTTTCGTGGTGAGGGTGCATTATTTCATGAGTCTTAACTTCACATGGGTCAACATTTCACATATGGTGGGTTTTAATTTCACTTTTTTCAACCTGTTTCCCACCTTTGGTGAGCAATAATTTCACCTTAAATTTGGTGCGAAAAAAAATCAATCAATCAATTTTTTACTGCCCTAAGAATTAAATCCAAATTGGGGTAGTTTCGTTTTTGAAAAGGAAATAAGGCCGGATTTCAAATTCGGCTCAATTTCGTTGGGCGTTATTTCGCGTCACAATTTTTAAGTGACAAATTATGTATAGGTTAAAAGCACAAAATGTAATAAAAACTGTAATAAAAAGTAAAATTATTTCACAATTTGTGTTGGATATAAATTCGGGCCCTTAAAAAAGTAAAGCTGATTTCCATCTTAGATGGGAAAAAACTTCACTCGCAAAAAATGAATTTATAACTCATAAGAAGTGAAAATAGTACCCTTGTGAAGTTATGACCCGTCAAGTTAGGCACCCGCCGCACAGTTTTTTTGCACTTAATGGCAAAGGCCTAACTTTATAATGAAATAAATTTTTTCTTGAAAATGTACCATTGAGTATTTTTTATTTATCTTTACTTTCGAAGTCGAAAAATGAATGATCTTCCTCTACCTCTGTGGCATACAAGGCGCCAACTCTGATTACTACCTCATTGTAGCCGAGCAATGAAAGCTCGTTAGTTTTACTAACGCTAACATGAGGGAAAAAGCAAGCAATAGACAGGGAAGGACTCTGAAAACCGACATCAAGGGCAAACCAACTCCATAGAAAGCTCTAACTTTGATGTAGTAAAAGACTTTGTCTACCTAGACACCGCTACATAAATCCTGAATTCAGGGGGAGAAAGTCCTATTTCTTCAGTGTGCAGAATTAGGTTGGAAATTTAACTTAGGTGTAGTCGTAATTATTCTTAACTGACTCCGATAGAGCAAATGAACATCATACTTATATTTCTGAAACAAAATAAGAAAAAACCCCTTACAAGAATAATCCTTATATGTTTTGGTTAGGGTAAGACAATACCCAAAAGTCTGATGAATAGGTGATCTAACCTGTTTACATAATTGCTCAATTAATTAACACACTAGAAAATCAAAAAAATGGAAAAAGAACCATGTTTAACATAAAACAATTATCATTTTAATCTCAAATGGACATATGATTAAATTATTTCCAAATGAATTCACCTTCCAATAAACACAAGGCAAAGGCGTATATCTGTTCTCTATATAATTATCACTGATGTGAGACACATAAAAAACACACCCACATGCTAGTTGTTGTCATCGTTGACATTCCTTTCCCCAGTCGTTCATCAAAAAATTAATGAGCAAACGCAAAAGGTCATTAAAACCACAAGCACAAGGAGACACACGTATTGGAAGTTCCAAAGCATATTATAGCTGTCGAAGCAATCGACAAAAAAAGAACATACCTAACCTCAAATTAGTTGACATTATTTAGGCACGCCATGTTGACCCCCCCACAAGAAACCTGCTCAATTGTATTGGTCCTTAGAAACTTTACCGTAAACCGCCTTCATCCACCATTCTTACCCAACCCCTATCGACCTGTAGCTATTAGAGGCATTCTTCTTCTTCTGTGATAAATGAAGACGAAGAGCAACAAATTGTTCATAGAAAATCAATAACCTTCACACCGCGTCAAATTACTTCACCAAGCCTATTGAAGCTAATTTGTTAAGAGCAGTTCATTAAATGGCTT
>CAKKXW010000003.1:54775239-54785423 GCA_920937365.1 Sphaerophoria rueppellii
TGATAGTTTTAAGAAAATTTATAACACTCTGCAATCCTGAAGAGGGTTTAAACTATGGCTATCTGGCTTGCTGTCAAAACCCTAACTACCTAACCTCTTCTCAGGGAGTTAAATTTGGGGTATTTTTAATGGGTACATGAACTAAAAATATAAAAGAATTGAAAAACCAATAGATTATTCATCAAATTAGCAAGTACGGACATGATATTTCTAGAAATATTGTTCCATTTCTGCAAATTCATCGAATACCGTATTCTTCATCCAGCCAATCCCTAATTTCATGACCGTTGTTTGCCGAAGCCCTGCGAAGCGGGCATTCTACGTTTCGTAAGGAACTCTAATTGGTTTCAATGAGCTTTCGAAGAAAGGCATTCTTAGATTCATGTGGTATCACAATGGGCCTTTGATTTGCCTTAGTGTGTCTTTTAACATCCATGAGAGCCACTTTAACCTAACCTAACCTAACATCGCTTTTAACTTCCCCTCTGCCAAAATATGTACCTAAACCTCTGAAGTCTATCCTCGACAGTCCGATTGGTCCTTATCAATATGGCTTCACTTTGCGGCAGATCCTGGAAAAAACCAAAGAGCTACAAATCGACATCGATTTTAAAGCCGCGTATGACTGCTTCTATAGAGACAAACACTTGGCATCCCGGCCAAGATCGCTCGCTTTAGCAAAATGATATTGGTGAGTTCACGTTCTTTTATTCAAGAGTTGCAACGAGCTTACGGAAACATTTGATGTTAAAAAAGGATTGAGACAAGGTGATGCACTGCCATGTGATTTCTTTGAAATCGTGCTTGAAAAGAGAAGTGCAAAAATCCCACGTCAACACCAGAGCACCATCTCTTCCAAAAGTCTGTTTAACTTCTCGCATGCAATGATGATATGATATTGGCAGAATGGGACGAACAAAGCTGGCGCTTTGTGAAATTGAGGAGAAGCGTCAAAAATGTATTTAGCGCTATATGAGGGTAAAATGAAGTACCTATGCATAGCATATGCTGTCTTGGAGGAAAGGCACCCAACACTGACGGCTCGGGTAAAACATCAAAATAGACGCATATAACTTCAAGGTAGAATAGGAGTTTGACTACTCCCGCTTCTAACACCAGCGCTGAGATGAGAGGCTTGCTAATCGCTGTTTCTTCGGGCTAAAAAAACAATTGAGTGGTGAAGGCTCTCCCTATGAAATAAGGTAAAATAAAACATCACCCTCATCATTCCAGTCCTGCTAAATGGTGCAGAAGCATGGATATTGAAAATGATTTAAAATGGTGAAGGAGATTTAACAGCGAGCTTTATGCGTTGTACAACGGTACGGACCTAGCCAGAAAAGTCAAGCTCCAGCTATCCAGATGGCTAGGTCATATAAAGCGGATGGACACTCATTGTCCAGCCTGGAAACCCTTCGATACCTTTAACAAAAAACATAAATATAGAGGCAGACCGCGACTCAGGTAACCTACGAAATTGAACTCAGCCGGTTTAATAACTAGCACAAGTTTAATTGTGATTGCTATAGATATGAGATCCTCCTGTGAAATACACCAAGCTGCTGAAAACGATGAATCAATTCGTCATAATGTTTTTAATGTAAATTCTTGACGGATGTATTCTTACTTGAACATTGCACTAAGCATAGCAGTTCAAGGTGTAAGGCTATGATAAATCAACAAGGGTACAAGACTAGCAGTAAAACACAAAACATCAAGCTTTAGCCCTTTCACAAGATCCTTGATACCGCTCAATACAAGGGCTCTGATGACACTCAATACAACAGGCCTGTCTTCTGGAGGATCAGCAGATAGCCCCTGGAAGCACTAAACATAGAAGGCTAACGCTTTATTAGCGCAACAGAAGCAAGTTCCCCTGTGGCACTAAACATAGCTAGTTGATATACAAAACCTCTAGGTAGTTTGATGCTTATCAACTGTTTTGACTGCTTAGGTACTTATTGAAAAGCAGCGATGAAATTCACTCAAGAGCCAAACAGCCCAAAACCAAAAAGATGTGTCGTAGGATATGGAATCCCGTCGTGAGCAAGAGGGATTTTATGATAAATTGATGGTCGAATTGCGAATAGAGGAACCAGACTTGTACCGCAATTTTTGGATACAATATGCAATTCGACCACCTTGCATATTGTATTGCATTTTGCCGGATGTCAAAGGAGACTTGGTAAAGTTGAATCAAACAAACCAAGCCCTTTTCATCCCAATTAACCTTCTTCAGATAAACTCTTTGAATGATTAAAAACCATATATCTTTCTAATATCCTTTACCTTTACATAATCAAAATCCTAAATGTTATCAACCATCAAATGATTCACTCTTTTTTATTTTCCGAGTTTTTCACCAACAATTTTCTATTTCAAAACGAATGCACGTAAAATTCGCGGTGTCTTATATCAACAATAGTTCATTTGAAAACCAAAGCACCTACAACTCTAATCAGTTTTGCGGGTTTTCCATAAAGAACAAAAAGAACATGCATGTTATTAATTTTTAGTCGAATACAATAAACCGGATTGAAACTGCCCCTCCTGGCTAAACGGGGTAAAAGGCCCCCCTCTCCTTTAAAATTGTTTTCTTGTCTCAAGCCTACCAACACGCTGTACATAGCTATTTGGCACAACGTTTTCGTGAATCCTTTTTAACATCGGCTTGCCTTGTAGCCTGGCACAGATTTAAGGAGGCAAGCCTGCATATTAATATTCTGTGTGTTGAAAACTATCTTTTGAGATGAATTCCATTCGGTTAACAGATGGCTGAACGAGGAGCTAGTTATTGATTAAAGTGACTAACTTTTCGATAGGCAAGCTATCATACTCATATTTGTTTATAAATTATATTTGATAGAAAATATGTTTCATCAGGTTAACAGATCGGTGTACGTCGTTCATCAACGGCTCCTCTACTATATTTAGTTTAGCTAAGACTTTATAAATAAGGATTTTCCTTATACAGGCATGATAAGCGTTAATATAAGTACATATTGTGAGTTTCTTATCTCCAAGTTGTAGAATGAATTTTATGATGGATTTTAAGAAAAAACCTGTAAGAAAAAATACAGTTTTATAAATATTTATTGATTCTCATTTAAGTTTAATATTATCTACAACTTAAATTTGTTAAAAGTTATATGCGACGCGTTTCGGAGTTACTTCTCCATCATCGGGCGGAATACGCCGATATAATATTAAACTAAAATAAGAATTAATAAATATTTATAAAACTGTATTAGTTCTTATACGTTTTTTCTTAAAATCTATCATAAAATTTATTATAAGTCTATGTTCAGTTTATAAATAAGGCTGATAATGTACAATAACTTAAAGGAAAACATGTAATTTACCAAATTCTTTATATGTAACCGCCATATTAGTATAGTACCAAGGCGTATACATACATATTATATGTATGTATGTGTCGGTGAAGGGTTCTACCTGGCTAGGAAGTTAATATGATTAAACAGCAATTTTTCTTAAACGAAAAGACCTAAAGGTGAATAAAAGGCATCGCATATTTAGTAAACAACCATTTCCAATTGAAATATTGACTCATCAACACATAACAATGTCAAACTCACACTCTCGAGAAGAGTTAGCGGACATGCACTTCCGCTAGGGTTAAGCTAATGGTCGAGATCGAGAAGCTGAAAAGCTTTACGCTGAAAGATATCCCAATAGTAGGTGCCCGAGTCGTAGCATGTTTTCAAGAATCCATCGACGTCTAAGAGAGCACGGATAGATAGAGCTTAGAAGAAGTGAAAGGTCAATTGCAGGACCCGCAAGGAAAGAATTTTAGATACGGTCCGATGTAATCCATCCATTAGTACAAGGAGGATAGCTACAATGCTCGCAGTGTCCCAATCTAGAGCATGGAGAGTGCTTGCAACGGAACACTTACACCCTCACCATTTCACGCCAGTTCAAGAACTCACAGCAAACGACAGGTTATTGAGAACAGAATTTTGTCGATCATTGCTGCTTGGAGATGAAACTGAACGCAACTTCTTTGAAAGGATTGTGGTTTAATCATCTTAAGCTCCTAGCAGATAGAACCCTTCACCGACAGGTGGGCGCGGCCCCCAGGCATAATAAGAAAAATTTCAGGTCAGTTTTCAGTCGGGTTTGGGCGAAATTCTGTATGGGCCAAAATTCGGATTCCAAAATTCTGTTAATTCAAAATTCTGTATTTTAAAATTCTGTATTCCAAAATTCTGTACTCCAAAATTCTGTAAATGATAAAAGAAAAATTGTTTTTATAATGAAAAAAAGTGCACACTTTTTTTTCATTATCAAAACAATTTTTCTTTTATCATTTACAGAATTTAGGAATACAGATTTTTGATGTTTTCTATGCAGAACCTTAAAGCATAGATTATAATTCTAACGTAACGGATCTCTCTCCAAATAATTTGCATATGGTTTACATGAATCACATATCTTGATAATACATTTTGCGTTCGACAGCTTAATTTAAGTGTTCTAGTTCGTGATTAATTGAATTCAGAAAAAATGGCAAATATTAAGTTATAAACATCTAACAAAGGAAAGGATAAATGGTGTGTCGATGGTTTTATGTTCTAAAACGAAAGAACAACGAACAAAAAAAAAAAACATTTAATTAATCGTGCTCTAAGCGAATAAAAAATAAAGGTAAAGTTCGTGTTGTAACAAAATTGATTGATAATGAGCACACTATAACTAAACAATCTTGGAATTACATAATTTCTTAAAGCGGAATAATGAATTTTTAAAAACAGAATTTTGGATTTAAAGAATTTTGAAATACATACATAATAATAGAAAAGCAGAATAATGGAATACAGGGCCGGAATCATGTAACGCGATAGTTGATTATCAAAATTTGTTTATCGTTTTTGATTATCAACTTTCCTTTGGTCTATGTAAGCTGATAAAAAAAAACCTTTGTTTTTTTGGCATCACTGACTTTGATGATGATTTGAAATTTGACTTAGCCCCGATACAGACTGGGATTGAAATCTTTTCTTAGGTCTGGGTTACACTTTTCACTAATAAGAGTACACAAACGTAGACTGCTATTACACGATGACTCATGAGTCATGACCCTTTTTCGGGTTTTCTTTTAAATTTCATATAAAAGTATTTAATTCAATTCAATTCCTTTGAGTCGAACACTATTACACCATGACTCTTAAGTCACGATTCAAATTTGGCGTGCTCTATAATTTAATTTTCCTTTAAATGAAATAAAAAACATTCTTTCCCACTTTTTCAACTAGAAAAGTATACTCGTGAACTCCAAGCAAGACGAATTTAAATGAAACAAAATTCAAAAATTTTGAAAAACAATTGAAGAACATCAAAAATGAGTTATATAAACATTTGAAGAGATAGGGGAAATATTTTTCTCCTTCAAAAGTGACAGTACTTACAAAATACTTGGGTAAAAAAACAGAAAAGTGGGAGAATTTAAGCGTTTTCGGGAGTTTTCATGAGTTTTAGGGAGTAAATGAACAGATTCAATATGCATTTAATTTTCTTGTTTGATTTGATTTTTGCTTCAAACTTGTCAGATAGTGTTTAAATATATATTATAAGCATATGCAATGTTAATATTCATTTGAATTTTTATTAAAACTACATAAATATTTGAAAACGACACCTAAATAGGTATCAAATGAAATTATCGCAAATAACTGACTATCAATTTGATAATCAGCTTACATAGAGCAAAAATCTGGATTTTGATTATAAAGTATCGCTTATCGCGTTACGTGATTCCAGCCCAGAATTATGTTCATAAAGAATTTTTTCTTCAGATACAGAATTTTGTTCATACGGAATTTTGGAATACAGAATAACTACCCGTTCCCTTTTCAGTCGTTATCAATAAACAAAATGATTAATCCAGGGAAAATCCAATACTTTTCTACTTTATGGAGGCCTCATAATATTCCAATTACAGAACAAATATTAAAAGAGAGGTTAATGTTTCATAAATTAATAAAACTTAAAGTCGAGATAGGTAAAACTAAAGATTTTCTTAGAAAAAAGTGGTTCTGGTTTTTTTTTATTTTTATTTCTCAAAAACGGAAAGACAGTTTTGCATCCGGTTTTCTGTTTTCGACTAAAAATTAACAATGGCATTGAATTTTTAAAACAAAATCAGTACTTAATTACATTTGGAAAAACTTAGTTCAAAAATTATATTTTTGTTTTTTTTTCTGTTGAAAATTTTGAGTTTGAAAATTAATATTTTTTAAACTATTTGTCAAAACAATTTAATATAAAAACAAAATGAAAGAAGATGTTTCTGGCTTCAAAAAGGTACAACAAGGTGTTGTAGACGAAACTGTTGATTTTTAATATTTTTTTTTTATAAAATAAGTTAATTTTTCAGAAAATTGCCCTTCCTGGCTAAACGGGGGGAATAGACCCCCCACCCCCTCCCATACGATTTTTTTCTTGTCTCAACTCAACCTACGCGCTCTAGCTTTTTGGCACAACGCTCCTGAATCACCCTGCATAACAAGACTCAATTTCATTTTCATTTAAATTTTCTCCAATTCTTTCCGTAACAAGTTTAACCACTGATTTTCTTAGGTTCACATTGTTTATATCAGGCAAGCCAACGATGTCAACAGACTTATGCAGTTGCTTTTGTCCAGGTGTGTAAACTCTTCGTTCAAGCGTATGGTAACTTGCTAAAAGAAAGTGACATTTGCATAATCTCTCTTCCAAAATCTTAATTTTTTAGAGATATTATGTATTGAGGTGTAACTGTCACAGGTATAGGCAAACCAGATTTTGATGTCGACTCAGAGGATGGGTTATCGTCGGTGATCGACAAGTTTTTGGAGGGGCAAGGAAAATTTTCCATGTATACAGAGAAGTCATACGGGAGGAAGAAGAGGCGGGTGCAATGTTCGGTGTATTAGCATCGAACTGAACAATTGCTTGATCATTATGAATGGAATGTGGAATGTGGAGCAACTTAAAAGGAGTCGTTTAGCGGCAAAAAATTGAAGTAAAAGTAGACGATCCAGATTGTTATTGAAAACCATATTGTGTTCTTTTCAGAAATATTTCAATAAAAAAAAAATTAATAAATTTGTGTTGTTATTTGACAGCAGTATTTTCATAATATTTTTCATTCATGAAAAAAGCAGTGGAAAATTCAACTTTCAAAAAAAGGATGAGTTCACCAATGAGCTATCATTTAACATTTCATCGGAGTTAGAGAACAAATGAAAACACAGAATACTTTTATCCAATGATTTCACTGATGCATATTCACCAAGAAATTCACATGGTGAACTCCAATGACAGCCCTGACCCCTGAGTAAATTTCACCACATGATTCACCTTCAAATTCATGAGTGAAGCTTCTATTCCTGAATCGCATGGTGATTCCTTGGTGAAAATAGCGAAATTTTCCACCGGGATGGGGCGAACCAACACTAGAATTGGTATGGATTTACACAGATTCACGGACACAAGAAAAGAGAATAAATTGCAAAATTTTTTTGGACGGTGATTTAAAAAAAAAGACAACGAGTTGCGACTCTAGGTAATCCCTCCTCTATAGTCATCACATCCCACGTATTTTAAGTGAAAGAAAATATGTATTGCAAGGAGAACAGTTATTTCGATCTTCAGATCACACAAACTACACTTCATTTTTATGCTATTGTAAATGTCTCAATTTATTACAGTAAAAAATAGCATTAATTTTGAAATGATAGGTTTTAATTTAAGTTTGTAAGAAAAAAAACAATTGGTTAGATGTCACTAAGAGCAGAGAGCAGAAGTAAACGTGCGTGGGTTCCCCACAAACACAGTACGTCGATAGCGACTGATAATTCAGGGTATTATAAATAGTTTCCATAGTCAAGATCCTAGAGGCCTCTGAGTTCTACCTCTTTAATAAAAAAAAAAAAAAAAAAAAACCCTCTTACAATAAATAACACTTGTTTACAAACCTTTAGTAAAAACAAGAATACAACTTACCTTACCGAAACAACAAACCACTCAAAAACTGTCAGATTTCTGTTCAAACTGTCATTTGTTAAACTTTTATAAGAAACGTAAATTTCTTTAACTCCCTGATGGTTTTCGCTTACAAATATCACCCCTGAGAGTGCAAATAAATGTCACGACCATGACAGTTAAAATTGGGACAAATGTGCCTCCTTAAGAGATGATTTTATTATTCAATCGGAATATATCTGCCATAGTGATATCATTAATTTTAAAACCGATTTTTCAAAGAACTGAGTCATTTATACATTTAAGAAAATTCATTCATTCCTGTTGAACTCAAATTCTAAAAAAAAAAAAAAAACAAAATAACAACAGCAAGATGTTTGTTATTCCATTAGCTAATAAAATTCGGTGACAAATCACATTTCAACACTTGGGTTCTTTTATGGGAGAAAAAAAGAACTGTACAATGACGAGAGCTCCAAGAACAACAACAACAACATTGAGAGCGAGAGGATGACTATATGACAAGGATGCAGTGAAGACGGCATGAAGGAATATCCCATTTTCACATATGAATAAAAGAATGTCACTTTTACTTTGCGCTATGGCATCCATTTTTGCATTAGATGTCCCATTAGAACAAAAATCAAATTTTCAAATCACTTACCTTTAATACATTTATATATACATGTGGCATGGCATGATGGGTATATTCAACCGCAACATTATAACCACAGAGAAAAATCTCACATCATGCTAGGAAAGGAAGTAGGAACAAGGACGCAAACAATATTTTTTCCCACAAATCATCGTATCGCCCGCCGACTCCTCTCCATTGAAGCATCATCTCAGTTCCTACTTCTTCTTTTTCTTCTCTGTCTTCGTCGTCACCGTTATTGTCGTTGTCGTACTCGCTTTTTTATTCACATTTAAAAATGAATAATGTATTGAGTGATGATGGTTGAAAAATCTTATTCGCGCAAGGATCACAGGATCATACAGGATGATGATGATTCTCATACATAGAGGAGCCCCTGAGTGGGAGTATAATTTGTCAGCGAACATTTTCAACGGATGTGCGGCCAACGAGCAATGGCAAACGGCAAACGGTAATGGCAAAGAGCAACCACTATACTATCATAGCATCAAGGAAGAAAATGGAATGAATTATTATGCTCCATCTGACCTATGACCAAGCGTTGCCATGTCTGAAATTTGAGATGTTATGAAGTATTACGAGTAATACAGAAAGAAATAAATGATGTTGGAAAACTATTCATCAAGTCTAACTATTCTACTTATATCAAGCTTTTGAAAAAGAAAAAAACAAAACCTTGGAGCATACCTAAATAAATACTTAAGAGCCTTTCTTATCACAAGACACTTCCAGTTGCTTTGTTATTGTTATAAGAAGGACAGGACCGGACTTTCAATCATCTTTAGACCATAAATGTATGCATGCCAAGTTCGGCTCAACTGTTAATTCGTCAATTCACAATTATTTTTCGTCTGAACAATCTTCTAATGAATTTTTACTCACAAATTTGGACAACAACTGCCCTACGTTTCTAACTCTATTAGACTTCTCCAAAGCCTTTGATACGGTGAATCATTCTCTCCTCTGTAAAAAGCTGCAGCATATCTTTCACTTTTCTCGCCTGGCGGTGAAACTTATAAATTCTTATCTGAATGGTCGCTTGCAATGTACGGCTGTAGGAAACAATATTTCATCGTTGCTTAGTGTCCCGGCTGGAGTTCCACAGGGATCCATTCTTGGGCCACTACTTTTCACACTTTATGTGAACGAGATTCCTCAAATCACTAAGTATTGTACCGTCCATATGTTTGCGGACGATGTTCAACTTTATCTTAGTTCCAAATTAGACGCCGTCAACAACGCAATCGAAAGAATGAACGCAGATTTAGAGATAATTCAACAGTGGGCAATTAAACATAGTCTATCATTGAATCCAGTGAAGTCAAAAACTATTTGCATTTTCAAGCGAAAATTAGACACTTCTCTAAGAAAGCTAACGCAACAACTGCCGCAGATTAAACCTTGATTCTATTTCAACTTGTAGCAGGCGTTTGTATACCTGCCATGTTATGAATCACTAAACTCCTTAGAGCAAGTGTATTTCACACTTTTCATCACCGGGTTCTTACCTAGGGACACCTTGAGGTCGGCCCTGTGATTCGTT
>CAKKXW010000003.1:54837890-54847950 GCA_920937365.1 Sphaerophoria rueppellii
CTTATTCTTTTAATGACTAGTCTTTATTGTTCTAACCTTTGGATGGAAGCAAATTTGGAGGTTTATGGAGTTTGAAGTAAAAAATATTGTGCGTATGGGAACGTCGTTTGAACGAAAAATGAACAATCTTATAACATAGTGATGATGTTAATGTGCGTATGAGAACGTCCGAACGTCGATAGAACGAACTGAGTATGATTCACACTAGTTTGATCGAACTGGGACGTAGTGGTACGTCCCATGGAATTGAAAAATGGTAATTTTTTTTTCCTCTGCGTGCGATATCTATGTAACTATATTATCTGTGCTACAAGGCAAGTTAGCTGCAAGAGTATGCCTGGTAATATAATAGAAACTAAAAAAGCAAGATAGCTGCAAGCCTGCAAGAGTATGCGTGTAATTGTAGTAGTGATACAATATTCTAACAAGTAAAAAGCAAGTTTGCTGCAAGGGTATGCGTGTTATAAAAAATGAAGTTTGAGGTATTTGGAGGTTTAAACGAAGGTAGGTTTCCAATCTTGTTATTTCTGATCAGTAATTTTCTTATTCTCAACGTTTGTCAAATTCTTAGAACGGAACGTTTTATTTTCAAAATTTAATCAACACGTAAGAGTTGCCTGAATTCATTTGATTCTACTTTACTCACGGAAGTCACAAACTGTTCAATATTCCGAAAAGTGCCTTACGGACACCCACAGCACAGCAAGAATAATGAATAACAAACTTAGCTTTTCCCACTCTTTCATTTACCCCCTACAGCCATAAATATTTAGTACCTATCCGTCTCGATCTCGGTCCCTTTAGAATCTTTAATGTTTTCACCTTTTCTTGCGATCCCATACCTGCCCGCCCTCACCTACAGAATATCTAAATCCAAAGCCATAATTTTTTGAACGTCTTGTTTTCTTTCTCCAGATGCTGCTCCTTAACTCCTGGTCTCTTATTTTTCTGGTGATATATAAAATACACCAAGTTTATCGATTTAGGATTTTAATTGTGAGACAATTTCTTGTGGTGAACATTTTTATTGCGGGTTATTTAGATAAATTACCCATTATTATCGCACTCCAAATGCCAACGGAACCGGAATAAACGATTACCATTGTGTTGGCATCCCTTTTTCTTCTGTTTTTGTACTGTTGTACGCTTTGAGGAATTCCTTGGGGTGCAATGAAATTGAGAGATTAATGCCACCAAAACGAAGGTTGATACTACAACTCTGTCTATAGTCTCTATGCTGCTGCGTAGAAGCTTAAGTTTGGGACTTGCTTTCCCCCAGTCCTTCGTGCTCGAGTTACACATGGGCGTAATCTTCTAATTAGAATTGTGCAATAATTCACTAACTTGACCTAAATAAATCTACTCTGGACGAAAACAATATTATTGCAATTATTATTGTGTTTTCGTTTTGGTTAAGGTTGAAAGCGAAATTTTGTGGTATGATGTGGGTGTAAGAAATGGAAAGAAACTGGCACTGGACATGACTTTTTAAACTAGGTCCCTTGGGGGAGATAACTCATTTTTGAGAGAGAGACCGATTTTGTTTAGTTTCAGGAAGGAGCCTCAGTACTACAGATACCTACACAATTTAGAGGAAACAAAAATATTTAAAACCTCAAATGTTCTACTCGCATTTACGTTTTTTAATCAGTGAAATTTTTGTTTCATTGTGACGGTGCGATGTCAAAAGAATATTGCCCTTGATGATTTCAATGCACAAATTAATATGAAGCCAGTATTCAGGGTGAAACAATACAATCCCATTATAGTCATGCGGCACAGCTGGATCAGCTTGTTCGGGATACGAATTTAGACATCGCAATCATAAGCTCTTGGTGGTGGATACTATCATAAGCAGTCTTGAAGTCGATGAAAAGATGGTGGGTTTCGACTTGAAATTCATTGGTATTTTCCAAAATCTGCCTCAGTGTGAATATTTGGTTCTGCCTGACGTAAGGACGTGCCGATTATTGCAGAACTGTTAAAGATACAGGATAGATTGGCAGTATCGCTTATCTATCACGTCAAGCGTAAAACTGTAGACCGGCGACTCCTGTATGAACGAGGCATCCTCGCTCTAGATGGAGCGGAGCTGCTTCGGTTCAGTAGGGCTGGTGTCCGAACAGGACCGCATTGATAGGGTGGGTTTGGTGGCTTCAAACGGCATTTGACAATGGGTAGTCCGGGGTGGGGTATGTTTGCCTTGGCCGACTTACATATTTGTTTTAGTCTTAGGTTTTAGGTTTAAGTAGAGTAGGTATGGTGGCACTATAAAATATTAGAAACAAAAAAAAAAAAACAAAATTAAAAAAAATGAAAAAGTGAAAAAAATGAACAATAAACAATACAAAAATTAGTCAAAGAAAAAAGAAAACTACACAAAACAGAAGAACATAGTTTTTGCCGCTTTGGTTGTTTTAGTTTTAAGTATAGTTTTTTGGTAGAGTAGGTTTTATTTTAAGGACCCTAGCATGTAGGTAAATTAAAACAAAAAATGAAGTCAACAGAATTAGTTTTTCAAATTTTCTAATAAATCCAAAAAATAAATTGAAGTAAATTGGAATACACGTAGTTCGTAGGCCGAAAGCCAGTAATTTTAAGAACATTGAACTGCTAAGAGCACCCTATTGGGGCCAGTAAGTTATATATAAGTAGAATTAATAAGGCTAGTTTCACATTTTGGTCTAGCACGTAAGTAGATTTAAGTTTAAATGAATACAAAAAAAAACAGGAATTTTGAAAAAAAAAATGTTAAAGATGCTCACACTGTATGTTGGATAGGATTGTGTATGCAACACTAAGGCTAAACACAAACCGAAGCGGACAAACTGTTTGCCTGTCGCAAGACAAAAAATCGTGTCGTAATTCACCCCACACCGAGGACGACAAAGACAAAATATTTTGTCCTTGTCGCATTCGGTGTGTTTTGCCAGCGGGTTGCGTTTTCCCTTGATTTTATTTTGCTTCTTTATTTCATCGAGGATGGCACAAACACATTTATCAAACTGTTGGAATTTCATGTGTATATTAAACAGTATAAATACATTGCCGTCTATTTCTCGTGTACGTGAGACCTAACGGGATCCAAAAATGTAAACAAAAATGAACTGCGTGGAAAGCGTTCCTGCTAGGTATACTCTGCACACACACTTTGGAATTACATGTGTATATACAATTTACATACATACATACGAAGAAATTTAGTCGAGTTTTCATGCACACTTCTTTGAAACCGCAAACATCCACACATAAGATCTCTACTTTTTTCTTAATTCTTCTTTTTCTTAATTCTTTTTACCATTACAACAACATCCATACCAAATTGCACAAATTACAACAAGAAATATCGCAAAAAATGTAAATCCAAGTATGAGCAACCGATATGTCCGTTTTTCGAAATCTGTCTGTTTGTCTTGTTCACTTTGGTCTGTGGTTCTTCATAAGACGGTGTGTACTTTTAGGCGTCGACATTTTGTCCGGGACTGTTTGTCTTCTTTGGTTTGGTTTGCTCCTATACAACCCCTTGTATTTACTGCAACTGACGAGCGGACAAGACTTTTTATCCTGTCGTGTCTGTATCTGTGTGTGTTGCCTCATAAGAGCAATGGACCTGTGTCCGGGGAAGAGCGAACAAACGTTTTGTCCGCTTCGGTTTGTTTTTAGCCTAAGCAGGGATATGCCTCGTTCGTTTTTAAATGACATAGAATCGCCGTTTTGTCATTTATTAGCTTTTGGAAAGCTCTTTCTACCTCTTCTGTGCTGAAAGCCGGACTGTGTCTTTATTGACGGGTCTTGCTTCTCTTTCGTCATTGGCTCGCTCGACATTTTGCGCATTCAAGAGTTGTTGGAAGTGCTGCTTGAAAACATCCCTGTGCTTCGGTGACTAAGTTTCCTTTACAGTTTCGAAGAGACTGTTACCCGGTTCTGAAACCAGAAGATAATTACTTCGGCCTTTTAAAGAAACACTTCGTGTTGTTCTTAGCCACAAAGACTCTTCTAGATCTTTGAGCTGAGAAACTGCGGATGCTGTTTTCTTCTTTTGCAGTGTCTTATTCCCATTTCTCCTTTTTGTTCGGTAGGTACTCTTCTCTTGCTGCTCTTGTTTTCCATTGCAGCATCTGCAAACGTGCATTTTCCGTCTCATTTTCAATAACGGGCATTCGTCATCAAATCGCGGGTACTTTTTGGGAGGGTGGTAACCTATGGTGGTGTCGGTTACATTTTTATTATTTCGCTATATTGGTTCCACAAGGTGTTGATATCTGTAGTATTTGGGATGACGTTTAAAATGATAGATGCATATGCATTGTGCCGATTAGCTCATGGACAAATTGATTGTTGCTTGAAGCTCGTTTGAAAATCACAGTTGTGGTTTCAAATACTGGAATAATCAAATAGAATATTTTGGCTATCAATACAATGATCGTTAATTTATAGCTAGACAGCATTGAATTTTCGAAGCATTAAACTCTACTCGGTTTTTTATTCCCCATTGTTCGATGCTGTTTAAGCCAGAGATTAATGAGCTTATCATATTTAACCGTTGCAGTACCACATCCGAAGAGGAGGGATGCGAATCTGGATTAGAAGTAACAGACAAGAGATCATTAATAAAAACTTGGAAGAGGGTCGGAGACAACACGGAGCCCTGGTGCATAGCAACATTTATATTGTTGGTTTCAGACTTAAAAGCGTCCAATACAACTTGTATTGAACGGTCCGAAAGAGAGTTTCTAATCCAACGACGAAGGGATTCATCAATACCGAAGGCATGCATTTTCGATAAAAGAGCAAGATGTCAGACTTTATCAAGTATAACAATCTTATTTTCTGCAAAACGATGTAAAGACTTGTTCCACTGTTCCATGAGATAAACCATCAGATCACCAGTATACCTGTTGCTGCTAAAGCCGTACTGCCGGTCATTAAGAAGCTTTCGGTCTTAGAGACGTAGGTGCAATCGAACGATAATTGTAGGGAGAAGATGATTCGCCTTTTTTGGAATAGGTTGGACAAATGCTGTTGAAAATGCTCGGAACAAGCCCAGAAGAATAGGATAGATGGAAAAGCTTACGCAAGGGCTTTGCCAGCGTTGAAGAAGACCTCTTCAGAATATTACCGGGATACCATCCGGACCAGCGGATTTATGTATGTTGAGATCATTTAGTACTTTCACCACAGCACGAGTGCGGAAGAAGATTTGTCCCATAGAATCATTGACGCTCTCAAGAACTGGAGGAGTCATGACACTCTCCGGCAGCGAAGAGTTGGCGGCGAAAATACCACGATTTTTCCGATAGTTCTAGTCTCCGGACGACTGAAAAACGAGTGTCCGGACATTTCCAATTAAAAACTCAATATCCTTTTTTCTGTTAGGTGTTGAGTATATAGCAAAGCATTTTCTGCATCGGTATATATTTCCTGATTGTTTGGCATCCAAATAATTAAACAAAATTGTTCTTAGTTATTGTTTTCAGAAAAAATATATTAAAGTAAAAAAAAAACCAAAATCGGGATCAGTCGCCGGATGACCAAAACAGAGTCTACGGACGATTTTGAACCTACTTCACCACTCGTCGCTTAAATAGCGCATAACTATCGGTTTTGTATTTTTAATACTCACATGTTCCAGAGTCAAATAGTTTTTGTTCTATATTTTCAAAATCTTCATGAAAAGGAACGAAGCCTTCAACACTTAATTGATGTACATAATATGCTGATGTTTGTGCACATAACCCTTTGATAGGGGTGAAACGTAAAAAGTCATGCTGATTGCCTTTTGATTTCTTTTTGTGTTGATTTGTATGAATTTCAATATGGAATAACGTTATTTTTAAATAAATAGAGGAATTCCCATGTCCACGTACCGGTAAAAAAGAAAATATTTCCTAAAATTGTTGATATTTCTCCATCGGCTGACACTTAAATGTTTTCAAAATATTGTCTGCCAAAGAATATATAATGAAAATAAAATTCTAACATCCGAACAAAAGTTCTTCCCAGTCTCCGGACGATTAAAATCTAGTCTCCGGACAAATGAAGACAAAATTGTTGTTAAATCTAATAGAAATGATAAGTGGAAAATTTGTATTCTGGATACAAAAGACCACTTTAGCCAAGGAAATTAAAAAAAAAATTTGAACATAGAAAAAATAATAAAATAACACCTTAGCGCTGTCCGGAGACTAGATTTTCACTTTATTTTGGTGACACTGGAAAAATCGATTCAAAACAAGCAAATTTTAGTTTTTCTCTTTAGTTTTTGGATGTTCATTGTATTCTTTTTGAAACAAACTCCATTTTTTTACAAGATCCAATGGTCTGTCACCATTTTTTTGACAAAAAAATAGCAAAACAGCAGCAGGCACTGCTTGAACCACCCATAAGTTTTCCGCTATACCTTCGATCGGGTTGAAACTTGGTATGTGTATGTGAAAAATGTTACTGATTTTGTAATATGTTGTTGTTTGCAAATTCTGGGCAGGAATCACGTAACGCGATAAGCGATACTTGATAATCAAAATCAGGATTTTCGCTCTATGTAAGCTGATTATCAAATTGATAATCAGTTATTTGCGATAATTTCATTTGATACCTATTTAGGTGTCGTTTTCAAATATTTATGTAGTTTTAATAAAAATTCAAATGAATATTAACATTGCATATGCTTATAATGTATATTTAAACACTATCTGATAAGTTTGAAGCAAAAATAAAATTAAATAAAAAAATTAAATGTATATTAAGTCTGTTCATTTACTCCATAAAACTCATGAAAACTCCCGAAAACGCTTAAATTCTCACACTTTTCTGTTCTTTTACCCAAGAATTTTGTTAGTACTGTCACTTTTGAAGGAGAAAAATATTTCCCCTCAACTCAACTCATTTTTGACGTTCTTCAATTCTTATTCAAAATTTTTGAATTTTGTTTTATTTAAATTCGTCTTGCTTGGAGTTCATGAGTATACTTTTCTAGTTGACAAAGCGGGAAAGAGTGTTTTTCATTTCATTCAAAAGATAATTAAATTATAGAACACGCCAAATTTGAATCTTGACTTAAGAGTCATGGTGTAATAGTGTTCGATTCAAAGGGTTGAAATTTAAAAGAGAATCCGAAAAAGAGTCATGACTCATGAGTCATCGTGTAGTAGCACTCTTATTATTATTGGATTTTGTGTACTCTTTTTAGTGAAAAGTGTAACCCAGACCTTAAAAAAGATTTCAATCCCAGTATGTATCGGGTTTAAGACAAATTTCAAATGTCAGTACAGAACAAAATAGTTTCGTCCAAGTCAGTGATGCCAAAAAATCAAAGGTTTTTTTTGATCAGCTTACATAGACCAACGTAAAGTTGATAATCAAAAACGATAAACAAATTTTGATAATCAACTATCGCGTTACATGATTCCGGCCCTGTGTATAGTTTCTCTTTTATTCCATATTAAACGCAAACTGGTGTCTTCCAAAATGTTCCAAAATTTCAAACTATGTACATACGAAAAAATGTATCAAAACAAGATTTGTTTACTCTGAACAGAACCGTAGATGTATCTCAAAACGTAATGGCACGCAAGAATGCATCCGAAACAGATGTTAATTTTTTCTCAAAACCTTAACCACACTCTGAGCCTTGACTGACTGGAAGGCAAACCAAAAGCAGGCATAATATTATTTAAGGAAAAGAATTGAATCAGAAAGAAAAAAAAATCGGAAAAAAATTCAGTTCCACACGAATAAGTTACTCAATGCATACTTACTTACTAAAGCTACCAAGTACCAACGATTCGAAAGAGAAATGTCCTAAAACAACACAAAGATCGAGAAAAGAGAAACAAAAGAAAAAAATATTTATGTTTTGCTTTTTCTGTTCTGTTCGGTTCTTGTGTTTTTGTTCTTTTGGCATAAAAGTAAAAACAACAAAACCCAAAAAGTTACAAGTAAGTGCAGCCAACTGTAATTGCTCGCATTGTTATCCTTTCGATTGCTAAACTTTTCACAAAACAAAAATACTCACTCAATGCGAGTGGATAATACAAACCAAAAAAAAAAAAAAAAAATGAAAAAATAAAAGGAAAATCAACCCTCGAGTCCTTGAGTTTACTCATTCGACTCTTTCTCTCATATTTCTTTGTTTAACTGTTAAATTTCATTTCATTAGAAACGGTAAACAAACGGAAAATTCAAAAAAAAAAAATCATAAACATGCGAATTGCAAAATGCCCTGAAGGTTGTTTTAATAAAGTTCACTCGATTTTTCGAGTTCTTGTTGGATGGGATATGGATTGGGATTGGGTCTTGAGACTTGGGACAAAGAACACAGGACGAAAGGCATTCAAATGATGGTTCGGTACCGTGGCGGCGGCCCTGCAATTGATAGGAGGGGGGAAACGACGCACGGCGCGCGACTGGAACTCGGCCCTGCTTCGGCAAGTTCTGAATATTGAATGGAATAACTTTGTCTGTTTCAACTTTTGTTGTTCTTTGAGCAAGCAGCGTTTTAAACCTTCTTCTCTTATTATTTGGAAATTCGTTGGGTTTTTGTTTTTTGCTTAAAGAATGGGCTCATAGAGAGAGAGTAGCTCTATAGAAATTAAAACTAGAATTCGAGAGCATAATTTTCATAAAACATAAAACTTTACAAACGAACAAACGAATTCAAAATATTAGGTTGAACTTAAGGCATGGAACAATGTAGAACCTACATTCCCCTTCATTCTCGGCCTCCCTCCCAAAACTTTTTCATAGTCTTGTTGCACTAAATTTGAATAGTGCATGCTGTGGAAAAGTGGCATCGGCGTTGAGCGGGTTGTTATCAACTTTCAAGCTTTTTATTCACGGACTTGTAAATCATTCAAACAAAAATCGTGCCTTTTTTTGTTACTCCTTCCTTTTTTTGGGTATATTGATTTGAGTAAATATTTGTTTTCCAAAGTTATTATTATTTGTAGCAACTAGCAACCTACTTATTCGGGAGAAGCATTTTGTTTCCATATTAAAAAACAATGTTGGGTTTTTATTTTGCTTTTGTGACGCTCCTGCCCGATCCGTTTCCTCTTTCATAAGCAGCCATCGTTGTCCTCATCATTGGTCGTCAGCATAAAATCTGTGAAAGTTTCCATTTCATACCCTTTTTTGAGATTTTTTTTTTTTTATAAGAAAAAAAATTATTCGACGACTTGGGTTTCGAAAATTTATTCGTCATTTTTGACGAGTGGCATGTTATCTTGAATGTAAAAGAAGGAACAAACATTATTTGTTCAGGCTTGGCATACAGCTATGCAAATTTACATCGGTGTTTGCCCGAGGCTCATATGGAGGCTTGGATGTTGAAACCCTTCACCTTCGGGCAGATTTGCAAGAAGAAGGATATATGAAAAGGTGTATTTCAATATCTGGGTCGTTTAAGGTAGGCATATCTTCGTGTAACCACTCATACATGCAGGACCTTTTTAACGTATAAGCAAACAGGTGTTATTCGAAACGATATTGTGAATCCTGCGGAAGGGATTCGGTTTCTCTGATGCCAACACATACCTACCCACTTACACCTTTATTTGATTTTTGTTGTAACTCGAACCGATTTACATTTAAACAAATCGTGAAATTTTGTGAGCTTTGATTTGAGAAAACCAAAAAAAAAACCTTATAACATGTTGCTTTTTTCTTTGTTGTTCGAGTGAGGGTGTGTATTGAGCATAGTGTTTTATATGTGGTTAGAAACATGAGCCATATTTTACGGGTTTTTATTTTTTTTTTTGGTTTTCGGAAAAAAATATTTGATTTGATTAAGTCTTTTTTATGGTTAGTTACTGACATGGGTAAAAGGTTGGGTCTCAGGATTGTTTGTTAGGGTATGGGATTACTTCAACCGAGTTATTGCTATGAAAATAAAAATAAAAATCAGAAGAAACGAAACGAGAAACCTAAATATTTTGGTAAGAAGGATAAAGGTTGGATGTTTGTTGTGTTTTTGTTTTTTTTTTTTTGTTTTTTTTTGGTTTCTTGAATTTACATTTAAAAAAGATAGGTTTCAACTTTATGTTCATAAGGACATGGATAT
>CAKKXW010000003.1:54883549-54908088 GCA_920937365.1 Sphaerophoria rueppellii
ACAAAAAAAAAGAAGAGTTATGGATGTTATCGAAAGAATCGAACATTGATCTACCGCGCTATTAGCTAACGAACGGTATATGTATGCGGAACTATGAACTGCTCGACAACCAACATGTGTTTTTTTCTTTCTCTTTCCACTTTCATACCATGTCCAGTCGGAACTATGAACATGTTTAAGTTCGGAGTATGGAACGAAAGGAAATGTCTTCGATAGAGGACATAGTTCCTGGAACTATACATGTCCGGAACGACCCAAGTCTAGTGTAAGGTGATCACTAAAAATTATTCGCGACTTAGCACTACTTCTAAAAATAAACATTTGACGTTTCGTTTTTGACCTAAGAATAGTTGGTATGTATATGGCAAGCAATCGATTATCGCGCCATCTAGTTACAAGCTAAGAAAGCTATTGTAGGTATTGAGAAGAAAAAAAAACACGATTCTCGATAGTACTAGGTATTTCATATACACAGCAGTTGTTGACTCCGATTTATTCATTTCGATATAAATCCAAAATTTGGGAGATATGATATGAAAACGTTTACATATGTTTTTCAGGAAATATAAACAATCTTGGTAAACACAAACCAAGCTTTTTATTTGGAAGTTCAAACATATTTATTTTGATTCGCTGGTTAACCTCTTTTTTTATTCATTTTCTCGCTACCCATTATTTTAATTTTTTTTTAATAATTGTACTGGAACAGACACGTTCACTTTCTACGAAAATTTTAGAAAAAAACCCAATAATTTAAAAGCGCGAACAATTTTATATGAATGTGATAACAAAATAGCTGTCACAAGAAAAAGTATCAATTTGGTGATTGTCACATGTGACTATCACCTTACGCAGACAAAATTTGTGATTTGTGACTATCACCGATCACAAATCACCTTACACGATTCCACCCCAGAATTAGTCTCGAGGAAGATATAAACTTACTAAGATAATAATCGTGGAGGAGGCCGCCAAAGATATCGCTTTCCAATTAAATTCAATGTTTAAACATGAAAGCATTTCCTTAAACACACTCAATTGATCAAAGTCGAAATGTTTCATCTAAATTAATCGAATTCATGAGGTCTGTGCTGCCAATTTTAAGTAATTACTTTGCCATTCATGATATTACATTCGGATTACAAATGCCAAAGAAATATTTTCTTGTATCTAAATTTAAAGACGTAGCAACAATAGGTCCCTAAAGTTCGGTTTGTCCAATATTCAGGATGTAGCAAATTGTCTAATCCCCAGTTTTACTTCAGTTGAAGGTTCTTTTGTTTTCAAAAAAATAATTTTGGTACAAAAATGTGTGATAAAACTCACCACTCCACACATCACATACACACAAAGCACTCACTTCATTGCACATGAATCTTCAAGGATTCATAGAACTTATTTCCATTTTGGGAAAACACCTTAATTTCCAATTATTTTAGTAGGCAATTTGGATAAGAAATTTCTTGTTAGTTACTTCAACTCCGACTCCAACTCCAACTTCTATGATGTAGTTAACGAAGCAGCATCCGAATATTGTTCGAGTTTGAGACTATCTCTATACAGAAGTAGGTACAAGAAAAACATTAGATATGAAAGTATACTCCAACTCAAGCCAAGTGATGGGAAACAAATGTGAGCTGGGAGCTGCAAACAGGGTGTTATAAGCTCACTATATGTTCAGACTTGAAGGACTTATCTAGTGTTAGGTATAAGTGACTTAGAGCGCTCTGTAGTCTCTACAACACCAATTCCAACCGGAAGGAATATAATAATTCACTCTACAAGTTCACATAAATTGTATCCTGGTGTAAATTCAGCAAACGACAACGGTACACGTTCTATAATTTTTGCTAAGCATGTCGAAAAGCGTAGAGCACTTCTTTCTAGAGCATTAACACAGAGAAATTTGGTGAGGCGGGCTGGCGGGCTTCGGGTTAGGGTAAAAGAGATGGATGGGATATGATTTTATTGTTTGTGTTTTGTTTTGTTTGCGGGTGAGCTTTGGGGTTCGAATTCGGTTTCGGGAAGAATAAGTTAAGTGCGTATAACACAACAAAGTGCACACAAAATTTCTAAAACTCTAATCTGGAACATGGATTTATCTTGGACTTACACTCTGTGCTCATAAATTTTGCCTGTGAGTCTAAATATAAGCGTGTTTGTGTGATGTTGTTTGGAGGTTTTGTAGAACAAGAGATAAGGTATAGTAGGCGATGGGACGCTATACCTACCTGCTTTAGGGAGTCGAGTTTGTCGAAAAGACATTGAATTAGTGAACTAACGACCGACGACGACGCACGTAACCGTAGGACCACCCTTACCACTGCAATGAGTGTAGGCAATTTATTTAAAGGCAACCTTATCTACAAGGTACGAGGCTTCTCGTCAGATAGATGATATTTATGTTCGGTGGCGCAAAGTGTTTGTATTCTTATCCCATCCAGTTTTCTCCTTCCCTCCTTAGAAATGCATGCATCTTAAATTAAGAGATGTGTGCTCCACTTTACGCAAGAGTCTAATAAAACGCTGACTAATTTCGAATTGAGAATGCCAAATAAATGAAATGATTAAGTAGTTTTAGTTTAAATTCAATGCGAAGCTAGAGAAGAATTATTATCAACTAGTTCAGGCGAATTTGACATTTTGCTTACATAATTCCAAATTTCATATGATAAACCTTGGTTCGTGGTACGAATGTTCAGTTCAAAACATCAATAAATCTGAACCGGATACAATTATTTTTTAACATACCTATGCATAAGCGGGCATGACTACATTACGGAAAAACTCTCTTTTTCTAAGAACTTACAGCTGAATGGACATATTTGAATACCAGATTTTTTTTAAATTTAAATTAAGTCAGCCAATTAACGAACATGATTTCAAAATCGATGAAAATTACCTAGGAGAAGTATTATATATATTTTTCTTTTTTGAAATATTTAAAACTAAGAAATATCAAACTGTTCAAATATTCAAAACCCTATCAAGCTGAGCCTTTTACGTTTTAAGTATAGCTTGATTTTGCTCCGTTTTATGGTTAAAGTTTTCAATGGAGGTGAGGGAACTAACTCCTTTGGGCACTACCTTCACATGGGAACTACTTCATCTCGAGTGAGAAATATCTTCACTTTTGTCTGTCGAAGTAATATCCGAACTAGGATGGGATACTACTTCACTTCACTTTGAAGGTCGGAACTTATTTCATTTATGTAATGGTTTTTTTGCGGTTTTAAAATTATAATGCTGGAATTCGACATCCGTCAAACTAAGTTGTAAGACCAATTTTATTTTTCAGTTGAAAGTTTGGAATTTACGAAAATGGATCAATTAACTATCGAACAACGCATAAAAATTGTTAAAATCTACTACAAAAATGGTGATTCTGTCACAGCTACACATCGTGCTTTAAGAGTAGATAATGGTTTTTAAAATCGTCTAAATACGCAAGCAATTGGCAAAATTGTAAAGAAAATTGAAGAGACTGGAAAGGTTACAGATATTGTAAGGCCTGTACATAATCGTTTCGCTCGTACCACTGAAAAAATGGCTGCTGAAATTGAAAGTGTTGTTGAAGACCTGAATGTGTATATATGGCATTTGGATCTACACCTACATCCAGGATCCAGCTTGCACAACTAGCTACTGAAGCCAGAAGAACATTCACAACGTCATAGATACAGCGAATGGGTGCTTTGCTTGAACACCAGGCGATGGACGGCGTTTTTTCGAACAAAATTTTCTTTAGTGACGAAGCACATTTCTGATTCGGTGGGTATGTTAATAAAAAAAAATAAAAAAGTCACTGTTTGATGGGCTCTTTGGTCAGGAGGTGTGAATGGACCTTATTTCTTCGAAAACGACAAAGGATCGACTGTCATCGTCAATTCGGAGGGTTATTTTCATATGAAAACGGAGTTCTTTTGCCTGCTATTGAAGAATACGACTTGGATAATATGTGTATCTACAAGATGGTGCCACACGCCACACATTTTAAGCGAATGTGACTTTATTGCAAGAGACATTCCTGGTCGCGTAATTTATAGTCGTTGTGATATCAACTGGCCACCAAGATCATAAGATTTGACATTGCAGATAAACCTTTAACTCCTGAGCACTTACAAACCAACATTCGTCAAATTATGGCAGGAATACCGCATAATATGTGTCACAAAGTGGTTGAAAAATGAAAATTACCTCAAAAGAATGGATGCTTACAAGAATTCGGGTGGTGGTCACACATAATGTCATCGTTAAGACTTTACATTAAAAATGAAATATCATTAAACAAATATTTTACATGTGTTTTATTCATGTTTACTTGTGAAATCGCAAAATGGATAACAGTTCGGGTGCATAACTTCACGGGCCATAACTTCACATGGGTTGTAATCTCACCTGTAGTGAGCTACAAATTCACTTTTTTCGGGTGAAGTTGTGTCCCATCTGAGTAGGAAATCAGCTTCACTACTCTGGGGGCCAGAATTTCACTTCTGTGTGAAGTAATATCCCACTCAAATTGATATCTCTTTTTGTAACAGTTGCAAAAAATTATCAATTTTATGTACAATTTTTACACCAAAAACTACTATGGAGTGATTTTTATTATTTTCAGAGTCGAGATCCCCTTAACTGCACCAACTACAGAGGTATACGTCTCCCTAACTTCGCCTATAAGTTCTTGTCTGCCGTGGTGTATGAACGTTTGAAGCCCTTAGTCAACATGGCTTTCAGACCCGTAAAGTCCTACATCCTACATTGATCAAATATTCACCCTACAGCAGATCTTGGAGAAGACCTAGGAACTTCAAATCGATACCTATCACCTTTTCATTATGGTTGGAAAAAACCTAAGGGATGCTTTAGATGTCAAAAAACGTTTTAGACAAGGCCATGCGTTGTCATGCGATTTCTTCAACATCATTCTTGAAAAGTTTGTGAAAAGCTCCAACGTCAACACCAGAGGCACAATCTTTCAAAAGTTCGTCGTTGGAAGAACGAAGCTTGATGTCAGGAGGATGGGTCTAGCGTAGGGCTTCACGATATTCGATAAAAATATAGGTATCGTATCGTATCGTATCGTATCGAAAGTCGATACGATAATGGACACGATATCCAGTACCTACGATACCGATATCGATACAACAAACGTGTTTATAAAATTGTCGATAGTATCGTATCGCCGATAAGCACTGGCCGATAATTATCGAATATATCGTATCGACTGAAATAATTCTATTTTCGATACTGCGTGCTCGAAATTCAAATTTTCTTTCAAAAGCATTTACTAAAAGTAGTTTACTCGCAGTAATACACATATTTGATTGTTTTTTTACGCGTTCGCTCGCGCTTTCGTTGTCGATCGTCTTTTGTGAGAACCCGATGAACATCGATACTGGAACGAAACGCGTCATTTGTTTTCGAGACATGTTAGTAGCCGGTTGATTATTATTTCATATAATAGGTGGTTGAAAGGTTGTCTTCATCTATAGTCATTTATGTGTATAAATGCACCTATAAAAATAAAGTCTGTAAGGGGTTTGAATATCAAGCCGAAACCATAACAACAGATAACGCAAAAATGTACACCGTTCTATATTTTTCTCTTAGAACGATTATGGGATTGTGAGCTTTCAACAAATGTCGATTTAAAATTGCGGGTTGGGATAGTCTATAATCAAATAAAATTAATTTTGAATAGCTTGCCTTTTTGCCTCGCTATAATAGTAATGCACATTTTTTTTAATTTCGATATTTTATCGAGTATCGTATCGGTATCGTATCGAAGTCGATAACGATACGATAAATTTTTCTTAAAATTATCGCCGATACCGATACGATACGATAAAATAATTTGTTACTCGATACGATACCTATACAAACGAATAATATCGGTATCGTATCGTATCGTGAAGCCGTAGTCTAGCGGTTAACGAGGGCAAGACCAAGTTAATGCTGTAGACAAGAAAGGACTAATATCATCGACGTCTTGAAGGAAACGTCAACATAGACAGATTTAACTTCAAGGTTGTTAAGGACTTTGTCTACCTGGGATCCGCTATCAACTCAGACAACAACACCAGCGCTGAAATCAAACTGAGAATCACTCTTGCCAATCGCAGCTTCTTTGGACTAAGAACGCAATTGAGTAGTAAAGTCCTCTCCCGAGCAACTAAAGTGACACTCTACAAAACCCTCATCATCCCGGTCCTCTTGTATGGTGCAGAGACATTGACTATGACAACATCTGAAGAAAACGCTTTGGACTGCTTTTAGAGAAAAATTTTTCGAGTGATTTTTGGTCTTGTCTGCATTAATGAAGAATCGATACAAATATTCAACCAAGAACCTACGAGCTGTACAGTGACACTGACCTAGCCAGAAATGTTAAGGTCCAACAACTTAGATGGTTTGGCCATGTTGAGCGAATGGAAAATAATGCTTCGGCTCGTAGAGTCATCGAATCCAACCCGGAAGGACGTCACATAAGTCACGGAAGACCGTGACTCCGGTGGAGCACACAAGTGGTAGAGGACCTGAACCAACTTGGCGTGCAAAACTGGAGACAGCTAGCCATCAGGCACCAAGCTGGCTGGAGAAGTTTGTTGGGTGAGGCCCTGGTCCGACCTGGACTGTAGCGGTGTAGCGCCACCATAAGTAAGTAAGTAAGAGTCGAAAACTAAATTTCTGGATGACAAAGTTCCTCAAAATTTTTTAACATTTCGGAAATCCAGTTTCCGAGATAAATAAATAATCAAAAATATTCCCCAACGAATTACGCATTATTATCATGTTTTGTATTTCTTTACTGTCGCATTAAATCAATGACTAATTAGTTAAAAAAGGTAGAGTAAGAGGAAGTTTCTTCTGTTAAAATGTTTGCATTTCAATCATAGTTGGGATATAACTCTACCAGATAAAAGATAATGAAAATATTTCCAACTTGATGTTAAGTTAATTCCCATGTGAAGAATGTGCCCAGTAAAGGTACCTGCACCCAAAAGGATGAGTTGAACAAGGCCTGTTTGGTAAACTTTCAACCTCCTGCAGGGCCAAATGTCTTAGCAGGAAAAGCATTCCTGAATTCATTGTAGACATTTTATTCTGGGGTTCACTATAATGACTCTATGTTATCAATTCATAATTATATTGTTGTCTGAAATTCTGAAATTTTGAATAATATTAAAGCAATGTAGGTTTCACTTCTGTCATCACTTCGGATTACACTCAGTAAGTTCATTTTCTTCTGACGAAACTAGGTCCAGTCCGTAAGAAAGTCAAAGATCAGATTTGTATTGAAATTTTTTTTTAAATATCTAGTTTATAAGAAATGTATATTTTCTTTATATAAAAGAGCCAGTTGTATAGTGATAATTGAAATCAATCCGCAGATTGCCATGACTTACAGGAATGTGTAATTGATTGCTAAGCCAAACGCAAGCCCCAGCTTCACAAGCCAAATAAAACGCTTCGTATTAAGAGAAATAAGGCCTCAAATGAATGTCCTTAAAATACCAAGTGGCTTATATTTCTTTTTGAAGAATTTAATAAACAGTCTTTTAAATTCTAAAGCTAGTGAAAGCTAAAGCTAGTTGTTTATCGAAAAAAAAACGTTAACCCTCAACTTAACTTCTTAAAATAGAGAAAGATTCGCACATAAAATCAGTGAACCTTTTATCGATTCTTCTGCTGTTTGAATTCCACTTAAAAATTAGGGAAAATACCATCAATTTAGAATAACGCATAATATACCAGTCTATAAAAAGGGAGATCGAGCCAATATCACAAATATCGAGCAGACCTAAAAACTTCGAAATAGTTAAATGCAACAGTTAGGCATCCTTTGCAAGTACATCATCTGTCACCTTCAGCATGGTAAAACGTTGTATCCAAAATCTCCTTGTTTTTATTAATAAGCGTAGTGTTCGAAGATAAGTGGTTAGGTGCGTTGGCTACTAAGCAGAATGTCGTGGGTTCGAGTCCTGTACTCGTGCCCATAGTTTTAATTACATCTTTCACGGGGACTGTCTCTTGCAAAGAACTGGCAAAACTTTCAAGAGTATCATCTGTCATGAAAAAGTGCTTCTCAACATTGCCGTTCGGAATCGGTGTTAAATTGTAGATCCCCTCAAATCTTCACACGCACTCAGAGAATTGTTGATGAGTG
The DNA here is from genome assembly GCA_920937365.1 of Sphaerophoria rueppellii. NCBI lineage: Eukaryota > Metazoa > Arthropoda > Insecta > Diptera > Syrphidae > Sphaerophoria > Sphaerophoria rueppellii. The sequence continues at coordinate 54,891,717 of CAKKXW010000003.1, forward strand.
TAGGGCACTTAGGCCTTGGCTCTTCAAGAGCTGTCGCTCAGGTAGTTGATTGTGTCTGTTCAAAAGCAATTATATAATTCAAATACAATTTATATGACTTCCATCGATCTTACATCATTTGGATGTCCACATATCAATTGAAATTCAGGAATTTTGTCCTTAAATCAATTCTCGAAGTTTCGAGAATTCCTGAGGGTTGTTATCTAAGACCTCTTCTTTTTTATTGAGCTAAAAACGATGCTCCGTTATGTAAACAAACGAACCGGGCAATTCTCATCTCAGCAGATGTATAAAGATTTACAGCAAATTATTTCTTCAATTAACTATCACCTTCTTTTGAAAGATGATAGTAATTGTTTTGCATTGAGGTGTGATAACTCTACAAAACCCTCATCATCCCGGTCCTCATGTATGGTGCAGAGACATGGACTGTGACAACATCTGATGAAAACGCTTTGGGTTGCTTTGAGAGAAAAATTCTCCGAGTGATTTTTGGTCCTGGATGCATTAATGGAGAATGGAGAAGAATATTCAACCAAGAACTGTACGAGCTGTACAGCGACACTGACCTAGCCAGAAAAGTTAAGGTCCAACAACTTAGATGGTTGGGTCATGTTGAACGAATGGAAAATAATGCTCCAGCTCGTAGAGGTTACGAATCCAATCCGGAAGGTTGTCGCAGAAGAGGAAGACCGCGACTCCGCTGGAGCACACAAGTGGTAGAGGACCTGAACCAACTTGGCATGCGAAACTGGAGACAGTTAGCCAGGGACCGAGCTGGCTGGAGAAGTTTGTTGGGTGAGGCCCTGGTCCGACCTGGACTGTAGCGCCACCATAAGTAAGTAAGTAAGTAAGTGATAAAAATACTTTCCATCTAAATCCAATATAATGTCAAACAATCACCTTTTCAAGGAAACATACACCATCTTCATACTATTACGCTTTCTCACAGTACATTTTAACCCGTGTTACTTCAGATAGAGTTCTTGGTGTTATTTATAATATTACTGTGCACATTAACAACATTGTTTATTCAATGCGTGATCCCGAGAGGAAAGAATCTATTCAACAAAACTTAACTAATGGTGTGAACAAGTCTTCAGATGGAAACTCTGTCACACAGATAAAGTAACAACGACAAGGTTTTCTTTATATCTAGCTATTACCCGAGTATTTGATTCACCGGACTTACTTTTAATCTTTTAATCATCGGGATGGCAGATATAATCTTCGCAGGAATCACATGGAAAAGGTACCAAATCATCGTACCAATTCTGGATTTTATGAGTCCTTGACAAGTATGCATGATTAGGCTTTCAAACTGCAACTAAGACGTATTAAATTTTAACCATAGTAAATTTTTAACATAGTAGCTTAGTAGTTAGGGGCGCTGGCTGCTAAGCAGAATGTCGTGGGTTCGAGTCTTACTCGTGCCCATAGTTTTTATTTCATCTTTCATGGACAGTGCCTCTTGCGAAGAATTGACAAAACTTCGAAGAGTGTTATGTGCCATGCAAAAGTGCGGTATCGGCTTTAAATTGTATATGGTATATCCCCTAAATTCTTCACATGCACCTAGAGAGTAAGCCACTTAGGCCTTAGCTCTTCAAGAAGAAGGAGATCAGTGTTCTGTTTTCTGTGAAAGCTGAGGTTTCGCTAGTCGGTCTAGCCAACGTCTATTGAAGATAGGTCTTCTTTAACCTTATTGAAATTCTACAATTACGATATAGAAAATTTGAGGGTTCATGATATATCTATGTCAAAAAGCTTAAAACAATGTAGGAAGAGTTTGCTTTAACAACGATATTTTGATATACTTTGGTTTCAAAAAAGTAGTGTGAAAAATTGAACCTTTTGTAGAACTCCGATGATATTGTAGCAATTTCCCTTCCCCCTCTCATGTATCAACATGCTTTAAAAATATTAACATTAAAAAACAATATCAACAATGTTAATTGGACAACTGTGTTCTTTCCAATATTTAATTTCGCATTTTAATTAAAATTTGCCTTGGTCATGTCAAAAAGAGAAAATAAAACACAAGTTTTAACGACCCTTCCAGCCACACTCCTAATGAAGACAACTGTAATCTATAGCCAGACCCAGAATGTCCGCGGAAAAAATCCTTCACGTACTTAAAGAACATATTGAAAGAAAATCGCGCCGGACGTGATGGTCGGTCCTGCAGACGAAAAATGTTTCTGTTATGTTTTTGCTATCCCCAGGTCTCGAATGTCCTGCGTGTTCGTATTTTTACTGTTTTTTATTTTAACGTGTATTTCTAACAGGGTCCATTTACCATTATGTTGTTAGAAGAACATGTTGTCTAAAACAATGATATAAAGAAGATTGTTTGCTTAAGGTATTTCATTATCCTCCGTTGGGCAAGTTGTTATTTCAGTTGGTAACGTGTTCTCCGCAGGGCTTGATGATATTGTTGCAATGTTGTGTTTTCTCATGTTCTTGTGTCGTTTATTTAATTATTGCTTGTTTAGATATAAAACGTTTCTTGTTTTGAGAATTTTTCATAAGAACTGTTACATTTTGCTATGTGTTTCTTAATGACAGAAAATCCTTCCTGTTTTGGGGATAGAATAACACAGTTGGACGGAATAATGAAGAATTTTCGGTGGTTGAGTTTTTCAATACTTCGGTGGAGCAATAACTGAAAGACTGTCACTCATATCATAGGTGATGTTGTTTTTAACATTTATATTCATTATTCACTAGCCACATTTTTGTGGTTGTATCGTTTTTCTTTGTTATATTTTCTTCTTGAAAAGAATCAACATTCAGGTCCTTTTGGGAAATGTCCATAGGCCAATGAAGAAAGGCAATAGCTATAGACAAAACAAAAAACTTTCCATATAAAATTTCCGAAACACATCATTTGCGATTTGCATATTTTTGGTTGGTGTCATATAAAAAATACGCATAACAATCAGAAAGTCCTGTATAAGCAAATTACAGACGGGACAAGGAATTCGCCCAAGAAATCCCCACTAAAGTGTTCCTTGTGGCCGTTTAAGAGTTTATTTCGTTAGTTTTTCTTTTGTCTATTTTGTGACTATTTCCATTAGGACAAGAGTGTCCCTTTATGAGGATTGTGGCCATTTCAGAAAACCTTATAAACGCATCTGAGGAGAGGAAGAATTTGTAGCTTTTAAAGAGACATGATGGCTAGGTTAAGTGGATACTTGGCAAACACGTTTGGAACCCCATTCGAAGACACAACATTAAAAAGAGAATAATATGATTTTATTAGAGTAATAAAAATATTTTTATGAGATACTCTAAACTTACCTGGTAATGGAGGTAGTAAAATTTTAAACATGTTTATGTCAAATAGGAAGAAAAGCACAGGAATTAATGCGTGTTCAGATGCAAGTTGCATGCAAATAGAGTAAATATTTTTTTATTCAAGCTTTTTTAAGGGATCATAAGTTATTACCAACAGTAGGGCGTATATTAGCAGACTTAAAAACTTAATAAAAGACACCTGCAACTGCAAACTACTGACGATTATTTGACACAGTCATGTTTTCAATGTGTAAATCTAAAAGCTTCAATACACATACCAAATCTAAATAAAGAGGTTTTCTCTTCCGCTTCTCCATTTGAAGTTCATTCTGTAGAAATTCGATTCAAGATTTATGCCAAAATTACTTTTTTTTAATGTTATCTATAAAAACAAACTACTGAATATTTTCTCAAATTTCTTTTTTTATTTGCAAGTACAATCATTCCGGTTAATAATGAAAAATAGTTTTATTTATAGGGACGCTACAAAAGTAGACCTTTAGCGACAGCAAACGACGCCATATTTTTTCCCACTCTCTTGACATTTCTCTTCAATAAAGCTTGCCATTTCATCATGGAAAGGTATACGATCCAACAACGAGTCGAAATAATTTAAATTAACTACCGAAATTCGGAGTCAGTGATCAGGATTTTCATCGAAAAATCATCTTCAGCGATGAGGCTCATTTCTGGCTGGATGGCTTCGTCAATAAGCAAAATATGCGTTATTGGTCAGGCAGCAATCCACTATCCACATGTGCTTCAAATGAAAATATTTTTTCACTCACAAAACAACAAAGAAGTGCGTCGGTCGGTACACGGCTTTATTTTATGTACGATTCGGATACAGTGAAGGAAATAAAAATAAAACTTCCGATCGGACATTTGATTTGCTCCGATCGGGTACGGTAATAAGGATGATGATGTAAATAAATGTACCTTCTCCGTCAAATGAATCCTTGTTTTATATTCTTACTTTTGCTGTTTATTTTCAAGTTTTTATTGTATTCAATAAAAACTATCTTGATTCCAACGACACTGAAATCAACAATTGACTTTTGTTCTTTCAATGTTTTGATTGCAAACTGTAAAGTTAGCCACGCCAAGTCATTTGAAAACACACGCGAAAACGTTTCAGAAGAAAATTCATAATAAAAACATTTACTGGCCAAGATTTTTCTTAGTTTTGAGAGAACCTACATTTTTTATATAAACAGTATATAATTGTATATACACCATAAATTTATATATATATACTAGCAAAACCCCTGCCCGCTTCGCAGGGCTTCGGCCCACAACGGTTCGGAAATTAGAGATTGGCAGGACGAAGAATCTGGCAAAAGATGGATAGGCAGAAATGAACAATAATGAATAATCTATTCTTTTTTCAATTCTCTTACATAATTTTTTTAGTTAATTTACCCATTAAACATATCTTCCCCAAATTTAGCTCCCTGAGAAGAGGTAAGGTAGTTAGGATTTTGACAGCAAGCCAGGTACAGGAATAAGTATGCTTTTGACCCTCTTCAGGATTGCACAATGTTATAAATTTTCTTCACACTAACAATTATTGGGATATTATAAAGTGCTGCAATAAAAATATTGACAAAAAAAAAACTAAATTCGATGTTCTAAGCTGATTTTCCCAAGTATTATAAAATGTATGGGTTTTTGTTTATCAATGAGATTTTATTTGCTAATTTGTTTGTTCATAAGGTAAAAATAAGAAAACTTAATGTTCTTTACGCATTATTTGGAAAACCAAAAAAAAAAATATCTTAAAGTCAACACTTTGCTCGGGCAGGAAAAATTGAACACCACTTAAATACAAAGTAAGCCTTCTTTTTAATCGCAAAAAGTGATGAAAAAGTAACTTTGTTTTAGAAGGATTATTTTCTAAGAATATGACCAAGAATCACATCCCATAGTATATGGCAGACAAAATACAGGATACCCTGTATAGTTGACCATGAGGAAAAACAGATATTTCTAAATCAAAACCACATGTTTTTAAAGATTGACCTTGCGTCTTATTTATTTTTCAGTGAATTCAAGTCGAACGGGAAACTAAAGACGTATGCCATTGACTTTTTCACTGCTAGTCTTGTAGTACTGTAAAGTTTAATTTGATTGATGTCCCGAAACATAATAATGCTCATACCATCAGAGTTAAAAACTGTGGAGGCAGTCCTGGTACATAAATGCAGAAATGCAAAAAATTCCAAAACTCCGTCTGGTTGTAAATTTACTACATCGTTTTAATTTGTAATTGTGTCAAACCACTCAAACGACTTTTGGGCAAAAAATTATGCATTTATTTGTCTAGTTCAAAATAAATTGTTGCATCGATTTTAGAAAGACTTTAATCTGTACCAGCCATTATTGCACTTCAACTCAATGCTTCAATGCTAGGTAACACATCTTGAATCAACTCATTCCGTTGATTTGCATTACAATAAAAATTGTTTGGAAGTGAAATTCGGCCTTCAGAATCAAGTGAAATTATTGCATTTCTAATGTCCAATAGTGTTCGTGGCTTAGTGGTTAGGTGCGTTGGCTGCTAAGCAGAACGTCTTGGGTTCGAGATCTACTCGTGCCCCAAGTTTTTTATTTCATCTTTCTCGGGCATTGCCTTTTGCGAAGAACAGACAAAACTTCCAAGAGTATCAAGAGTATGAAAAAGTGCTTCTCAACTTTGCCGTTCGGAATCGGCGTTAAATTGTAGCTGCCCTAAATTCTTCAGTTGCGGTAAAAGGCTTCAAGTAAATTTTTGTGCGCCATTGTGCTCTCCCACATAAATATTCGCCCATTACGAACTTTTTTGAAATATTGTAATGTCAGTTTTATGTCTAATAATGTGCTCACAACTCCAGCAGAAGAAAGAGCCAAGTCATTTTTTAATTTCAGATCATATTAATGCTAAAATTAACGATAACAAAAATGATTTCACCATTCCACCGGACGCATCACAAAAATATATGCCACCACTCAGACTGATCATACCTTTCATATCTAATGGTGTCATACACATAGGTACTTTTGTTGATCGTTTAACTTCAGCTCAATAGTTTGCGCAAATATTCTGAATCCAATGCAATTTTATTATTGTCCTTAACGTAGTATTGTTGTCGAGCAGACAATTCAATTGTGGCAATGTTTTTTTCGTAAGCAAGTTTTTTCGTAAGCAACTGGCACATTTCAATTTGAAAGCATTCAATTCCCCATCAGATTGACATTTGCAATGACTATTGACTCAAAGCTAAATGATGTCAGTTTGTGGCTTAAATTTGAGCACACCATGTTTTTCATTCAAACAATAATTATACGTAGAATACCTCCAGTTCGTTAGTGTTGATTAAATTTTATTAATGACACATTCCATCGACATTCAAAACGTTATAAATAACAAATAACAATACAATTAAATAATATGTACCCACTAAAAATAAATAAGATATGAATACATATTTTCATACTCTAGAAATTTCATATACCAAAACAACGTTTGCCAGGTCAGCTAGTTCAAATATAATTTCCTAGGTTCACTGACATTTTTTTTTGTCGAAGAAAAATTATATTTGTCAAATATTTTTTTCTTCACTAACATTTTTTTGATTTTTTTATTGAAAAAAAAATATTTGACAAAATTTTCAAACTAAATTGAGTGTTCGTATATTGATAAGTTTTTTTTTTGTAGTGCGAAATGCAAAATTTTTAACATTTTTTAACAATTGAACCATTTGTGATTTGAAAAGTATACATTTTATTTTTGCTAAACCTTCTACCCCAAAAGCTCTTGCATTTATAGAAAAAATTAGGAAAATCGGTCAACCAGTGTGCCCGGTTAGTGAACGAACACAAAAATTAGGCTGTTCTTTTATATATATAGAAGATATGTAATGAATTTTCAAGTAGAGCAAATTGGACGAGTTTCTGCATAAGTTTATTCTGAATTTGTTTTTATTAATTGAAGAAATTCGGTTTTCTTTATTCATTTGGTTATTCTTGACGTTATTTTTCTTATTTTTATTATTTCTTCTATCCTGTGACCCCCCCCCCCCGGAAAAAACTTCTAGATCCGCGTCTGCATGCATTTCTCTCGCAAACGTTCTTCCCAATTCCTTAGGACTTACTATTTCGGTGATCTTTCTATTCCGAATATTTCCTCCATCCGTGATTTAGGGACTATTTGTGGACAAGGAGCTTAATTTTCATTCGCACATCGATAACATCATTAACAAGGCCAATTCATCCCTGGTCCGATCAATATTTTCTACCACCCTAAGAAGAACGGCTCAACGACGCGCTATTGCAGACGTAATTTTTATAAACCTATTGGTTACCGGTAGAATCGATTGTCCAGCACTGCTGGAAATGATTCAATTCAACACTAACCCACGTAATAGGGCCCATACACTACACATGCATGCATGTACATATTTCGACCATACACTACTCATGCAAACTGTACATTCTTTAGTCGTTTGTACATCGTTGAGTAACGAACATCTTCAAAATGTCAGACACAAAGTCTGCTGCAGCAGTTTTAATTTCGTGACCATTTTTACTTGCGACATAATATAGAATATATGGCAAGTATTGAATCCAAAAAAAAAAAAAAAAATGAGATGATTATGAGACATGACATTACGATAATAGAGAAGTCGAAAAAAGTGAGCCCGGCGATTCCGTCTGTCCGTCTGTCTGGAAGTTTACTTTCTCGAATTTTATTTTTTTAAACATTCATGTATTTTATGTAAAAACAAATTTTTTGTATTGCTCCAGAACGGTACCTCATATAGGACCGTTTTTTGTTATTAGATTTTCTCAAACAACGACAGTACGTATATGTTGTTCAAATAATATTATGTATTCAAACAATTTTTTTTTTTTATTTTTAAAAAAATAATTTGATTTTTTTTTTTTCAAAATTCTGTATCACAAAAACGGATCAATTTAAAAAATCCAAACTAGAGCATAATCTGTATATTTCCATGTTCTTGAAAACTGCATGCCCAAATTAATTTTAAGACATTTTTGAAAAATTTTATATATAAAAAATTAATTTAAAAAAAAAAACAGCTCTTACGATTTTCAAAAAAAAATTCAATAAATCAAGAACAAGGTTTGAATTTGTTTGTCATTAACATTTTTGGAATCAAATGTTTTTACGAGGTTTTCAAATTTTAATTTTTTAATAAATTCTAATTATTTTTATGTATTGAGTTTCTTTTTTTGTGAGTTAAGTGCAGCCGGCTCTCCTACTAACAGTGATCAAATTTTTAATGAAAGAACATTATATTTATTTATTTCAAGTAAATATTTAAGTGCATAGGAGTGTTATTTGCTAAAAGTATATCTCTTATTTTAACAATACTTTTTGCAATTTTTCGAACATAAAAGTAATCATAAATATTTAGTTTTAGCAGGCAGGAGCGAGTTCGGGTCGTGCACATTTTTTCATAGGCACCTGTTTTTAAGACCCGGTTACTATATTCTATACTATATTTCACCCGCCATAAAACCGGTAGGCTTCAATAAAGTTCCAAGAATTCAGCCTTTACTCATCGAAATCCACCGCTTGAATGAGCAAATTAGCCCATACACTACACATGCTTGCATGTACAAACAAAAAAATATCAAACATTTTTGAAATCACTCATGCCGCATGCACAACCACACATGCTACGCCATACACTCGCAGTTTGCATGCGCAGTCACCGGAATGTGCATGCATGCATGTGTAGTGTATGGGCCCTATAACCTACGATCAGTTTCACTCTTCAATCTTCCTCTTCACCGCACCAACTATGGCCACTATGAACTAGACATCTGCACCGAGCGGCTTGAAACTACTTCCAAGTCGTTCTATATTTTTTCAAATACACTATTCGCTGTACTCACTGATTGAAAAACAAATCAAATGAATCACAAACTGAAACCAACACATTAGAATAGTGTCTACTCGAAACGAATACACCACTTGATTTTTTTCCCAAATGCATCGAATACAGCGAGTTTATATTGAAAACACCGAATACACCGAATCATATTCAAATAACATCAAGCTAATTGAAAACTTTCAACTGCTCAAGGTGAATAAAAAAAATGTTCTTTATCACCAACTAAGGATTCAAATAGCTGTTGAGGTTAAAAAAAAAGAACACTCGAGTCGATATGTCTTAACTTTTAAACGATCAAAGTCAAGACCAATAAAGGAAGTAGAAATCTCAGGCTAAAAAATGGCGTAAACACAATTGGAAATATTTATAAACTGCTTATTTAACGAGTATATGATATGTAAGTGAAATATAATCATAAATATAAATATATGCATAATGTAAGCTTATTATGTTTAGCACTTTTATTTTTCCAATTGATTTACTTAGTCAAAACTCTGTGTACATAGATGAGCACAAAACAGTGTATTTGATTTGGAACATACTCGGTGTATTCGCTGTATTCGGTGCTTTTTTAACTGTTAGGCTTGTTCTCTTGTATTTAATTCAAGCATTCAAGCTTTGGAGAGAAACCAAGCAGTGTATTCGTTCCATTATAAATTGATCGAATGGTGTGCAGTGCTTGTTTTTAAGAACAGTGTATTAATTTTTAGTGTACACTAATTTCTATGCATGTAACCATCAGAATACACTGCAGTACTGTGCTTGGTCAGTGACGGCAAATGAATGTATTCATGCAGACCTCTGCTATGAACCCATCTGTAGAATGCTACGTTTAGGTATGTAACAATGTCCATTTTGTTTTTGATTTCAACATAAGTGTATCTTCCCTTCGTAGATCTCTTACCCTTAACAATTTTTCCTCTCAAGAATTTTTGTTTTCCTCAATCCCTTTAGTTTTTAAGTTAGTATAAGCTTAGAATGTTTAAGTTTTAATTTTAAAGACTTAGATTTTGTAATTTGTTTTTGTGTTAGGCTGCGTCCGTCAATTCCATTTGTGTGTTTTTGAACAACGATAGCAACTTAGAGGTGCTTCCACCAATGGCTTTTTCCGTCAATTCCTTTTTTTGGCTGGAGTTATAGCTATTTCACGGGTGCCAAGCCGATCAACAGACTCCTTTATTAGTGGTGCTGTCTAGTTGTTCTTTCATTTTAATCGAAGATCTTTTTGAGTTCACATTTGGGGTTGAACCTAGGACCAGCCAGTTGGAAAGCCAATGCACTACGCACTGCGCTAACAACTCCACTGATGTTTCGGTTTCCCATTGCAGACTTAGATTTTAGTTTTGCTTGTATTAAGCTTCATAAAAATAATAATATTAACAATAATAATAATAATAATAATAATAGTAATAATAATAATAATAATAATAATAATAATAATAATAATAATAACTGGAGAATTCAAGAAAAGACATTTGGTATCCTTCTTCTACTTTACGTACGATGTGAATGACATCCCAAGCTATAGAGAATTGAATACGTTCTCCTTTTTTTAAATGTGAAGCAGGGCCGGAATCATGTAACGCGATAGTTGATTATCAAAATTTGTTTATCGTTTTTGTAAGCTGATCAAAAAAAAAAACTTTAATTTTTTGGCATCACTGACTTTGACGAAACTATTTTGTTCTGTATTGACATTTGAAATTGGTCTTAACCCCGATACAGACTGGGATTGAAATCTTTTCTATGATCTGGCTTACACTTTTCACTAATAAGATTACACAAAATCCAATAATAATAAGACTGGTGTTACACGATGACTCATGAGTCATGACTCTTTTTCGGATTCTCTTTTAAATTTCAATCCTTTGAGTCGAACACTATTACACCATGACTCGTAAGTCATGATTCAAATTTGGCGTGCTCTATAATTTAATTTTCCTTTAAATGAAATGGACAACTTTTGGTGATTGGTGACCTTTTTGTTGAAATTAATTTTGATGTGGTTGAATGGGCTTCGGGTCAAATGAAACAAATATTATCTGTTTTGTCACAACGTTTCGTCCATGTATATGGACATCTTCAGGTGAACAAAGGATTTAATAATTGTTGTTACATTAATACTTAACAAGTATTTTCTGTTGTGTCTGAACAATGAAAAGTAAAATTGACAAATGGACAACATTTTTTCCCACTTTACTTTGTCAACTAGAAAAGAATACTCGTGAACTCCAAGCAAGACGAATTTAAATAAAACAGCATACGAAAATTTTGAATGAGAATTGAAGAACGTTAAAAATGAGTTACATAAAATTTGAAGAGATAGGGGAAATTAATTTCTCCTTCAAAAGTGACAGTACTAACAAAAATGTTGATTAAAAGAACAAAAGAACAGAAAAGTATGAGACTTTAAGAGTTGTCGGGAGTTTTCAGGAGTTTTAGGAAGTAAAAGAACAGAATTAATATAAATTTTGTTTTTGACTTTCATTTTTTTTTTTGCTTCAAACTTGTCAGATAGTGTTAAAATATATTTTATAAGCATATGCAATGTTAATATTCGTTTGAGTTTATATTAAAACGACATACATATTTGAAAACGACACCTAAATAGGTATCAAATGAAATTATCGCAAATAACTGACTATCAATTTGATAATCAGCTTACAGCCCAGATTGTTTTAGGACTTTCAATAAGAAAAATTTCAAACTGCCAATAACAAAAAACAACGGAAAACTGTATTATTATTATATGTATTATTATTTCTAATCCTGGCTATAGTGCGATTGGATTGGAAAGGTATTGACATATCATATGGATTCGTTCCTTAGCGCACGTACCTGCCTAAAAAAAAAACTAGAAAATGATAGAATTTATTATATTTTATTCTCCCTGATTATTCTAAAAATTCATTTTAAAGCAAAAATTGTAAACGAGATTTTTAAGGATCTCCTAGGTTGGGTTATAGCCAAATTTTCAAGATTCCTTCACCAAAATAATAGAGCAAATGTCAACAATGGACCTCTCACCTCAGGGTCTATATCTAACTTACAACCTTGTAACGTCAGCTTGTCTATGATTACATTCGCCACACCCAAGAACACCTCAGGGGTGCTAGCAGAGTTATCAGTTGCCATATCAATACTGTCTTGCCATCGTCTTGTTAGTCTTCGCCATCATATTCATATATCTACTATTTACTTGCACATACCAAACGCCAATTATTATTATTATCGTTGTGAATTGTGATTACGCCGCAGGGATTATTCGAAACCTACCGAGTACAAAGCCAAATTGCGCAATGCGAAGGGTTGTGTGTTGGCGAGTTTAACCTCAACTCCTTTTTGTATATTGTAAAGTAAATATTTGCAAGAAGCCGCAAAATTAAAGGATAGCATGTCATGCCAAAGGTCCCGCTGGAAATATTTGCTTCCCGTTGTGTTATGCAATGAAGATTACCTACATTGTTCGGTTTGCACCATCTCTAAATATATTCCCATGCCTCAAGTTTGCTTTTAACTTATCTCATTTACATTTACATACAAAGGTATGCTATGTTAATAAGAACCGTTAATGGGAGACAAGATCCATATTATTATTCCCCTTTACAAGCTAAAGATTATATGTATTATGCACAATACGGATACGGAGAATTTTTTTGTTCGTTTTTGTAATAAGATGGCAGCAAACATACAATAAGTGAGTGCTCTAACAAATAATGAACTCATAATACGTGGCGTTCCGTTTGAATATTGTTAGCCCATTGCGAGTTGACTGGCTTAGGCTCCGGCTCCAGCGAGCTCAAATTCAACGTTCTTCTGTAGAAAAATAAGCCCCCGGAGGCATTTTCTTGTACAAAATCACCACGAAGCAGCACAAGTATCTATAAACACGTATTTTTTAAGATTCATAAAGCTGTAAGTGAGCAAACAATGTGTACATGGAGCTTTGTCGAAAATGAAAAAAATGTCCTGGCAACAACACCTGATTCCTATCTGGGAGAGTTATTTTTGCTTTGTTGTGATTTTTTTTTTTTTTCAATGTTTACCCCCAGCGAAAAGATATTGCATAATATGCGATCCGGAGGATGCAAATAATTTGACAAAAAACAAATAGAAAACTTCAAAGCCGTCAGAATTAATTCGTTCAGTTTGCTCCCCAGACAGAGCAGATAGATTATTTTTTAACCTTCGAACGTGATGCTCACTTTCCAGTTTAAAGGAACAGCAACAGCCATGATGTGTGTTGCTTATTTTTATTTTCAATCAAATCCCCGCATTAAAGCCAGTTTAACAGGAAAATAGTAATGCTTCGAGTTACTTCTATTAAAGGTGTATGTGAGACTCGCACTATCAAAGACAGTCTTGAATTATTCTTGAATTTAGGAAATAAGAACAAGAATCTAGAAAAATTAACGTGATTTTGACATTAACATTGACATTTCACAGTACTTCGAACATGAATGTAACGAAATACGGACACATAGCAGCAACTGAGGCCATGGGCTGGGTCAGAACAAGACATTCATACAACAGAGAGAGACATATAGACACATAGAAAGAAAGCACACAACAGAAACCGACCGACGTGGCTGAGAGGAAGAGACTAAGATTTTTATTGTCTCATGTTATCGCACAGGTTACCTCAGATAAGCCGACGATTTTTGTAGTAAAAGAATACTGCCGGAGCATCAAGATATCACAAGATTCTTCCTACTACCGGGATAGTATTTTATTTATACTATCACTCCGAAGCACACGGCTGCTCTATTTGCTCTACTAGTATACCAACTGATTTTTCCAACGTTGTAAGTGGGCTATTTATAAGCTGGCTGAACACGATTTTCCTGGTCAGCAGTCGGTTGGCAAGAGTACGGCTAGCAAGTCGTTTTTTTCTGTTTCGGCACGGTTAGTAAGTGAACGGTAAGTTTATGGGGACTTATGTTTTCTTGACGGTGATCGGTCGACAACAACTGGTGATTATTTCAATTTCGTGGGTCTATCTACACCACAAACGGAGGCACATCATGTGAATTATATTTTATGAAATCTCAAAAGAGTTGTATGGTGAAAACTTGAAATGAGTCACTACACGAAGATAGAAAGTATATACATAAGCAAAACAGTAACCTACGTAGCATAGAGGAGAAGACACATAGGTAGATTTATATACAGGGTGATTCACGAGCGTTGTGCCAAAAAGCTTATGTAATGCGATGCCTTTTATTCACCTTTAGATCTTTTCGTTCAATTACACCCATAATAACCTGATGAAAAATATAATGTCATTGTTGGTTCTTCGTTGTAACAATGTTTCCATCTGAAGAATTGACAAATAATATTCATAAGAAGGAATGTTAAAGAGATCCATTGCATACCTTTGAAGGAAAACCGGGTAAAATTCCGTTGCCTCTCGATATAAACTTTGCAAATCAATTATAAAGAGAACGAGTGATATCCTGATCACGGAATTCCTTTGACCAACGCTTCATAAATTCTAGCATTGAATTGGCTTTATTGACGATGTTATTGATGTGCTCAGAAAAGTCTAAACTTGATGTAAATAAAATACCAAGTTCCTTAACAGTGAAAGGACGAGACAAAATGTGTGAGATTGTATAGTCATAAGAAAACGGTATTCGCTTCTTAGAAAAAGTCGTTGTTTGCCATTTTATGGGATTCAGTTTAAAGCAGTACAGTTCAGCTAAGCAAAAATTTAACTAATCCAATAGATACCTAGTAGGTATCCTACTATTACTACACATTTGAGTTGGTTTTTGAAGGAAGAAGAACACCTTCATTAAATAAAGTGTTGTTTGGAGAAACGATTTCATAATTAACACATTATAACTGAATTAATTATTAAAAATGAATTAGAATATTACTACAAACAAAAAATAAATAGAACTAAGTCAACATCAGAAATAATAAATTGATAAATCGATTAAAAAATTAGAAAAAAATATGTAAGTAAATAATATAGAAGAAAAAAAAATATATGTTTTATTTATTTAATTTTTGTTTGTTTGTTTGATTATCCTCACATTAATCACATTAATTTTTTATGCGGAAAATTAACCGAAGGGTCTAGAAATTCATTCTCAAAGTGGGGACGGCATAGTCGTGTCTAAAAATGGGAGTCTTGTTGTAAGATGGCATCAAAATCACAACAAATAATAATGGAAACCAATATGTTTATTTATGTGTATAGTAAAAAAAATAAACAGGTCTTGAGACCTCTTAATTTCAATTTCAATTTCAATTTATTTGACAACTACTATACAAAAAGGATTGCTCTTATAGCTTGTATAGGTATATGAGGTTACATTATAAAAATTAATTAATACAAAATAATAAAATAAAATAAACTAGCTAATTACTTTCATAATTCAGCTTGATTAGGATTATTTATCTATCATTGACAAGAGAAGAAAGGAGAGATTTTAAGAAGAGTCTGTGTTCAAAATTACGCCTGATGTTTAGTGGAATGTTATTCCACAGGGAGATAGAGTAAACAAAAAACTGTCTGGAAGATGTCAAGCAAGAATATGTTAAAAGTATGAGATCAATAATTGTTACATATATTACTTTTCTTGTTTTCTACATGTTAAATTTTTCATTTTGTTAAATTTTGCTATATAGTTATTAAGAAACTAGTGTATACATTAACCTTTGTAATTAACTGAAAACTTTTAAAGAATTTATATTTCTTATTGGACAGCAAATTTATCTGATAAATAATTACAAATACAAAAAAAAAAAATACAAATTGTCATGTTTCGAATTTGTTGGTGAACTTGGAATAATATACGAAATAAAAGACACTATTTCAAAAGTAACAAATTAAATTAGGTATAATGTTTATTGATTCGATTGATTGAAGAGAATGAAAAACTTAGAAGAAAAAATATTTAAGAACAAAAAAAATTTAAGCAACTGGATTTATAAACAACAAGTATAGTCAGAAACAAGTAGTTTACTTTTAAATTTCAACACTCCCCCTAAAAGTATACTAAGTCAAAAAACATTTACTGTCCTTTCTTGAGGTGTCTTCGTCATCCTGTAAAATTTCCTTTCTTGATTTGATATTTATCATGTTTTTCTGGCTTTCAAACGTAGACCTTGGAAGTGGCTTGGTTAAGAAATCCGCTTGTTGATCTTTTGACGAAACA
>CAKKXW010000003.1:54917311-54932194 GCA_920937365.1 Sphaerophoria rueppellii
ACTGTGTTTGTATTTTTTATGGATAAAAAACGGATTGTAAAACGCGCAAACAGGCCCTTTAACTAATTATATAAAAGCTTAAAAAACTTTATAAAAAAATTACTTTCAAATTATATACAAAGTCAATTGCAGCAACAAAAAAAATAGTAAAAAGTGGACATAAACTTTCATTAAAAAAATATTTCAAAAAATTCGAAAATATATTAATCAATTTCCCGGACAAACGCGCAAAATGTTAGGCAAAAAATAGGTATTTTTTATGTTTGTGTCAAAAAAATTTGACGAAAATACAAAAAAAAAAAATTGCTCCATTAAAAACACATGTTTAAAGCTTTGAAAATAGTTAATTTGACTTCACTGCCTTTTATATTTTAGAAGTTATGCTAAAAAATGCATTCATACTTTTTACATAATTTGCTGTATTTTTCACTGTTTTTGGAATTTTGTTTGGGAAATATTATAACGATAATCGAAAAAAAGATCGACGTTAAGTGACTGGATATATTGTCATTATAAAAAAAATAAAAAATAAATAAAAATATAACATTTAGCCCATTTCCCATTAGTTAGCGTAAGCGTCTTTCAAAATTTTATAGTTTTTCCGTTTGCTACATCGAATTTGTATTTATTTTTTTTAACTACACAATCATTTGGCCCTATAAAATATCAATCGAAAACCGTTTGTTTTATTAAAAAATTCGTAAAATTACGAACGCTACACAGTTTCGCGCAAAAGTCCAACCTATTTTTACATGGGAAACCCCCCCTTAATTCATGTTTTATTGCGTACATTATTATTATGAAGGTGAACACTTAGAATCATATAATCAATTCATAATTTTTGCAGATAGGTACATTTTGCACCAAAATAAAATAGACGCGACGGTGTAAATTTAAGTTCATTTTTAGTTTTTCTGATTGAAAAAATAAAGTGCGGTTTAAATATTTTTACCATTTGGTGTTTTATTTGAACTCGTTATCAGTTCGTAATAAACATCCCTGGAGTATATTATATCTTAGTAACCAAGACAATTTTTATTCCATTTGCACAATTTATATACCGAATAGCGGTACAAGTTTTGTACAATCGGTTTTCTTTATTTACAAAAACATGGGTATTATTTACACTGAATGAAAATTAAGTGTCCAAAAATTGCACTGAAATATTTTGGTGTATTTTAGACTTTTGTGCTACTTGATAACTTGTGAATTTTCTGTGAGAAATGTGCCTCATCAGCCATCACCAAAGAAAATATCGTTCGAAAAATCGTTTTTTATTGAACAGCCAAGAAGCGTATCTGCAGCGTTTTAAATGATCAGCAGGGCTCAATTGTTGCATGATTTGAACTTTGTAAGGAAGGGGATACAAATACAATTGCGGAATACGCTATGGTAAGGTATATGACACGTTCCATTGTTGCGAAAGCTAGGAAATTGATGTCCGATGATTTAGGATCATCAGCAACACTTGTGGTTGCAGCAGAATTATTTTCTATTGAACGCGCATAGTCGTTCGATTATGACGACCATAACCATCGCGTAATGCGCAAAAAGTGTCGTTTATACTTATTACAAGTTTTAATAATTCTTACACGTTGTTTGATTGTAAGGCTATTTGTTATCGTTAATTGCAAACTTTCAACTAAGATTATGATACATTACATTACTGTTAAGTTTGACACGTATCAAACGCCAGCACTACTAACTTGATACCACGAAATAAATGACCCTTTATTGTTCACTGAAACTAACAGTGACATTTTTAACAAGTTAGTTTGCAGACATTACTTTGCTTGTTGAAAAATTCTTTTGGAGTGGATTCAATGCCGTCCTTAAAGCTAAAAAGATCGATAAATTTGTTGAAAATGATTTATCCGTATTGACAACTGCTCTACGCGTAAACTACTTCTATAAGCAATATTGAAGAATTAATATGCTCCTTTTTTTAATACTCTTTATTATTCATAATTAAGCATACGTACATTGAGTATCTGCGAAGGCAGATGATTGAATTTCAAATTTATCAAATAATTTAGATGTAAGTTTTGATCAATTTCAAAATGGCAATGATAAAAATATATATATATATATAGTAGTGTCCGTAGCTTAGTGGTTAGGTGCGTTGGCTGCTAAGCAGAACGTCGTGGGTTCGAATCCTACTCAGGCCCAAAGTTTTTATTTCATCTTTCACGGACACTGCCTCTTGCGAAGAACTGACAAAACTTCCAAGAGTATTATCTGTCATGAAAAAGTGCTTCTCAACTTTGCCGTTCGGAATCGGCGTAAAATTGAAGGTTCCCTCAATTCTTCACACGCACCTAGGGAATTGTTGATGAGAGTAAGCCACTTAGGCCTTGGCTCTTCAAGAGCTGTCGCGCTACTCTATTTTTTTATTTTTATTTTTAATGATAAAAATAATAGCAATTTTAATTTTCAATTATTATAAGATTTAAATTTATGACATGTTTCAATTCTATACGGTTTTTTAGAAAACAAAAGAAATTTACATATTTTCATTAGTTTCAGTACTCGAATTCAAAAGAAATGTTTGTATTTGTTTTTTTCTTGTTTTGAAGTTTTGAATATTTACTAAATCTCGAGGTAATTTATTAATTATTGTCGGCACTGTGTACAGAAATTTCCGTCTACCATAGGTGTTGTAGTTTCTGGATACTTGGAGCATTCCTTGGCCTCTTTGTCTGGCTCCATGTTGAATTGGATGAATGAAGGGGTTTTCGGCGTAGTACTCGAGGATTGTAGTCATTTTGAAAAGGTCATCAACACGAAGGACATTAAAAATTCCATCACTACTTCGATAACTGCTATTTTTTACTAGTTTTAGGGCTGAGTTTTGGAGTTTTTGTACTTTTTCAATGTGGATTTTAGCTACGTTACTCCAAGCGAGTATTCCATATCTTATTCTGGGCTCAAATAAGGCATAATACACTTGTTTTAAAACATCTTCGGATGTATATCATTTTAGTTTTTGTTGCGTTGATCATTAGTCTGTTGTCGTGACACCATCCTCATCTTCTTATCTGTAATATAAGCAACGGGTAAAGCCATGCGCCTCATCTGGATCAGTGTTCTTGCTGAGCTAAAACATTGACATCACATGAAGCTTTGCATTCGATGGAAAATAATTCCTTTCAAGTTGAAATTCCTTCATACTTATAACATCAGATAAACCTCATTTCATGAGTTTAGTCAGTTTGGTGGTGCTCATCACCAAGGCCGTGATTGTTGCTAGTCTCCTACAACGACGTCATTCGGGTTTGCGGTCAAATGTTTTAAGAACTTGAACATTGTTTTCATGACACAGTCGTCTCAGTTGATCGACTACAAGCTGCATGCCCTTGTTAAGCTGAAAGTGTTCGCCCATAAAACTTCTTCCCCATTAAAGCAATAAATTATATCTAATAAGATGGCACGATCGCTCCATTCAACCAAGGCCTAAAAGGCCTTTTCGTGTGCATTGTTTAAGAAATTGATGGGACGTAACTTCGTTTCCAATATGGAATTGTTGAACATTTCTATACCCGGAAAATTAAAAGATAAAGAATTCCAGGTATCGGAATATGAACATAAAACAAACTCAACTATGTCTATCCCTAAAGCTGTGAATCCCACCAACTCGGGTGCAGCAAGCTTCTAAATTTTTTATATTGATATTCAAAGAGTGTTCGTTCACTTTTTTCTCACCTTGATTAACAAATCATGGTTTTTCCACAAATCGTTCCATTTTCTAGTCTATCAGTCAGTTACATTGTCAAAACTTAATGAAGAATTAAATTTTTTATTTCATTTTGTTGTCAATATTTATGCGTTCAATATATTTTTATAAGAAAAAGAATATTTTTTTGAATTGATTTCTTCAAACGAAATAACAAAACAATGTGATAGAAGTCAGAAAAAGAACTGGTCTACCATATATCTCTTTTTGGCTGCTGGTAATGGAAGGCATGTTGCAATACCAATGTGAAACAGTTGTTGAAAGCCGAACTGTGAGTGTGAGTTTGGAATTAGGTAAGCATCTTGAGAATTTGCTACTGATTGGCAATTTGAACATTCCTTACGAAAGTCTCTATGTCTTTGTCTATTAGCGGCCAGTACCTACTCGGTACCTCTAGCTATTGCTTTCATTTTTTTTTTTGATTCCAGGATGACCTCGATGTATGTAGGTCACGAATTATTTTCGAACGAAAAGAATCAGGAATTATAAGCCCTTATTCAGACATGATGCAACCGTAAATGAAAATGTTTCTCGTCTATTGCAGAACTGATGTTCGCTAGAAGAAAGTTTTTCTTACTTTGCGCATTCGGCTTAGTTTGAGCTTGCAGAAAAGAAAATACATTTTGGCAAATGAAAGAAAATGTTTGAAAATGAAGAGGAAGTACTCCTGGCAAGCAATATTATAATATGCATTCTTATAATAATTAAAGTAATGAATTATAATTAAACATTTGTGTCGTCCTTTATTTTTAATTTGACTACAAAGAACTAAACAAAGTTCAGGGATCAAAAGAAAATATGCAAAGGCAAAAAGAAATTTAAGTTACTTATTACTTAAAAGTTTCAAAAGGTTTCTTCTGAAAAATTCTGGTTTATGAACAACTGTGCGCTCTGGGCAAGTTGATGACTTCCGGGTCATTAAGTAATTTAGAGAGTGCAAATGTCATGTCAATGCGTAAATCAAGTATGAACAAACTGAATGATAGATCATCCTAGATTAAATATTAAATATAAATGTTAATCGAGCAAAATTGGATGATTAACGAAATCTCAAATTAACTGCTCAAATCATGGATTTCTTAATTACAATTTTTGTGAACAAACGAATTCTAAGATTATCAACTGGAATAATCCTTGATTAAAGATTATCAAGCGTGAACGAACTGGCCCTAAGCATTATTATTGATAATTTTACGTGTATTCTTAAAAAAGGTTATTTCCAAAAGGTTCAGAAGACACATAATTGAAATTTTGTGTTTTCTTCAACAAGACCTTGGCTTACCCGGTGTGCCATCAAATCTTCAGCTGGAAACCAAAAAGGATTTGCAAATAATTTAAGGGTAAGATTAAAAGCTGTTTTGCTCCCTAGCGAATCTTAACATGAACACATCGTTACCGAAATCTGCAGATCACCACAGTAAAATATAAATAGAATGGCGCGACAGTTCTTGAGGAGCCAAGGCCTAAATGGCTTACTCTTATCAACAATTCTCTGGGTGCGTGTGAAGAATTGAGGGGTCCTAAAATTTAACGCCGATTCCGAACAGAAAAGTTGAGATGCACTTTTTCATGATTGATACCTACTCTTGTAGGTTTTGGCAGTTCTTCGTAAGAGACAGTGCCCGTAAATGATGAAATAAAAACTATGGTTTTCAGGCAGATTGCAGAATTGCCACGTCCTTACTCTAGCGAATAAATATTGTAAATATTAGTATATAAATTAAGGAATTTTATCTATCTATTTATCTTAAAACTATGGGCACGAGAAGGGCTCGATCCGCCAACGCACCTAACCACTAAACCACGGGCACGACAAGATTACCAAAGTAGCTTTAATGAAAATTGTTAAATTTTTCAATTATAACATCTCGTAACCTTCTTCGAACGTTTAATGACTTTCATTTAAAGTGTTGTTTGAAAAGTAAAGGCGTTTAGTTTATCAAAAAAAACTCTGAAAAGTAGATCAAGAAAAAGTTCTTCTTTTGAATGTGTTGTTGAGATAACAAATGTTGCTGACTTTCAGGACCAACTTTACTCCTCCTTTTCATTTGATAAAATTAAATTTAAACTCGTATGGAAATAATACAAGTAGTTAGTATGCATTAATACCTTACATTAAAACGAGGTTTCACTATATTATGTAAAAAGTAAAGAAGTAAATAAACATATGAGTTTGTTATCGATTAGTTACTGCAGTGAAAGGGATAGCTAACTTCTTATTAATGAGTATGCATACGATTCATTACATACATTATATTTCAATCCTTAGACAGTCTCTTTGATTTCGGACTCATACGAAATCCGGTCTTTTCATTAAACAAAATATAACCTCATTATCTGTAGATCAAAAACAAGCTTGAATAAATAAACTCGTAACCTAAGCTCCCACGACCGTTGACAACGATTTCGATAACTTTCGAATTTCATATTCAGTTTGTGTCTCAACTTTTTCTCGTCGCAACAAGAAATCACTTCCAGACGCGCAATAGTCCAAGGATGTCAATAACACATAAATACTATCCAACTTTCAATAATAACCCAACACAAAGCCAAATCAGTAGAGCAAAACATACTCCCGTACGAATGATGATGATGATGATGATAAGTGCAGTATCGTGTTCTTGAATCCTGCAATTTCCGTTTAGCAAATATCAATATCGCTACACATAATTCCTGACTGCCATCCACTAAGCCATAAAAAGCATAAGGCGTGGTCGCATGTCGTTAGCTCTAATGCATGTTGTTTTTTTTCTTTTCATTTTCCTGATTTTTTCATTCATTCCAAATCGCACATGGGCAAGGACATCATTTTTATTTATATTATTATTTTTATTTTTTTGTCAATACCTACATTTTTTACGGGTTATTACCGCTGAATGGATGGTAATGGAAATTCAGGATATCAATATGCGGGATTGTAAGCCTTTTTTGTGTGTGCCAAAAGCTCGCCCACACTCTCGTCGATTGTCGACTGCCAAAATACTCATCTTTTGGTTCTTGTACCGACCTCCTGGGTGTAGTCCGCTGTACGATTGGAATGTGTGTAGGACTATAACTAAATCGATTTGCCTACAAGTGTTATGATTATTGTTATTAGCTGATTTTTAAAGGATAACACATTTTATCGGGATTTTTCTGATAATTTTTATCCATGACTATTTATATATACATAAAAATATCGAATAAGAAAGAAAAACAACATCAACTTAGTGGGATATTCCGCTTATATGCATATACTATTCAGCTGTGATATTTGTGTAGGTTGGTTTGTGTTGGTGGTAAATTGAGGAGGAAGGACGAACTTACCGTTTTTGCATGGCATACAAATCCCATTTGATAGATGAGGGCAATTATCGGCCGCACATGCCACAACGTTCGATTCATGTCCTTTTGCTTAACCTCCTTCACATCCTCGTTGTTCTCTTGTGCTCCTGGCATTGTCCGTGTTTCTTCTCAATCGCTAGCCAATCAGTATTCACTTAAATTACAGGCTAACATTCCAATACCGGGTCAGCTTTCGTCCTTTTGACTGACGAAAGTGATGGTGATGGTGGCGGACGTTTGTCCACGACGACGCGACGATGGCGGTGGTGGAGGTTAGGGGTCTTTGTTCGTTTTATGAGTCATTTGGGGATACAAGCCAGAAGCTACGTTTTCGACGCCACCACTCACCATTGATTGACGGAAATTGCAGATTGCAAAGAGACGATAGGAGCGAAATGGAGATTTTTTTTTATTTGGTATTTGCATTTGACCGAATGGCAAGGATAAGGGATTCCTGCTTACCAGATTCATCACACCAATGCTAACACCGCAGCTTTGAAGCAGAAATTCGAAAGCCAGTGGGATAGAGGACAGTGGGGCTGCATTGATAGTTGCTGTCAAACTCTAGCAAAGGAAGGAACTAAAGAAGCGCCAAAAAAAAAAACATACACATCAGTTAATTGGAGTGGCATGACAGCAAATTGCAAATTGCAGGCGTATCAATTCAATCGATGACTTTTGAAATTACAGCGTCAGTTGGATTCTTTTTTACTTTCGTTTTTGTTTTATTTTAATTTATCTGTTCTTTTGATGTTTCACAATTGCACACACTTTGGATGGATGGGTGTCCGTTTGCGGTGTGTGTGATTGTAAATCTTCGTTTTCTTCGGTAAGCAGGATGTTTTATTGGTAAATCAAAAGTTTGACGAGTTGATGGAGTTTTGCATTAATTTTTCATATTAAAATGTGTATACGTCATGTGGGTTTCTGTCAGAGGATTAATGTTCACGTTTTTTGTATTTTTCAATCTGGAAAGAGATGTCAAAAGTTGACTGAATGTTTATTTAAAGGATTAAATGGGCTTTGTGCTTTTGAAAGATGAGTAGGAAAGTGGATTTTTGTCTTTTTAATCGTTTCTGTTTTTCCTATATTCAAACATTAGTGTTGAATATAATTACCTGCCTGCAGTTAAATTTGTTCATTCTTGACAAAGGATCAATGCATTATTCAAAGAACACTTCTTTTAAATGATATAAATTATTTGGCTTATATAATGGCTTATCATAACAATCATGCGTTATGCGTAGCTTACTTACTTAGGGTGGTGCTTTAGTTACTTTTGAACTTGAGCCTCAACCAACAGTCTCCGCCAGCCATCTCGGTCCCTAGCTAAGCTAGCTGTCTCCAGTGTTGCATTCTAAGTTGATTGAGGTTCTCTTCCACTTATGTGCGGCACCTGAGACGCAGACTTCCTCTACTTCTACGTCTCTCTAGAATAGTGTCGATTGTTTTTCGGCCTGGAGCATTGGTATCCATCCACTCGAAATGCCGAGCCATATCTGAGTCTCTGGACCTTAACCGTTTTGGCTAGGCTCGTGTCATTGTACATGTACAACCCATAAAGTTCACTGTTGAAACTTCTGAAACACTGAAACTTTTTTCTCGAAACAGTCTATAGCAAATTCATCAGATTTTGTCACGCTGCGTGCTTCTGCACCATACAGCAGGACTGAGGATGATGAGGGTGTTGTACACTCTTACCCTAGTTGTTCGAGAGAGGATTTTTTCACTCAATTGCTTTCATAGCCCAAAAAAAAACAGCGATTAGCAAGAGTTATTTCCCTTGTTAATAGCGGAGCCTAAGTAGAAAAACTCCTCTACCACCTCGAAGTTGTATGTGTCTATTGTGACGTTGTTAGGCGTCCTTCCTCGAAGACAGCATATACTTCGTGTTTCCCTTATTTACTGCTAAACCCATTTTTGCACTTCTGTCTCAATTCTCAAAAAAGTTACAGTGACATCACACTTCATTCTTCCCATAATATCGATATCATCGGCGTATGCGAGAAGTGGAACAAACTTTTGGAAGAAAGTGCCTGACGGTGGAGTCTTGCACCATCTTCTCAACGCACGACAATGCATCGCCTTGTCTGAATCCGAAGATTCCGTAAGCTAGTTGCCACCCTTGATGGCGCAGCGTGAGTTCTTAATCGTCAATTTGCACAAGCGAACGAGCTCGGCAGGGATGTCAAAACATGGACATAGCTTTATACAGTTCGTCTCTGTAGATGCTGTCATATACACGGCCTTAAAATCGATGAAAAGGTAGTGGGTATCGATTTGGAGTTCAAAGGTTTTTTTTTTTCCACGATCTGCCGCAAAGTGAAAATTTGGTCTATGCTTGACTTTGCTGGTCTGAAGCCACATTGATACGGACCAATCAGATTGTTGACGGAAGGCTTCAGACGTTCACATATTACGGAATAGAGGATCTAGTAGTCGATGTTAAGTAGACTGATTTCTCTGTAGTTGGCGAAATTCAGAGGATCTCCTTATTTCAGGATCAGCCAAACAAATTCCGAACATACCTATCCGATAATTTGGTCCCTGCTCCTATCCAGCTCGTCGCCTGCTGCTTTGAAAAGCTGGACCGTTATCCAGTCTACAGAAGTGGTCTTTCCAAATCCCCAGCATTGACTCCGATTCTATATTATGATGTTCCCTTTTTTATACCTGCAGGCATCGGTTCTTGCTCGATAACCTTGAGCCAGTTGTTTTACCTTCCCGTAGAACCTCCGAACTTCATTTCTGCTGTCGTCTCTCTCAACATCCTTTTTTCTTTCTGAGAAGGCGACTTGTTGATCCTCTCTCCTCTTTTGCTCACGTGCAGCTCTTGTCCTTCTATGCAGCGCAGCTCTGTATGCCTCCTTCTTGGATACCTGCTTGGATACTTCGTCAAACCAGGCGTTTCGTTTTGTTGGCTGAGTGAAACTTAGTACATCAGAGGCTGCATCTCCAAGTGCTTTCTGGCAACGTTGCCACTGGACTTCGATACGTGATGTTGGCGGTATAGGACTCCTTAAAGGGTTACTTGACACTCGATCAGAGAAGGATCTGGCGATCAGTTGCGGTTGTAGCCGTCCCACGTCAAAGTTGTTTGCAGCATTTTTGTTTTGGCCATTGTCGGGATATTCGTAGCACTACCTTGGCTAGTCGATTTTCGCTCCTCAGGAAGTTCGAAGTCCTAGAATGCTGAACAAGTGCATTCCGTTGATCGCAATGTGATCAATCTGGTTGACGGTTGATTGATCGGGAGCTTTCCATGTTCGCTTATAGAAGTTGAGATGTGAGAACCACGTGCCTGCTACCACAACAATTCATTACGTTGCCGGAGCTGTTGTTAGGATGTGGTTTCCGGTTGTTCCGACAAAGATTTCCTCTTTCCCCGACCTTGCGGTAAAATCACCAAGGACATTGTTCATACGTTTTATCAAGGAGCTCGTAGAACTCGTCTTTGGTGACGTCACCTGTGTGGGCATGCGCAATTGAGGCTTGATTCGGATCGTTGTGATGCGTTCGCTTACTCAAGACTCCCTTCCCATCCACATCCAAAAAGCCGCTGTTGTTGCTCTCGGTAACAATAACCATAGTAAATGCCGCCTTTTCCACCCTCCTTTTGCACGGCCCATCTCATCGCGTTTTTGGATAGAGGTAATGTCTGCTTTGTAGTTAAGAGTCTCCTCTAATTGTTCGGCAGCACGCGGTCTTTTAAGAGGGACCTTACATTATCCGTGCATATCGGAATAAACCCTTAACAACGTCATGCCGTTGTGTTTGTAGAAGAGTGTTCACTAACTCTTACATACAATAAAAAATTATTCCATTCTAAGTTTTAAACCGGAATAATAACTGAAGGGATTCTACTTATAAGAATAACGTTTCTAAAAACAAAAACAAAAAAAGTGTAAGAATATTTAAACTGAGACTTCATTTATTTTCCCAAGCACAACGTACAGAGGAGAGATGACAGGCACATCCTCGATTGATGTAGCAATGTAAGAAGGATTATACTATTCATCCACATAATTTGTGTTTACTTAAGTGAACCGTGAAATTCCCAAAACGAAATTCCGCAGACGACAAAAGCGACAATGTCACGACAACGACAACTACACCGAAATGCACAAAGTGATTCCTCCGGCTCATCGAACCGAACAACATCCTGACAGTACAAACGAATGCAGTTAGCTATTCACTTTAGACAAAAAAAAAAGCAAAATGATTCCTTTGCCAAATGATGCAATGTAACTAAACATTTTTGACATCGAGCAAATATGTATCAACCGCAATTCCTCATTCATGGTCTCCTGTTCACAAGGATATTTTGAGTTTTGTGGAACATCGTAATTGTAACCAAAACTTGTTGTATTTCTCCGGGCTGGGCTAGTCTCTCACTGTATGCGTTGGTATTTCTGTTGCAATGGAGCGCATAATATTTTGATTCGCGTTATTCCGGGAAATTTCGTAAAATGTGTGTGTGAATGTGTCATGTTGAGAATCTTCGACATCCTTTTGTAGATACCAACTTGGGTTCACAATTTCCATCAATGCTTAGGTCTCTAGGATCCGCAAGATCTTATTACCTAAACTAAAAAGAAATACTTGGTTATTTGAGAACATCGTATTTGATTAAGGTGACATATTTCATAAGGAAGGCAAGAATTCCTTTGAAATGGACAAAACTAGCATCACTAGCAGTTTTAAATTTGTTGAAAAATCCATTTCGACTTGAAGCCAGCTTAATATTACTCGCACAGAAATCGCACAGAAAAGGATAAGAACTTTAGCACTTTGTGGATTTGCACACGAAGGCAGTGGCTTTCAAAAGTTGATGATGACGACATCAAACGCCAAAGACGCTGAAGCAGTTAAAAGGAATTTCTCATACCAAATTCTTCGTCATTTTAAACGATTTTCTTTTGAAAAGCAGGCGCGACACACAAAAGCAGCATCCAAATGTGACGTCAGGGAATAAATAAAAGAGATATGAAAAAAGCAAGTGTTCAGTTCATTTTGTAATACAGCTGGCTTTGGCTGTCTAAAGGCAGCTTCGCCGGGGGAAATCTTCTTGGACGATCAACTACTGAGCTATATTCTTCAAGCTTTCACAATCACCAAACAGCAAGAACAAGCTACAGATGGAGTGCTTAAAAAGAAGAAAAAAAAAGAAAGAACATTTGAACGAACTTATTGATGCAAGAAAAAGGAATCCCGAGCAGCACCATCCGAACTCAAAACTCAGATGAATCAACCATCGCAACATACGAAACTTTGAAGGATAGTGACATTTGATATGGCAGCAAAGCGTTTAACTCCCCAACGGGAACAGCAACAGTATAGTTTAACAGCTCCGGCAAGCAACAGTCTTATTGTTAGATGATGTTAAGGAGTTTTTCTCGCAAGCTTACTTCTCCAATACAAAAGTTACTTTGAGAAGAGGGACGAAGAAAAAGAATTGGATGAAAGACGTGCTTCAAGCGATTGCTTTTTGTACTCGTCTCGAATTATTATGTTCATGTCTGGTTGGTGAGATGAAAGCTGGACGCGAGCGTGTTTCGTTTCACTTTGTAATTTTGTGAAAAGTAGCAAACGCACACTTTTTTTGTTTTTGTATTTCTTTATTTGTTCCTTTGAATCTGATAGATTGGATTGATGAGACAAGATGTTTTGTCAAGAGTTTCGAAACAAAAAATTAAACTGTTTCATTTTGATGGTACTTTGCGACACGCTTAATGTTTGGAGATTTCTAGAGGAAGGAAATACACCAGGGAATACTTCTTGACACACGGCATTTTTAAGACTGCCTTTGTTAGTGTAAAAGGAGATTCTTATGATAAGTAAGATTTTGTTTTTGGTATCTACTTTTTGTCCCTATAATTTTAATAAAAAAAAATTTATACTTATTTTAATGGCAAATGTCTGCTTAACGCCGAGGAATTGGAAGGATCTTTTATTTTTCTGCCGATTGAGAAGTTCTATTTTAGTGACAAGTTGATATTACCTAAATTTGTTTTGTCAATTATTCACGAGAAGTTAGATTCGAGCTACGCCTTTAGATCGATTGGCCTATGAGACATATTTTATTTACGAAATTGTTTTGTGGCACGTTTTCTGAGTCAGTTAATCGTACATACATTTAAACAGAAAATTTCCCTTAGAACCCATAATAAGCTTTAAAAAAAGAACTATTCATATAGAGATACGACATGCATCTGCGAATTGCGAATTGTTGTTGTATTTGCAATCGCTGAGAGCTAACAATCAAACAGACAAACAGAAAATATTTATTTATTTGATTTTTGACGTTAAATCTGAGCGAATTAAGCATTCGTAGCTTTGTGGAACGCGTTTATTATTTTTGGATTACGAATTCTAATTTGAAAATTCACAGTTCGCAGTTGTTGGTCGCATAGAAAAACTACTAAAATGTGTTTTTTGTAGTTTTAGCTAGTTAATGAGAGCGTGTGAATAGTATGTCACTTGTCACTCTACTTTCCATTCGCTCTCTCTCCATTTCGAAAGTCTACACGAAAATCCGTGAAGAAAACATCGGCCCCATTCACTAACGTAGTCACTACGTAGTCAAGTCATTCTGATTGGCCAAATACAACTAAAAAATGAGTTGAAATTTCCCCTCCGACGTAGTGTAAAAATTACGACTTCAAAGGTAGTTGACAGATTTTGACATTTCATAATCAGCTGATGAATAATGAACAAAAGTTCAATTTTAAATTTAAAATGAAATTAATCGTACAATACGACAATATTAATTATCTGATAGATTCTGAACACGAAATTTATGTTAACAGATCTTATCAGGTAGTGTTTTTTCATAGTATAAAAAGCAAAACAAAACATCACTTCTATTTGAAATTCTCTAATCTCAAATCACAAATACCCAAGCGTTTCATACTTCATATCTTCATAGTCCAGTCATTTTAGACATTTAAAAAAAAAAAAACAAACTTGGGAAAACTTCTTAGTGAGCTGAATTTTTGGATACATATTTATTACGGTGTTGTCATGGAGGTGTTAAAAATCGACGTTATCGTGCCGACTAAAAGTTATTATGGTGAAAAGGTCTCGAAATTCAGTTTTTCGCAAATATCCCGCGACCTATGTACGCATAAAAATATGTAGTGCAAATTTGCATTAACAAAGCTAGTTGAAAATCGACTACGTAGTGAATCGACTAGGTTAGTGAATGCGCCCGCGATACTCGCCCATCAGCTGTGTTTTGGTTTGACAGCAAAAATAATAAATAAATTATTTGTCATTTTCAAAGGCAATGAAAATTTTCGTTTTCATTTTCTTGCTTTTTTTCAAAATAATCGACCGGTTACAGTATTCTATACACAAATAAGTTAATATGGTCATTTATTCACTTTATTAACCAATCAAAAAAGTAATAGGTTGATACTTGCTTTAGAAATAGCTTTAAATGATTTATTCGCAGATGGCGCGAGTTATGAGCCTTAGCCGAAGAAAATAAGTATCAAAAAATTTGGTTTACAATATTGATGTTTATTCTTCAAATAATAGCTTAAGACTAACATTTTTCTCTTTACTTAACTATTTTCTTTTTAATATTCTGTTTCCAAGCAGATCAAAATACATTAGTTAATCCCTTTTCAAGGTCTTGCATATGCGAAAAATAAAGAAACATACTTTAATCCGATTTCAAGGTCTCGAGTTTGTCTCGAATCATTGTTGTTGGTGATCTATTATTTTTCGATGCAGGTGGTCTCTCTAATTTATTAAGATGTAGTAATGAGTTGTGGGTACATTATGTTGAGTGTTGCCGCTTCTGCGATGCATACGTAACT
>CAKKXW010000003.1:54942448-54953189 GCA_920937365.1 Sphaerophoria rueppellii
ATTATTTTTCCCTTTTTACATTAACTTCAAAAAGGACAACGAGGTTTCTTTAGAGATAGTAGACCATAGAAGAATCAACTAACTAAAATCTGAAAATAGGGCTTTTAAGGGTTATTTTTATATATGTATATATATTTTTTTTTTTGAGTTGTAAGCTGTAAATAAGAGTGTAATCAGAATTGCTTAAGGTATATCTCTTATTTTAACACTACCTTTTAAAACTTAAGTAATCATAAATATTTAGTTTTAGCATGCAGGAGCAAGTTCGTACGACCCAGTCGTGCACATTTTTTTTTTAGGAACGGGAAGGAAGTTGGAGGTAGAGGGAATTTTCGGGATAAAAGTCTAAAATCAATCAACTAAGAAGATACCAGATGATAGAGATTTCTTTGGAGCAACAGGAAAAACTTCAATTACATTTTTCCCTTTTTATTAGTATACAATGTGTTTTCATATTGAATAGTATGAGTATTAAATTTCAATATATTTTTTTATTAATTTTTAATAAAAGTTTTTATTACAAAGTAATACAATTTTCTTTCTTTTTAATACACTGGGGATTGATTTTTAATGAAGTTTTATTAAATTTTAATACAAGATCGTATTAATTTTCAATACAAAGTTATTACATTTTTAATTATTTCGTTATTACATTGTAATACAAAAAGTATTAGTTTTTAATATCTCATCAGTATTAAATTCTAATGTTTGCTTTATTACTTGCCCTATTTTAATATTTCCAGTTTATTAGATTTTAATATTTTTCTGGTGTTGTCATATATGTAACCCTCCAAATATTAAAATCTAACCCACAATTTCTAACCGTGTTGAGCTCTTACAGTCTTGAAGTAGAGTAAAAATAATGGAAGGGGATAATAAAAGGAGGCTCAGGAACCAGGAACCGAAAAAAAGAAAGAAATAGAGAGCAAGGATCCAACAACTCACACTGCACCGACTGTTAAAACGTATTGCTATATTGTCAACTTACCGAAGAAATAACGGTGTCCTCATTGTAAAAAGATAGCCTCGCGATGCAGCCCATTATGCATAATCATTGAGGAAGTCAAAAAGCTAAGGGACAACCAGGCCATAGGTGCCGATGGGATAAAAGACTTGCGTATTATAACTTCACCAACAAATCCATGAGAATGCAACCATTTTAAACGTTGGAGTAAGTAACCTGTGATTCTGAATTATCTAGAAGAGGGACAATCGTCATCAACTACACCCAAGTAATGGCTTATAAGATGACATTGGATATCTTTGGAAGAAACACACATGGTGTACAAAGAACCTCTAGCTGCATATAAATGAAGGAAAACCCAAATACCAACATGTTGGTACCATCACATGTTCGAGAGGAAATTTTAACTAAGGACCTCGTTTGTAAGGACAAGGAGGACAATTCAAATTTAAAAGAGACAAAGTATTCTTTTATTCCGTTGTATAGGTATTTAGACTTACGAAAAATGGCGTGCTAGAAAAGACACCCCATATGTTTGTTGACTGTCTGAAAAAAAAAACTGTGTTCCCACTTCTGTACTTACTAACTTATCCGGCTCACAATCCATGAAAGATCTCAGCCTGGGATACTTCAGCCTTCATCGGGAACGGTCCTTCCATCCAAGCACTCCAGCATCCGCAGTCACTTAGTCCTTCTATTGTAGTTTCGGTCTTCCTTGTCGTCTCGATCTGCTTCAGGACTATGTTGAGGAAACCACATGACAGCGCATCTCTTTCTCTAAACCCTGCGCATGTTTGAAACGACTCGGGTGAGCTGATGTCTATTTGCGCACTGCGTCATGCGGCACAGCTGGATCAGTTTAATCGGGATCCCGAATTCAGACATCGCGCGCCTCCATAATATGCTTTTGGCGGTGGATGTTTTCATAATCGATGTAATCGATGCAAAGATGATTGGTAACTTGAAATTCGTTGGTATTTTCTAGGAATTGCCTCAGTGTGAATAATTATTGGTCTATCGTTGTTCAGCCTTGCCGGTTGTTGTTTTGAAAAACGGTTTAAGACGTTCACACAGTACGTTGGATAAGATTTTGTATGCTTTATTAAGCCGGTGTCTTGGTAGTTTTTGGATGACATAGCATCGCCTTTTTGAAGATCCCGCACTTTGTTGATGATCTGCTGCATGCATTAAAACATCTCTTCCATATTTAAAGCGTTTCGCAAGTATACCAACCGACCCGGAGGACTTGTTATTTTTTAAGCTTTTAAATAGCTCTATACAGATATATCTACCTCTTTTGTGCTGGGACTGGGCCTTCATTGA
Organism: Sphaerophoria rueppellii; assembly: GCA_920937365.1. Taxonomy (NCBI): domain Eukaryota; kingdom Metazoa; phylum Arthropoda; class Insecta; order Diptera; family Syrphidae; genus Sphaerophoria; species Sphaerophoria rueppellii. Next base: position 54,944,736 of record CAKKXW010000003.1, read on the forward strand.
CTGGTCTCTCTTTGCTTTCGCCATTGGACCGCTCGACGTTTAGCGCATACAGCAGCTGTTGGACGTGCCGCTTGAAAACATCTACAATTCGCTGTGCTTCGGTAACTGGGTTTCCTTCACTGTTTCGAAGAGCCTGTGTTTCGGTTCTGAAACGAGAAGCTAGTTGCTACGACCACAGAAACGTCGGGTGTTGTTCTTGGCCCGAGACTCTTCTCGATCATTGAGCCGAAAAACTGCGGATGCTCTTTTCTTCCTTCAAATGGTGTTTTTCTCATTTTTCCGTTTTGTTCCTGCTCTTGTTTTCCTTTGCAGCATCAGGCTCTAGCATTATCCGGAGTGCTAAAGTAACCGATGTTAAATTTTTTCCTTTGAGCTGCATGTGTATTTTTGTTATTTGAGTCGAGCTCTAAACTTAGCTTGCCTTTTGCCGATTAACCAACTTCTTTAATCTGGTTTAAAAAAAATACGTTTTCTTCAAAGATGGCTTGGATGACCTCTCCATTCGACGAGTGACCTTTTCAAGTTCGGAAAAACCAATACAAAATTTCACATGCCAAATATGAAGAGAACGGTGATAGGCACTTTGTAGCGCAATTCAACCACTTTGGCCATAACGATGACGAAATTGTGAACTGGTGAGTTATCATGGTAGAATTGCCCTAGGTCCTTATTTGGACCGTTTTTATCTTCAATTCGTCGTGAAATCAGTCCAATGATTCGACATACGTTTTCAATCCCAGAAAACAGTTGCCATCTCATATCTGGCAGACGAAATAATCTTTACCTCCTTCTCAGCACGGTCTCTGGCTAAAATCCCTTATCTCTGGTCGGAACTATTGGATCTATGTTTTGTGGACTGTCATGAAACTTCGCAGAGTCTCCTGTGGATTGCACTTAAACAGCGTCAAACACAGCTGTGAAGTGGTTACATAATTAATTTCGCTGCTGGATTTCCTTTCCAAAATCAGTAATCGCATCACTGACCTACATTACATGTTCTCTAAAATCCTTGAGAACTCTTATCTACCCTTTCTATTAGACCAAACTAACTATTCCTACTTCCTGAGTCCTTAAAAAGACGTTCATAATAGACGCTGGATCCCCTGAGGAAAGAGTGGTGCGACAGCTTGAAGAGCCAAGGGCTAAGTGGCTTAATCTCATCAACAATTCTCTAGGTGCGTGTGAAGAATTGAGGAGACCTATAATTTAACGCCGATTCTAAACTGCAAAGTTGAGGTAGACGAAACTACACTGTTTCACTGCTTTGAACTATCATAATTTTTGGTGAAGAAAACAAAATGCGGATTTAAAAAAAAAATGTGAAATCCCAATTACTAAAAAGGAGTAAAAGGAAGAGCAGCGCAACGTTTTCCAAACATAGAACAGCGAAGCATAAGGCAGGAAATCGAAGGAAATCAAATATTTATTTAAATCTGCGATCCACTTTGACGTCGGTCGTCGGTCGATCAAATTAGTACCCATGCATGGAAGCCAGTAAAGCGTATAATGAGGCCTGCTTATGGCGAACTCAACACACACACAACTAATAGCATTCCTTATCACGGCTGTTATTTAACCTTCACAATCTCCTTACATCATTCCATGTTTAAACAAAAGCTCGTGAATTTAATTTTATTGGATACTCATCCTTCGATTCAAACAATTCGAATTCTGAATCCTGAATTCAGAATCCTGATATCTGAGTCTGCATCTGAATCTGAATCTGAATCTCTGGCCATGTAAAATTTTTTCCAATGCAAACATTTTATTGGGTGCTTTCAATTTGTGCACAAAACAATTAATTATCCTTGAGACCTGGATAAGGATACCGTATATGAACGTAAGTGTATCCGTGCATGTCTGAATGAATGCGCATTGTTATGAGGGGATATTTCTGTTGATTTGGTATTCGGATTTGATTTTACCCGAAACCCACAGGAAGATGGCAAAAAATAATAATCACCAGAATGCACACATACATATCTGCTTGTATTTAGTTAGGTACGATCCTTCTTTATGAAAGTTGCAATTTTTTTTTTTTTTTTTTTTGTATTCTGTTGGACGTTCATTTATCCTGTTTGCCTTTTAACGTAGGTCGTTGGATAAAAATCCGATGGCACACATTGAAAAAGGATTCGATTTATGGGATGATGAGTATGAATGTGGTGAGAGGAAATGCCATGCATATTGAAATCCGGTGGAAATAAATTTCGAATTGCAGATGGCGTTGATGTGAGCAAATATTGGAATAGTGTTGCAGGACGAAAGACATTTGTATAAAATGTTTGTGATTCTTTCCACTTTTTGTTTTTTCTGTTTATAACACATTTTGATTATTTTTGTTTTTTTTTTTTTTTTTTTTTTTTTTTTTTTTTTTCTAAAGAGAAAAATTGTGCTTGCCAGAGTTTGCTATTGGCATTGTGATTTTTTGTTTGTCAATTCAGGTATATATAGAGCGTTTATGGTATGGCTGTATATTGGCTTTGAAAATGAGCAGGTGCCTTTATGAAAATGCCCAGTATGGACCTTGTGGACCGCAATCAATACGTAATGATGTTGACGAGGTTTCTCAATGGTTTCACAAAATATTTTTGACGGTGAGGAAATTTTGCTATAGTTTTTATTTTCAATTTCACCAGAAAAATATTTGGAGAAATTGAAAACATAAAAAAGTTCCTAATAGTAAATATTGGGAAAAATTTAAATTTAGTAAGTCATTCGAGTCCGCAGAGTTTAAAACTAAAATGTCGATGTTTGCACACATTTTATGTAAATAACATGAATACTGATGAGCTTTAAAAAAGTTGCAATATTGATATGCATTTGAAAAGAGCAATAAATAAACCTCAGGTTTTGTTTGAAGCCTGGTTTCGCATTAATGTAGTTCTTAAATTTATTTGTTTGTTTTTATTTAATAAAAAACGGTTTTTCTCTTTTCTTTGAATATGCGTTTGGGAGAGTAATGTTGATTTTTTGCTACAAGCAATATACAATATACATATTGTTAGGATTTTGCGAAAAACTGCACAGCTACTGCACATATTTTTTTTTGAGAGACGTTTGTATGATGCGCGTGTCCAAAAGATTGTGCTTCTTTGACATTTCTAAAGCAGCTTACGAAAAAGTTATAGCTGCTCACATTTGAATTTGCACGATCTACCTGAGGTAGACGGTAAAAGTTAAATTTTATTAGGCCAGTTCCACCTAACAACATCTCACTGAGATCTCAATGTCACTTTGACTGAGGCAAAATCATTTGGTGGAACTAAATTCTCAGTTCTCATTGAGATAAAATGGTTACCTCACAAATTGTTGTTGTGCACATGTCAGTCACGTCAAAATAGCTGAGTGAGAAATCGAATCCAAAAAATTTTCATCTCAGAAATCTCAGAAAAAAATCTCAATTCTCAGCTGAGATTTTTTGTTCCACCTAAATAATCTCTGAGATCTCTGAGATCTCAGTGAGATGTTGTTAGGTGGAACTGGCCTATTGATTATCATATGGACTTAAGAGCGTTGAATTCTGAAATGGCAATCAAGTATAAAAATGCATTTTCCCGGAGTTGAAAATGTAGCAATACATAACTTAAAAATATAACGTATAACTAACAATATTAATAGACGGTGCGGGTGCATAACTACACAGGTCATAACACCTCTAGTGGGTTTTTTATTTCACTATTTTCGGGCGAAGTTGTGTCCCATCTTAGGTGAGAATGAACGATGTTTTTATTTTCAAACCCCAAATTGATTCTCTTTTAGGCAAAATTGGTAACGCTCACTCGCAATAATTGTAATTTGTAACTGCTTCATTTTTTGGTTCAAGCTCCAAATCTCTTATTGGAATAATATTTCAAAACATGTGAGACTGGGTTAAGATTTAGTATTGCAAAAATAGTAGGTACTTACGTCTGCATTCTCATGATGCAAGAAAACTGAACATCCCATCAATACAAAAATGGCTTTCTGATAAAGCTTTTAATGTAATTGAACCACTTTGCAAATTTTGTGTTTGATCTATGCCAAATATGGTCCAATGACGCTTTGATAATGTGTCAAATGACCATATTCCAATATATGACCATTTGTAACTTTTAGAAAGATTCATTTGACCATATGACACAATAAAATACGGTCAAATGACAAATTACCAAAGCTACAAATAGCCATATATTAAAATATGGCCTTGGCCAAATGACACAATTCAAAGTGGCATACCCTTATTATTAGAAAGCTTTGAAATATGGTCAAATGGCATGGCAACTCAGTCTGGCGCGATTTTTTTATTATTTTCAGAGTCTTAAAAACTGAATTTCTGGTGTTGCAAATTTTGTTTACATCCTTGATTCAGAAATTCAGTTTTCAGGACCTTTATTCTTCATTCGGAAATTCAATTTTCAAGACTTTGAAAATAATCAAAAAAATCGAGCGATTTGAAAACCGAGTTGTGGAATAATTAAATAGGTGGGAAATAATTTCACTCAAATTTCAGGCCAAATTGTTGCTGACCTTAGGTGGGACACAACTTCACCCGAAATTATAACCCAAATAGAGGTGAAATTGTGACCCATGTGAAGTTATGCACCCGCACCTATCATAGACATCGTATCGATGCAGGCCAATGCTAGACGACACTTGTCAAAGTGGACGTAGCTGCTATAAATATTTCACTTGGATTGGACTCATATTTTCTTTACATAGTGAGATGTGTGAGTAGTGGCTGCTCCGCAAAACGCAAAGGTTGGAATCCTGCACTTGATGCCCTTAACGTTTTTATTTTATCTTTCACGGGTTCTGCCCATTGAATAAGAAGTACAGGAAGCGGTGTTAGCTACATGTACGTACAGTGTACATGAGTGAAGCAACAAAAATGTCTGATGATGTCTATTTTTGGGGTATGTGCTGTCAATTTTTGGGGGTATGTGTCGTCAAACTTTGACTGTGTTGTCAGTCGAGTTCAGGGGTGTATTATTTATGTTCGTGATGGTAAGGCGCTGCAATTCGTTGAGTTCCCGTAGTGTGCACGGTTGTTTTGAATAGTTCTTCCATCGTGTTTCTAAACGTTTTTATTTGTTGGTTGTATTACAATAGGCGTAGTAAACGTGATGAATTACGGATGTAAAATCAAGAAAATGAACTGGAAAATAAAAAAATTAAACATTAAAAACCGTGCAGTGCACCTTTAGTGTTAAAACACCATGCTTCCTAAAAAAAGAATTGAGATTGAAAAAAAAAAATTGAAGCAAAATCGATGAAATCTTGATTCAATCAAATTTCGCTTGGTGCCCCTGAGATTTACCATTCAACTGCAGACCAGCCCTGTTGTAATGCGTTTGTATTTGTGAAACTCATACTACTTAGAAAAATGTTTCAATTCTTTTTCATAAGACCCCTTCCTGTACTTCTTATTCAATGGTTCTGCCTCTTGCGAAGAACTGAAAACCTGTCATAAAAAAAGTGCTTCCAACTTTGCCGTTCGGAGTCGGTATTAAATTGTAGGTCCCCTCAATTCTTCACACGCACTCGGATAATTGTTGTCAAGAGCAAGCCACATAGGGCTTGGCTCTTCAAAATCTGTCGTGCTAGTGTGAGAATAGATAAAAAATGTTTCTTAATTTAAAGAATTGTTTATTTCCTTAGTATTACAATGGTTTTTGAAAGTGCTAAGGTTTATGTGTATGTAGTTTTGTTGCGGTATCAGGCTAGGGTGACTGCAGTTCTTTCTTCCTTCACACTCCCTTATACACATTTTCTAAAAAAAAAAACTGGTTGTGAAGTTCTTTATTTTGAGTTGTAGGTATAAAAATTATTAAATTATAAAAATACACACAGTAAAGTGCAACTAGAGATTTGGAGTGTTTAAATCCAATTGGTTTTGTTAAGATAGAGAATCAAGTTCCTGACCCTAATATTTGCGAGTTCGCTAAGCTCGCGCTGAAAGGGGGCACCCTTAGTCATTATTCTGGCATTTGGAAGGACTGGGCACTTACACATGCTGTCCGACTGGCCTATGCAAATGGCAACTATCCTGCCAATGTCTGGCCTAGGTTTATTCAGAAGTACATTTTCTGGTCGTAAATGGGCCATAAGTATCTTAAGATATTGCAGTTGGTGAGATTTTTAGATCTTACGATCTTAGGATTTCTTAATACCCAGATCTTGGAAGAAGACAGCAGCCCCAACAATGTGTTCCATCTTGGAACCATCAGCGTAAACTGCGGACTACAGTGTCGAAATCCTTTTTAATTAATTAATAGGGTGGCGCGACAGCTCTTGAAGAGCCAAGGCCTAAGTGCCTTACTCTCTTCAACAATTCTCTGGGTGCGTGTGAAGAATTAAGGGGACCTACAATTTTACGCCGATTCCGAACGGCAAAGTTGAGAAGCCCTTTTTCGTGACAGATTGATACCCTTGGAAGTTTTGTCATTTCTTCGCAAGAGGCAGTGCCCGTGAAAGATGAAATAAAAAACTATGGGCACGAGTAGAACTCGAACCCACGACGTTCTGCCTAGCAGCCAACGCACCTACACTACAGGAGACTGCTTCATGAATGTGAAGGTCAAAGGGAAAAAGATTCAGAATGACTGTGAGTGCATCAGTGGGACAAAATCTAATAATAATTGTTCCCGTAGTTCCAATGCAGGCAGTTCTTTGAAAGCTTATCAATGTTATATTTTTTGTCTAGGGCAGTCCACTAATCTATTAATCCATATGTCAGAATGGAGCGAATTATTGCTATGTAAATCCAAAGGATTATATTATAGGTCCTTGTCACCATTTTTACCAAAGGTGTTATTACAAGTGTAGATGGCGATCTTTCTTTATTATTTCTTTTAAGTTACTTGGAGTCCAGGATAACTGCAAGGATAAAGCAAGTGGTTGTATATTTTATCTTGGTAGAGGAAACGGGGGTATTATATCTGGTAGTGAATAACATCAGTTCATTTTTGTTAACTCCAAATCCACATCTATTAGCCCATTTGCTAACTTTTTTATGAGCTGTTACCATGTTTTCATTGAGTACCGTTGGGCAAATCCCCGAAGATCGTCAGCATGGCCTACTCGTTAACTTCACTGTTATCCAGATTGCAAAGGATTTCGTTCAAAACTAGAAGCCACAAGAGAGAAGATAGAACCCCGTCTTGGGATGTTCCTCTTTCGGCAAATTTAGTAAGTTGGCTGATAAAGTGATAACCATCGATCCTTGAATGTCTTTGTTAAGATGTAAAACATCATCAGCCTTATTTATAAACCTAACATAGAGTTATTATAAGACTTATTATGCCTGCATAAGGAAAATCCTTATTTATAAAGTTTTAGCTACCCTACATACAGATTGAATAAGCTATACAATCGCTTAGGGTTGTATAAAGCTTATTATAAGGTACTATAATACGTTTGTGTCAGACATCACACGTCAATAAAACAAAAATTATTAATTTTTATTATAATCTGTCAAGAAATTTGAAATTTATGTGAGTCTTGTCAGCAACTAAAAATACCATATCAATTTACCAGTGTTGTGAATGACATAGATTCGCTCTCCCGAAGGCCTTAACTTGATAAAAAACGGTTTTATCCAATGAGCATTAGTGAAAAAGAATTTTGAAATAAAAATCAGTTTTCTTAAAAAAAATATGAAACAAATTTTATTCAAACACATCAACTCTTGACAGGAAATAATAATTTTTTGAAATTCAAATGTCTGTCGAATGTAGTAGATCATCGTTTTGGTACTTTTTTTTTTGACAGAGATCTAACATAACTATGCTATGTTGAACAAATTTTTATAAATAAGAATTTATTCAACGTAACATAAGAGCTTATTCATAACATAGCTAATATACTGTATAGAGGTGTATAAGGAGAATCTAATAAATACGGCTGCATACAAATACTCTTTCCCAAAAGTGAGTGATTCCTATATAAATCGTCAAATTAAAGATACTAGTGTCAGTAGTAGATCAAAAACTAGGGAAGCCATAGCTTAGCCACCATAAAATTTTTTTGGCCAAAAAAAAAGTTTCAATTTTCTTTTTTTCTGCGATTTCTTTTAAACCGATCAGCGTTTTTTTTTTTTTTTTTTGTCTTAAAGTACGTATATACGCTCCAATTATATTGTGTTTTCAATTTTCAACAATTTTTTTGTGTAAAAAAATATATTCTTAAACTTTTTTTTCTAGATTCTGTATTTCAAGAGAGAATCAATATTAAAAATCGAAATTTATTTATGAAATGTGTAGTTACATATTGTAATATTAAATATTTTAAGATATTTTTGAAAAATTCTAAATATGAAAATAATAAAAAAATAAAAAAAAAAACGCTCATAGGACTAAGAAAAAAAAATTGAAAAAAATCAACAATTTCTTGAGAAATCAGATGACATCAACTTATTCAGATTGAATCTATTTTTGGAGTACATATTTCAATTTCGAATTTTATTTCTTATTA
>CAKKXW010000003.1:54969429-54986328 GCA_920937365.1 Sphaerophoria rueppellii
GGCCGAAGAGACCTCCTTTTTCTCTCTCGTACTCTTCGCAGTCTAGCTCCTACAACTCTGTCGGTTGTCGTCCTTACTTCAAGCCTCCAAAATGGCTTTCCAATTTGTCGTCCGAGTTCCAGTAGCTCGTTCTTGACTACCAGCTAGTCCATCTGCTCCAGCGGCTTTGTTGGATTTCAGCCGTGATATTGCGGTTTTCACTTCTTCTTGGTCGGGTTCACGGAATTGTTGGCTATCATCGTGTCCGATGAAAGGCTCCTGTCGACGGCGGTATTTTGTTCGTCGTCGCCGTTATACAATCTACAGCATTGACTACGATTCTACTATGATGTTCCCTTGTTTATCTCTGCAGGCATCAGTTCTTGCTCGATGACCTTGAGCCTGCTGTTTAACCTTTCGGTAAAACCTCCGAACTTCATTCCTGCTGTTGGCTGTCTCAACATCCTCGATCTGACGCTTCTCATGCTCTCTCTTTTTCCTCCAGAGAAGCCGGCGTTCCTCTCTCCTCTTTTGCTCGTAGAGCTCACGAGCAGCTCTGTTCCTTCTATGCAGCGCCGCTTTGTATGCCTCCTGCTTGGCTGCATGGGCCTGCCTGCATTCTTCATCAAACCAGGGATTTCGTTTTGGTGGCTGTGTGAAACCCAGCACATTAGAGGCGGCATCTCTAACTGCTCTTTGGCAATGTTGCCACTGGTCTTCGATACTTGATGTTGGCGGCATAGGACTCCTTAAGAGGTTACTTGACACTCGATCAGAGAATGATCTGGCGATCTCTTGCGATTGTAGCCGTCTGACGTCGAATTTTCTTGCAGCATTTCCTTGTTTTGGCCGTTGTCGTTCGTAGCACTACCTTGGCTACGACGAGGTAGTGGTCCGAGTCGATGTTAGCTCCTCGGAAAGTTCGAACATCTAAAATACTGGACAAGTGCCTTCCGTCGATCGCAATGTGAACAATCTGGTTGACGGTTGATTGATCAGGAGATCTATATTTACCTTTATGGATGTTGAGATGAGGGAACCAGGTGCTTGCTACCACAACATTTCGCCCCGCAGCAAAATCGATCAGCCTGAATCCGTTATCGGATGTGGTGTCATGCAGGCTGTGCTTTCCGACCGTTCCAGCAAAGATGTCCTCTTTTCCCAGCTTTGCGTTAAGATCGCCGAGGACAATTTTAATGTCATAACTAGGACATTGCTCGTATGTTTTGTCGAGGAGCTCGTAGAACTCGTCTTTGGTGTCGTCCTTTTTCTCTTCTGTGGGGGCATGCGCACATATTAAGCTAATGTTGCCGATTTTAGCCTTGATTCGGATTGTCGTGATGCGTTCCCGGATCCACACCCAAATAGTCGCTGTTGTTGCTCTCGTTAACAATTACCATAGTAGATGTCGCAGTTTTTTATCCTCCTTTTGCCCGGTCCATCCCATCGCATTTCCTGGATAGCGGTAATATCTGCTTTGTAGCAGTTGAGGGTCTCCGCTAACTGTTCGGCAGCACGCGGTCTATTAAGGGACCTAACATTCCACGTGCATATCCGAAAATCGTTGTCCTTTGTACATTTGCTTGGGTCGTCATCAGTGTCCGTTTCCGAGGCCTGTTGTTGCTTCGCAACTAAAATTTTTTCTACATGGTCGGGAAGTCACCCCAACGTACAACCCCCAACCTGAAGTACCAGGCACTTGATGTGATTCCAAGTGCAAGAGCCGGAAAAACCGCTCCTTTTACGGCCTGGGCTTCAAATAAGTCGAAGTAGCCCGTAAAGGTGTTCACCAAGTAGTTCGGCCTAACTGGAACTGGAGACGCCACCGTTGATTCCAAGGAAGAAATTCATTCGCTGCCGTCCCTCGGTGGGTGTGCCTTGGTGGGAACACTCCTTCGTTGTGGGGTAATTGGTAGTGACAGCCTACTCCGCTTCGACCTGTCGACCATGGGAGGCCCTTCTGCGAAATCAAGTGTCGCAATCGCATAGCTCTTAGCTTCATAGTAGTAGTTACTGTAAGCCGCTCCATCACGTCAAGGCTTACCCAGTGGGGGGTCAGAATTGATACCGTCCAATACTATTTGCATTGATTTATCAATACAGAAAGCATGCATTTTCGATAAAAGAACAAGATGCCAGACTTTATCAAATGCCTTTGAATTATCAAGTGCAACAATTTTGATTTCTCCAAAACGATGCATAGATTTGATGTAAAGATTTGTTCAACTGTTCGTTGAGATAAGCCATCAGATCAATAATGGACCTGTTGCTGCGAAAGCCATATTTACGGTCAGTAAGATGCTGACCATAGAAAGCGAAGGGACGTAAGTGCAATCGGGAGATAATTGGACGCGGAATTTCTGTATTGTGAATTTATTAAGTTTTTAGCGAAATCGGACTTGTGAATTTATTTATCATTTTTATTCATGAAAACTATGATCGTTTCAGCATAAATTGCAACAATAGTTTCAAGAATCCAGAGTGCCTTTGGCTAAGCACTTAATTTTCAGGTCCGTAAGCGAGTAAGATTGACTTTCTTCTTATACAGCAGCAATTTTGAAGTAGATACTGATTTTTTGGTTTAAATGAGCCTTCAAAAACTAAAGTAGTTGAAACTAAAGCTTCGAACATTAACCCGCGTATTTCATCTTGCATATTTTTATCGTCTGTTACTGCTGACCTTAGGTATGAAGATAGATTTTGCAGATTCAAGGAAAAGAAAAGACATAATCGTGAAACCCATCTCCTTGTTGAATCGGTCGACTTGTCTGACCGAAAACCATATTAATATTTCTTGCCGATAATGGTTTCCTCATATGAGACTATCAGATCTACTATATAGCATAGAGGAATATATTTTAAAGGATGTACTCAACAATGTCAGGCACGTTTCAGAAAATGTTTGTTGATTTGTTTCTGTTGTCATCACAGACAAATGCAACCGTATGCGATTCCTTGAAACAATTTTAAAATTTGATCGAACTGGCAATAAATAATTCACTGCTAGTTCGATCAAAGCATTTAATTAAGGACTCACTTTCAATATTTTATTTTACATTTTTTTCTACAAACGCGTGTTGCACTTTGGATAGTTCATTTTTAATATATTCAATAATTTAGCATTTTTCTCCACAGTCAATTAGTCTTTTAATTATACAAGCAAACTACTCATTCATTTTCATTTTCACCTTATTCTTCCAAATAACCTTAAGTGTTTAATAATAATTTATTACATGTATTCATCAGATTTCTACACTGCCGCACTTCACGACACGCCCCTTAAAGAACCTCGAGCATATACCCGCCATGAAATTATTGTACTATTCTCAATTATTATAATTATTATTCTGTCAAAATTAAGTTCCAACAAATGAGAAATACCTTATACAATAATACTCGTAAATAATCAATTCCCTCATTTCGAATATCAACAGTTCCGCCGCCGCGCCGCAGTCAAATCAACAATTCCAATGGAAATAACTCATCATTCTGTAGATATTCCGTTCAAGTGTATCTATCTGTCGACAGCCAACAGCAAACAGCCAACACATCACCTAATGAGTCGATTTCGAGAAATTCAATCAAATAATATTGTCTATCTATCTATCTTACTATCACTATCCTCGAGTATCTTGTATCTATCGGCGGCAGCGGCACCACACTGTACTGTTTCTCCTCAAAATGAACGTTGGCGGTGGTGGGCTATCATTACATTAAGATCACAAAGTAATTCAATGTAATATCAATGAGTGGCGTACACATAAAACAATTACCGTTTTCTAGGCCTCCTGATTGAGTTCCTTCAAGGTTCGAGGTGGGTCGAGTTGTGTCATTGATTCGGGCCAACCAAAGAGTCAAGGAAAGGTGCAGGAAGTCATTGAATTTATCATTTCTAATTCTGTTACAGAGTTCGAGTGTGGCAGTTTATTTGGCTTTCAATTGTGTTTTTGGGTTGAGGCAATAAACAAAAGTAAAGTAAATGTCGGAAAATGAAGAGTCAAAGGAAATCCCCTGTGCCCCTAAAACTCCAACACATGAAAGAAGTATGAACTGTTGATTCCACTGAATTGAATTCGATAACAATTGGAAAAGGAACGCACAATCCTCCACAATTCGAACAAAGATACATTCACATTCATATAATGGTGAAAAGAAGTATCTACTAAGGTTTTTTGAGTGTTTCGTGATCTCAAACCATACATCAGTTCGCCGAACCAGAAAAGGACGCGTACGGTAAGGATTGTGCTCCCCTCCCTCGTCATTGCTATTACATCGAAATCGAATCTTTTTCGCCTTACTGAATGACTATTCCATTTTGTTCATTTTCACAAGAAACCAGAGTATTTGAGCATAGATAGCTAGGCACTTTGGAAAGCTATCGCAAATTGAATGATCAAATATTATAGTTTGCTTCGAAATAGAATTTGCTGCTTGAATATTGTGTTTGTGTATGTTTTAGGTTTCTTTTTGTATTTTGCAGTTTTAGCTGAAAGAAAAAATTAAATTTTATGCCAGAAGAATTTTATAGAGAAACCAGTTGACTTAGAGAGTGTAGTAGAGAATGGGAAACGGGGATTTTAAATTGAGTGTCGAAATGATTAGAGGAAATGTGTTTCGAATTGAGCAATTTTATTTATGTCGGCCTTGGTTCGATGGAGATAGTGGTTTTATTTCGGTGGAGTTGGGGGTTGGCGGATATTTAAAAGCGGAATTTAGAGAGGGAAACACCTGACTCTATTAAGATATGGTAATTGAGCTCATTTGCATTTAAGGATATTTGATTTGATTGGATATTAGGGGGAACTTGAAGAAAAAATTGTTATCTTGTTATGAGCTTATGTATTTTAAGAAATATTAATGTACCTATTTGTATGTTTGTTTTTGATTTTTTTTTTACAAATCCCATTTAAAAATTAAAAAAAAAAGTGTTCTTATGAAGTCGGCAAGTTTTTCAAATATTAAGCGTGTTTTCGTGACAATCTAGTACAAGAAAAGAAAATTTGAACGAAGAAAATAACAATAAAAATTTACTTGCTTTTATCGTGAGTAAAATTTTAAATGTTAATAATAATTTTCAAACTCAGAGGGAGCTGAAGTCAATATTGAAACAATAGTACTGTTTAATGAAGAAAAAACAGATGAGAACAGCACAGAACAGCACAAGTAAATGAAAACTGTCAGAACAAGTTAGAACAGAAAAGATCAACTCCCTGTTTAATCTTTTTGAAAGAATAAAATCAGCTGTTATATAAACATTCCAGGTCAAATCAAATTGAATAAAATTTTCATTTGTTGAAAACAAGATTCTGAATAGCTTATTAGATTTTTTCGAGAAATTTTTACTTGGCAGTATGGTAGTAATATTTTTACTTCCTCGAAAACTCGTCAATCGAGATAATTAAAAAACAAAAGTTTGATTGGAAAAAAATAAAAATAATTTGGCATTTGAAGTTTTGACATTTGATAGTTTTCACAAAACTGCACTATCAAAAATGTAGGGGCAGAAAAATGTGTACTAATCTGAGCTGGACAACTTCATGGAACACAAAATGACAGATTGTAGAACAGTTTGGGGCAAGGTTTTTACTCATGGAACACACAAACGTGTACTTTTTGGATCTTTTCTGTACTTTTTTGTGCGGAACAGATTCATTAAACAGACCTAATTTCGTATGGCAATGGCAAATGTCAAAATGTGTCAGTTTGTTTCTGAAAGCAATTGAATTTAAATCAATATTGACAGTAAAATCAAATTTTAATCGTTTTCTGGATATAATTTTGTTTACTTTACCTACTTAACATGATAGTCTAAAAACACACCTAATATCGCATTAATGTTTTGAAAATTGTCACTTAATGAGGAAAAGTTACAATTTTTCCAGTGAAAAAGAATACAAAAAGAAGTAGATACATACTTACTTACTTACTACGGTACTAGAGACCTGTTAGGTCCACATGATTAGGGGCATTAGGCAATACTCGTGAGCATATTCGCTACATGTACCTACATTACTTTTTTTTTACTTCTGTGGTCTATTTCACCAATACACATTGTAGATTACAAGCATTTTTTTAACAACTTTGTGGAAAAAACGTTTTTTTCTGTTTCACAAAATCTTTGTTCTAAAAATTTGTATTTGTTGCTTAAAAAGGGATATTTGTAGAAACTTTTTTTTTTCGGTTTCACCAAAAGTTAATTTACTTTTTTCTTTGTTGCGTACAAGTACAAATTTGTTAAAATTCATATTTTTTTGTAAGTTTGTGTTTCACCAAATCAAAAAAATTTATAAATTTGTTTAGTTACTGAAAACTTCTTGCAATAGAAAGATCATGTGTATATTTGTTAACAATTTGTAATTTTCGGCACAACAGCACCGATTATATTAACTTCGAATTAATTATGAATATCGAATTCTTTTATTTTCAACGAAAAGTCTCGGTTGAAAACTCATGCAGAGGAAAAAAATAGAAAACTTGGTTACCGCTGTGAGCCAACAACTGCTTTTTTACTGTTGTCATAATTAATTACTTAAAACTAATATTTTATACTTACGAAAGTATTTGATGTTAAGGGCCATTCATACGTGAACGACCAACGAAAGAGGAATGAATGAAAAATGTTATTTTAAATACCATATAATAATATTATAATAGTACAATTAAATTGGAAAAAAACATATGTATTTCTCACGAAATTCTAGTTTTTATTTCTATACTATCAAACCCTGTTCAAATTCCACACTCTCTACGCCCACGACGAACAAAATGTTCGCGGGTTTTAAGATAACCTCAAAAATTATTCCTGTTTTGATTTTAGTTATTCATTAGTGACGAATTAAAATTTCTCTTGTGAAAGAAATTTCAAAATCGACGAATATTCGTTTACCATGTTCGTCGTTAACATGTGAATAGTCCCTAAAATGTTGCAAATGAAAGCACTTGAAAGCACTTAGTGTTAGTACTTCCAATCTTTTTAAACATATTTTGCCACTCGCTTACTTTCAGATTACCAAGACATTACATATGTATGTAATGCTATCATTATTTTTGCGAATAAAACATATTTCTTAATAATTTTCTTCGTTCTGTTTATTCATTTTCAGTTTGATATTATCGTTATAGTTTGACAAATTTGTGAAAAATAGTTGTAATTTACAACTATGCAAATTAAACGGTCAAACGCTTTTTTTTTGTATTTGTAAACAACAAATACAATTTCCCTTCCAACAAATTTGTTAAAACTAAACTTGCGGTTTGTGAAACAGAAAATCAATCTATAAATTTTTAAATGTAACCCACAAATACAAATTTGTTAATTTAATTGTAATTTTGTGAAATAGACCACTGGTGTTATGATTGTGATTGTGTCTCAACTGCAGAGGTTTCCACCTCTTTGCCAGATAGGATATAAATATCTTGAAGATTTTCGGGCACGTGAAGTTATGGTTTAAGAGCGACAGTCAGACAATACTTGTTTCTGGATTAGATGTCTCATTTAGGTACTTAGGCAATCTGTCAAATTATCAAAGAGCAAATTGACAAATTCAAGAAACCAAATTCAAGAAAAACATCACAAAATTGGATTTTTTTCTATTTGACGTATGTCAAATTCTCATTTGGCAGAACTCATACTTCTGCCGGAAGAAATTCTTTAGGCTAAATTTGTCAGGGTGGGAAATTTTTTACTCTCTCGTGTGCGCTTTCTTCTACACAATTATTGAAGTTGGGAACAGACTCTGACAAAAACATTCGGCAGTTTCAAACTGTGTGGAACGGACCAAATCTTTGATTGTTTTTATGCGAATCAATCAAAGACTTTAAATGAGTCTGACTGGACTTATCATAAATGATAACCGAATTAAATCCAAATGAGATAGAGATTTGAATTATCGAACACTACCTATCTATTTTTATCGTATTATATGAAATAGCTAAAACAAACAAAAAATTGGAAAAGCTTCTAACAAGTTTCCCGGAAAATGTAAGTTGTGTTTTTGTATGGAAAATGTTAACAACCTTTAATATGACATATTTACTTATATAATGATGAGAAATAAATAAATACTATTCATGCAACAAGCTGACCCAACAGACTTCGTACTGCCTCAATCGATAATCGATACCTCTCTACCACACAACCCACTACACTTTAAACGCTACCCGCTTGTGCTACCCAGTACGTCTACCCATATCCGCTACCCCGTTACGATACTACTCTGTTACCCGCTTCCAACTATATTCCCATCACGAATTCACTATTTTTCCGTTCTCCATTTCGACGTATTTGTGATGCCCTAGCCTGCGAATTATTTCTAAAAAGTTGAGATCTTGACCTTTTGGGCATTTTAAAATAATCAAATAATGCCCTTATACTAAATCATAAGTTTAACGATTGTTGAATTGAATAAAATGAAAATATTATTTGACAAATGTCAGAAAGACTATGGCCATCCCGCTCTTTCTTATTACCTTACTTACTTGCTTAATCTGGCGCTACAGTCCGTTGTGGACTTGGGCCTTTCCTCTCAAAACAGCCTAAGGCACTTTCATCCGATTTCGTCAAGGTCCATGCTTCTGCACCGTACAGCAGGACTGGGATGATGAGTGTGTTGTACAATCTTACCTTAGTTACTCAAGAGAAAGATTTTCCACTCAATTGCTTTCTTAGCCCAAAGAAACAACGATTAGCAAGAGTTATTCTTCGTTTGATCTCGGCGCTGGTGTTGTTGTCCGTGTTTATAGCGGCGCCTATGTAGAGAAACTCCTCTTACACCTCGAAGTCGCATGCGCCTATTGTGACGTTCTGTCCAAGTCGTCGGTGTTGGGTGTCCTTCCTTGAAGACCGCACATACTTCGTTTTTCACTCATTTACCGCTAAACTCATTTTTGCCGCTTTTGTCTTAGTTCTCACAAAGGCGCCATTGATATCACGCTGTGTTCTTCCCATTATATCAATATCATCGATGTACGCGGGAAGTTGAACGGTGGAGTTCTGCACTATCTTCTCAAGAACGATGTTTAAGAAATCGCACGATAGTGCTTCGCCTTGTTTGAATCCTTTTTTAACGATTGTTGACGAAAGCCTTCAGACGTTCACATATTACGGCAAAGAGGATCTTGTAGGCGATGTTTAGTAGACTTATTCCTCTATAGTTGGCGAAGTTTAGAAGATCTCCCTTTTTCAGGATCGGGCAAACAATGGTGAGGTTCTATTCATCGGCCATACATTCCTCTGACCGTATCTTACAGCTAATTTGGTGCATGCTCCTATCTAGTTGGTCACCTGCTGCTTTGAACAGCTCAGCAGCTAGACCATCTGCTAGCGCGGCTTTGTTGGATTTAAGCCGTGATATTAAGGTTTTCAATTCTTCTAGGTCGGGTTCACGGAATTGTTGGCTATCATCGTGTACAATGAAAGGCTCCTGTCCGACGGCGGTATTTTGTTCGTCGTCGCCGTTATACAATCTACACAAGTGGTCTTTCCAAATCCCCAGCATTGACTGCGATTCTACTATGACATTCCCTTGTTTATCTCTGCAGGCATCGGTTCTTGCTCGATGACCTGCCAGCTGTTTAACCTTTCGGTAAAACCTTCGCACTTCATTCCTGCTGTTGGCTCTCTCAACATCCTCGATCTGACGCTTCTCATGCTCTCTCATTTTTCTCCTGAGAAGCCGGCGTTCCTCTCTCGTCTGTCGCTCGTAGAGCTCACGAGCAGCTCTTGTCCTTTTATGCAGCGCCACTTTGTATTACTCCCGCTCGGCTGCATGGACCTGCCTGCATTCTTCGTCAAACCAGGGATTTCGTTTTGGTGGCTGTGTGAAACCCAGCACATTAGTCTCTTACTGCTTTCTGGCAATTTTGCCACTAGCCTTCGATACTTGATGTTGGCGGCATAGGACTTCTTAAGAGGTTACTTGACACTCAAAGAAGGATCAGGCGATCTCTTGCGATTGTAGCCGTCTGACTTCGAATTTGTTTGCACCATTTCCTTGTTTTGGCCGTTGTCGGGATATTCGTAGCACTACCTTGGCTATGATGAGGTAGTGGTCCGAGTCGATGTTAGCTACTCGGAAAGTTCGAACATCTAAAATGCTGGACAAAGTGCCTTCCGTCGATCGCAATGTGACCAATCTGGTTGACGGTTGATTGATCAGGATATCTTCATGTACCTTTATGGATGTTGAGATGTGGAAACCAGGTGCTTGCTACTACAACAAACGGTTCCAACTCATAGCTTCATTGATGATATCACACCGGAATACTGGCTGGTTAAACCAATACAAATTCAACTGGGGTACATTTTGCATACCAGGGAAGTGATTTATATTTGGATATTCTTGTTGTTTATTATATAAATAAATAAATAAATAAATACAGTGGCCCTACAGCTCTTGAAGAGCCAAGGCCTAAGTGGTTTATATTCATCAACAATTCTCTGAGTGTGTGTGAAGAATTGAGGGGACCTACAATTTATGGCCAATTCCGAACGGGAAAGTTCAGAAGCACGTTTATACTTACACTTGATATTATTTTCATAAGCATAAAGTCTAAGTTTGTGTTTTTACATTATTCGAAATTTTTAAGGTGATGCGATTTCCATGAGATTTAGAGAGTCGAAATAGGGTCTATTACCCATTTTGAGTTTTCTGTGTATGTGTTAAAGCAAACTAAACAAAAGTTTGAACAGTTTGATAGCAAAAATAAATCAATAAACAAAGCGCTCTAAACTACAAAACAATAAAACATCACCTTCACATTTCCAAAAGCAAAACTGCATATCGCATTTATTAAACTTTTCGCACAACCAACAATGTTAGAATGATTTACGAACTACGACTTATCTTTATTAAGAGCATTTAAGAATTTTACACACACAAACAGTTTAAATGTAAATGCAGCTATATACAAGTAATGGTTCGAGGGTAATTGTATGATTTGTTGTTTGGAACTCTGGTGCAAAATGCAGTGTGCACTCTGCACACGCAATTCATGATCCAATGGACCAAGTTTTCTAATAAAAACAGAAATTTCAGAATTTACGGGAAATTTGAGGCCAGTTGGAACACCAGACACCTTCACTTTTACCTTCTTTAAGAATGGCTACAGCTGGTCGAGGCTATCGACAATTTTTGTTGATATAATAAAATAGAAAGTCCAAGTACTTTTTGCAATTAGTTTGTGAAAGTGCTAAAAATTAATGGCTTTGCAGTTCCAAAAAGCATATTTCTCCAGAAACATTGGGAGCATGAATTTACACCAATAAAAAAAACACATTTGCGACTTTTAATACATTAGACAAATGACAAGACTCCTTAGAATTAGAACCTCTAAAAGTCTAAAGTATCAAAAATAATTGTTTTCAAATAAAGGTACATAATATTTCTGGCAGTACTTCCGGTGACGGGAAGCAAAGTGGTCTTTGGTAAGCCGCATTTTCATAAACTCCCTGTATACAAATAATTCATTCGAACACCAAGAACAAACCTCTAAGCGTTTTATTTCTAACCTAACAAAAGTCCACACCTAACACCATATTGAAACAAAAACACAAACAATCCAAGAAAAAAGAAGACCCACTCTTGCCGCCTGCCGCCCACCAGTTTAAGTAGAAGTGACTTAACGGAAACAGAGCGCATAAAACTAATAACTTTTCAGAGTATAACTTTTTTGAACTTTTTAACGGCCCGCAACGTGAAATTTTCTTGCTGCATTCAAATTTAAGTCGTGATGACAATTATTTCCGATGTGGTTTTTAGAAGTTTTCTTAACCCCACCTTCATCTCCTACTAATCCACATCATCGCTATATGAAGATCCAATTTCGTTTCCAAAGTTGTTTTAAAAGAACCTCGTATATGAAGAACAAAAAATCACAAAACAAAAAAATAACACGGAAGAAATGGATGAAAGTTCGTGCAAGGGCAACTTGACATGCACACACAGGAGGTAATTTTCGCGTTTGGAAGCATTTTGATGATGAAAGTGCATCCGGCAGGTTTACATGAATGGCGTTTTCATTTTCATAATAATTCATGTTCCAACAGACGTCATTTCGTAATTTGCGGCAATTTTCCTAAAACCAAACCAAACGCGAAACGAGCTGCCTGCGCCTATTCGCCTATCCTCTTCTATTTATGTCGACTTTTGTCTGAGATTTGTTGTAGTTTAAGGAGGAAAACAAAAAATATTTTATGGTTTCTTGTTCTACCATCCCATCCCCTTTAACACAAAGCCTTAAAGACACGGCAAAATAACGCCCGCCTGCCTGCCTTGCCGCGTTTATGCGGTCGACGACACGGGTTTATAGAAATATAGAAGAAGATACATCATCATGCTTAAGAAACCGGTCGCAGATGGATAACTTTCCTGAGTGACAGTTCTTGGATTTATTTGCGGTATGATTTGGCGATGAAAAGGTTATTTTCATTTCCATTTAAACAAGAAATACAAACTTAAACTTTTAATTTGGATTAAGTGCTTTTGCTTTTAAAGTTATGTTCAAGGATTTAACGATCCACTAAAGAGACAGAGGAGTGACATAGTGAGAGAGAGGGAGAACATCAAGTTCAGATTAATATTTAATGTGTCAAATAAAGTTTCGTGTTAGCATGGAAACCGACGAGTTGTGGGTTTTTTACGAGGCATTGATCTGTGTTCGGTGGTGGTTGAGAAAGGCTCGATTTACTTTTGTTGTGGAAATTATGATAAATTGAGCGATATAATTTTGAGTGAGTCGCATTTTTGGTCTTCAAAATGTATAAATTTATAAATTCGACTTTTGAATTTCTTGGGTCAGATAACAGAAGCTATTTATAAATTGAGAAGCGCAAAATTAAGTGCATTTGAACGATTTAATATTTTTCCCAACCGGCTACTAAGAGTACACTGAGTGGTTGACAAAACAAACAATTCTTTGTTGATTAATTAAACTAAATCTGTTTAGAGGGAGGTCCGAACTAAGTGCAGATTTTCTAGCAATCCAGTTGAAATAAGACGTAGATACATCTCGGAATCGTTGTAAGAATCAGCTTTGATTTCAAATGAATTTCGAGTTTCGAGTACACTCAGGCGTATGCGTACTATTTTTGTATACTTACTTACCTATACGGCTCACAATCCATGAAGAATCTCAGCCTGAGATACTGCAGCCCTCAGCCCGCCCACAGCCCGCAGTCTCTTGGTTCTTGTTCCGTAGGTTCGGTTTTCCTTGTCGTCTCGAACCTGGGTGCTGGGATGAAAAAACTTTCTTGGCTGGAGCGTTGTCGTCCATTCGCTCGATGTGGCCGAGCCAATGTAGTCGTAATTTCTTGGCCTTCTGGACTACATCCACATCTTGGTACAGCTGATACATTTCTCGGTTGAACCTTCTTCTCCATTGGCCATCGTCGCATACGGGGCAAAAAATCTTTTTTTACTTATCGTCCAGTACTCGGCGCCATAGAGTAGGACTGGCAAAATCAAAGTCTTGTATAGCAGACACTTCTTCTTTCGAGTGAGAAGTTTTGAACACAGTTGTTTTGCCAAACTGAAGCAACAGTGGTTTGCTAGGGTAATTCTTCTTCGAATCTCCACTAAGGTATCATTTGTGGGATTGATGTTTGTTCCAAGGTAGGTGAACTCCTTAACTACGTTGAAATTGTTGCTAAAAACAGTGACGTTTTGTCCTAGGCGATATGCAGATGTTGCTTTGTTTGTTGATAGCATGTACTTTGTTTTGTCCTTATTCACTTCAAGACCAACAAGCTTTACCTGTTCTTCAATCGCTGTGAAGGTATCAAGCACAGCCCTCTTGGATCAACCGATGATGTCTATGTCGTCCGCATAGCCTAAGAGCTGGACGGACTTGTTGAAAATAGTGTTTTCCGTGCTCACACTGCCCTGCGCACTATCTGCTCTAGGACTAAGTTGAAGAAGTCACATGACAACGCATCTCCTTGTCTAAACCCTGCGCATGTTTGGAATAACTCGGATGAGCTTAATACACTGCACTGCGTATTGTTTAGCGTCATGCGGCACAGCTGGATCAATTTGTTCGGGATCCCGAATTCAGACATTGGCCGTGGATGCTATCATAAGCAGTTTTAAACTCGATGAAAAGATGGTGGGTTTTGACTTGAAATTCGTTGGTCTTTTCCAAGATCTGCCTCAGAGTGAATATTTGGACTATCGTTGTTCTGTCTGGCCCAATGACACACTGGTATGTGCCGATTATTGTGTTGCAGAAAGGTGTAAGACGCTCACGCAGTACGTTGGATAGGATTTTGTATGCAACATTAAGCAGGGATATGATACGGTAGTTTTTGCATGATATGATGGGGCATACGGAGCTTATCGACCAGTCAGTGGGCATTCATTTTTCCTCCCGCACTTTGGTGATGACCTGGTACATGCGGTTCATTAAAACACCTCCTCCATATTTTAAGAGTTCCACAGGTATGCCATCCGACCTGGCGGACTTGTTAGTTTTTAGCTTTTGGATGGCTTTTTCTACTGGACTGGGTTTTCATTGACTGGCCTTGCTTCTCTTTCGTCATTAGCTCGCTCCACATTTTGCGCATTCAGCAACTGTTGGAAGTGCTGCTTAAAAACATCTACAATTCCCTGTGCTTCGGTGACTAGGTTTCGTTCACTGTTTCGAAGAGCCTGTAACCCGATTCTGAAACCAGAAGCTAATTGCTTCGACCTTTTTAAAAATGCTGAGTGTTGTTCATTGCCCGAGACTCTTCTAGATCTTTGAGTTGTGAAACTGCGGATGCTCTTTTTTCCTTCGCAGGGTCTTTTTTTTCATTTCTCCTTTTTTTTTTTTTTGGTACTCTTCTCTTGCTCTTGCATTATCCGGAGTGCCAAGGCAACCGATGTTGAACATCTTTCTTGGGACCGCACGTGATTTTTTTTCGTTTGTAACCGAGCTCTTAACTTAGCAACTATACCAGAAAGTGGTCAGAGTCGACATTTGCTCCTCGGAAAGATCGCATGTTCAAGATGTTGGATGCGTGCCTTTCACCAATTAGAATATGGTCGATTTGGTTGGAGGTTTGACCATCCGGAGATATAAGGTACGACTTTTTTTTGTGTGTTGTTTTATCGACTACAAACATACAAGATACAACCGACAAACAAACAAAAGTTGGTCTGCTCTGTACTGGATGCAAAATAGTTAGTCTAGAATTATTTTTGATCTCTCTTTTCTGACGGTACAAAAATATGGTCACAAATTGTTGTTGTTATAATATATTAGTATTTTTTTTTCTTAAGCTTGTCACAGGTACTTATTAACCATGGCGCGTGGCGTTGCAATTTTCGAGATCTTCGACATTCAATAATTAAGGCATCCGAATCAAGTTCTAGAATTGCTAAACATTTAAGTTTGACGAGATCTTCAGTGCAAAACATAATAACTGGGTTTAAAAATGCTGGAAACATTGAAGTTCGAAAAAACCGGACGTTCTCCCGTTGTCGTGTGTTAAAAAAATTATTAAAGAAAATCGACGGCAATCAGCACCCGCTCTAACTTCAGAATGGAACGCTCATATAAAAGGACGATGAAAATAAACTTGGATAAAGTTTTTACAAGATTTGTATAGAAATTATCGTTTTGACTTATCAAAAGTTCAAGATTTTCGTTAAATTCAGGCAAAAATAAATACATTTTTTGACGTCGAGGCATAAGAAAAGACGGCTCGAGTGGGCCAAAAGTCAATGGCGAACAGCTATTTGGAGTGACGAGTCCCGATTTGAGGTTTGTTTTGGTCATAGAGAATATAAAATACCTACAGTCACGAGCTTTTCCTCCCTTGCCGAAAACGCCAACACCATCAATATTTTTTTGAGGTGAACTCTCACAATCCTCTCTTTTTTTCGTGTCCGTGAATTCGGTAAGAGGTGACAAAAGAGTGAGTACTCAGCCGTGAGTAAAATTTTTTTTCTCTTGCCCAAAGCAGTGTTACCACATGGCCTCTATAGAGTCAAAATGGACTCGATTTTTTCTTCCTTGACTCCGGGGCTCGTTTTTATCACGTTTGACTCGTTTTTTTGCGCACACAAATAGGTACAATTACTAAGAATTTCATATTTTGAAAAAAAAATAATCACAAGTTTAAATCGTCTACTTCTTGTCCTAAAGGCTTGTATTTCGAACATTAAAACCATACAATTAATTTTTCGTATGTTCAAAATTAAAAGAAAAAAGATTTCTGAAAGAATTTAAATTTTTTTAGCATGTACTTGTTTTTTTTGTAAATGACTCGTTTTTCAAGCTTCTGGATCTCGAAAATATTTTGCCTGCGGTAACACTGACCCAAAGTGACAGACTTTCAACACAGCAAATACGAGACTAAACGCACGATTGTATGCGTACTATTTCGATTTTGTCTTGAGATTTTTTTTAAAGATTTATTAAGATTTTTGATACAAACATACAAATTATAGTGCAATTATATGTTAAAAGTGCAAAGAAACAATATAACGTATTTATTTTTTATATTACATGCATATTTTTTATGTTTAATTTATTTTGAAAATGTTTGAGCTCAGTGGAATCTTATTTTCGAAATCTGAGTCCACCCAAGTCGACTCAAACCTGAGCATTGTATCTTATACTCATTGGCAAACTTACGCATTCTCACTGGGTTAGTACAAAACGACCAAATTGCAGCTTGTAGGCAAAAAGAGAGCGAACACCCGAAGTCGCGACTCTAGGTATTATACATTCTCTATGTTTTAGTGATGAACGCAAACGAGTGGTACGAAATTCGAAAGAAGCATTTCATAAAGACTGCCCCAAGCGAACTATAAGATTCCCAGCATCGCTAATAGTATGGGGATGCATATCAGGGCTAGGTGTTATTGTTTGCTAATGAAGGAAGTTACATCTTTCAGTATAGGATGGTGCTTCTCGTCATAACGCTAGATCTACGAT
>CAKKXW010000003.1:54997296-55009534 GCA_920937365.1 Sphaerophoria rueppellii
AAATTAAAAAAATTTGTAAGTACACAAAATACATTTTTGTTTTTACATAACGAGGTTTTGCCATGGAGGGTACCTTGGCAAAAAAACAATAATCTAAAAGAGTTTTTGACTTTCAGACTAGTCGCATTCAAAAAAAAGCTTTCATGCGTATACATATAACAAGTTTATTATAAAACAATTTGGGAGTGCAGTTTTCAAGACCAT
This sequence comes from Sphaerophoria rueppellii, assembly GCA_920937365.1. NCBI lineage: Eukaryota > Metazoa > Arthropoda > Insecta > Diptera > Syrphidae > Sphaerophoria > Sphaerophoria rueppellii. The sequence goes on from CAKKXW010000003.1 coordinate 54,997,501, forward strand.
GTAAATATACATATTATACTCCAATTTGGATTTTTCAAATTGATCCGTTTTTGAAATACAGAATTTTGAAAAAAAAGTTAGAAAATTTTTTAAAAATCCCAAAAAAAATTTGAAATTTTTTTTAAAACAAAATATTATTTGAACAATATACATATGCGTACTTTCGAAAAAAAACTTACGCTGATCAGACTTTCAGTTTTTGAGAAAATCTAATAACAAAAAAACGGTTCCATGGGAGGTACCGTTTTGGAGCAATACATTTTTGTTTTTACATAAAACACATGAATGTTTAAAAAAATTAAACTCGAGGAAATTTTAAAAAAATCGTTCGGGCCGTTTTTTTGAAAAAAAAAGTTTTGGTTTTTGGCCAAAAAAATCGTATGGTGGCTACCCTAAATTTTGATCTTAAAACGAAAATAAAAATAAAAATTGGGATATGACTTTTTGCTCAAACCTCTAATTTTCAAATTTGAAGTCAATCGGACCAGTAGTTAAGCCTGTAGATGCCTGTAAACTTTCCGACAGACAGACAGACGGAATCGCCGGACCCACTTTTTTCGACTTCTCTATCGTCGTCGTAATATCATATCTCATCCTCATCTCAAATTTTTTTTTTTGCGAATTCAATACTTGCCATATATTCTATATGTCGCAAGTAAAAAAAGAAATTCGAGAAAATATTCAGTACTTTTTTTATAGCATGTAAAGCATGGCGCATTAGCTATCCGATACCACCAACTCCTATGGCGAAAAAGCTGTCCAACGCTTCTTACTTTTATAATACAGAATGACCTCTAGATGGTCAGGCATTTCCTACCGTACTACGGCTAACGGCTCTCTACGGTCCCTCTTCCTTCACTTTATTGTCAGATTGCCCAATTTGGGTCTAAGGTTTTAAACGACCCGTTCCGATGAACAGCTTGGCTGAGGCCCAATTCAATAATACCTCAGTTTCTTACCGAGTTTCAAAATCCCTGGTGAGTTCCAGATTAACGAGCGATCAGTACAGTCTTCACAGTGTACAGACGCACTTCACTTTCTTCGTAACTCGTTAGATTAAAGATGAAGAAAGCAACAAACAACAAAACAAACATTGAGACCCGTATTCATTCAAAACCTTCAATCTGTGGTGAATAACGAACCCACGCCCGTCACGTGCGTGCGTCGTCGCGAAACGTTGCAAAAAGTAAAGTGCTTGTTGTGGTTATCGACAGGAGCAATATCGATGGCACGATTTCATCAAATGGTGAAGTTGGAACTTTCAGTGGAATTTGTTTAGCCTTAGAAATAACACTTTCACTTCTCTTCATTAACATTGGACGTTGGCATCAAGGCATCTAATATAAACTTGCTGTCAGAAGGTTAGGCAAAATCTTGCTAGGCGCGAAAATTTATCATGACATTTTTTATTTTTAAAATAAGGTAGCAGCCTGGTTTACCACAAATCTGGTCGATATTGTGCAGCGGAAATTAGAATTCACTGTTTCACTGTTCACTGTTTTCCGCTCGTAAATAAAAATGGTAACAGGTTTGGCTGCTGAGCAATTTATGTGGCCACTTCCACGTGATTTCATATTGTTTTATAAGCTCAGCGTGGCCAAAACTTTGTCTTCTTTAGAGTCTGATTCAAACTGAGAAAAAAACTGAAAAAAATCATCATAAGTCAGTAAGTGACACATCTTAGAAAGTCAACATTGCGTCGTTTCCACTCAGAGATCTATTTTGCAACCTGTGCAATGCATCCCATGGAAACGTTGTACCGTGATTATTACAAGAACCTCAACCACTTCCGTAACACCTAATTCAATATTAGTTTGTAGTCAGCCTGTCTTTCCTCCCATAATTCTTAAATCACAAATGTTACAATTTTAAATGTCTTTAAATTTCAATAAGAAAACACTTAAATTCAAAAAGAATTACTTTAAAACATCCTCTGCCTGTCGTCAATATTTTAAAACGAAAAATAGCAAGTAAGCTTCTGGAAAGTCATCCGATAGCTGTTGTTGTTATTTGCAAAACGGATCCACATCACAATTCACAAGTAATTTCAATAGCCCCAAATAAACATATCAGAGTCATAAATTGTTTCGTTCCGTTCGCAGTAAATGTGCAACCAACCAATTCGAATCCCTCGTTAGCCACATTCTGCAAATTAAAACGAATGGCCAAAGGATTGTTTTTCCTTTTCCTTCTGATACTTTTTTGTTTTGTATCGAATTTTTATTTTTTATTTATTTGTTTATTTCCCAGTTGCATTCCTTGTTATTTGGGATATTTTTCTAGAGATAAGCATACACCAACCAGAACCCAGGCTACGGCACAGTATTGAGGCAAGTTGCAAGTAGAAAGAATAACAACAAACGAAATGACAACAACGCTATCTCACAAAAGGATATTCTCTGTCACATTGATACAATGCATTGGCCAAAGGAATTCGGGCATTGTTTTTTTTCTGTCTTTTTTTTTTAAGCAATTCCTTACCCGTTTGTATAAATATCGAGGAATTAAACGAAAATCTGGACATGGCTTTACTGAAAGACCATTCGCCAAGCGGTATTTTCTGCTTGTTAATCCAAGCCTTAAACAGGGATGTCTTCGAAGGATTTATACGTTTGGCATTTTGTGTGTGTGTTTGCTTTGGGATTCGTCTGTTTGCTATTGAAATTGGGCGATCAGTTTTGGTATGGTTGGTATTTTTGTTTTGGCTCAACCAAACGAAAAGGAAACAAAAAATATTGTTGGAAATTTTTAACTCGATGCTCACAAATGCCTTACATTGATTTATCCAATGATGCTGCTGTCCAAATGGGTGGCATAAGTAAGAGATTTTTATTTTTTTTATTTTTTGTGTTTGCCCCTTTTACATTCGTAAGACTAGGAGAATGGAGGCCATGTTGATCGGCTCAGTTTGGGAAATTTTTGTTAACTTTCAAAGAAGCAGCTGATGCATCCTTCTAGCCTCATGTTCTTCTAGTTTGAATTTAAAATCCCTTAAGCTTGATTTGGAATATGAAAATTCAGAAATCAAAAAAAAAAGAACGAATTGATTAGAATCTTTTTTCAAAAGAGTTTCCGTCAATACTACAGAATTTCAAATGATTGAACAGGACTGCAATTCAATGCTTCATGTGTGGTTTTTTTTTTGTAAGGGCCTGATTCTGTCTTGGGTAGAGAAAAATTAAGAATTAATTTGGCAGTGATACTAAGCTTCCTACCTTACCTACAAGCTACAACTATAAATACTAGTTTCTTTTTTTCCGCCTCATGTTATACAAAACACATCACCTTTTTATCCATCCCAGCTGAAAGTAACATAAAAAGAGATATCGCCTTATTTTCCAAATTCCTAAAATCTCATTGAAAACTTTATGAAACTGACACTCATAGTTCTGAAAGAAATTTCCTTAAAATAATTTGTATGCAACAAAGTTTCAATTTTGCAGTTAAACAACTTAACTAGAAAAAAAAAATACTGTTGAAGTACCTATACGTACATATGAAAGGAGACAAATAAACCCACATGACGACAACATCTGAACGGTATTTTTTTCCTGCAGTAGGTAGGTTCACCGCCCACTTAAATTCCTCACATTCAGTGTTCAGTACTCCTATAAAACCGCAAATTTTCAAGAATTCCAAGAACTTGTATGCAACGTGTCGTTGCGAAAGAATGTTGCAAGCCCTGCACATGAAAAGCGTAACGTTTACTCAATGAAAGTGTTAAAACGTGTCATTGCGAATGAGAGAAAAAAAATACAAAACTGAAAGAGAATTCTATGACATTGTTGCACGTTGTCACTTTAGTCAGTGTCACTTTCTTCGTAAAAAAAAGTAAGACTTTTAGAATTGCAAGCAGTTTAGCTGAGCGTAAAAAAATGTTTCAACACAATAATTCAAATGCGAGTTGGTAAATGTTATTTTATGGATTTCTTCGGGACATGTTAAGGAGGAAACCGTTTGTTTACCTTAATTAAAATGTACCCACTGTACATACAATATCGATCCTCATACTTCCAAGAAGAATCGCAATTGAAAGTAAAAAGGCTTACCAATCTTTAGAGTATAACGCTATTTTATTTTTCCTATACTAGATCATCACTATAAGCACAGACAAGTAATTATACAGATGTCTCATCGCCATAGTAAAAAGTGGCTGATATTTTTTTAACTGACGATCGACTATGAACAGGCAAAAAAGTTCTTTGCCTGTTCATAGAAAAGCTCCATGCCTGTTCTTACGAAAGCTTTTAAAGCTCTCTTGATTTATTGAAATTGAATGGTTCTGTATTGCCATTATACAGCTTGGAAAAGTGGTTTTTCCATATCCTCAGCACTGACTGCGGTTCCACTACGATGTTCCCATGACGGTCTCTACAGGCTTCAGTTCGGGCTCGGGGTGTATAAGCCCTGGAGGTTTGTTTCACCTTTTTGTAGAACTTTCTAAACTCGTTCCTGTTGTGACATCCCTCTATCTCCTCCATTACGCGCTTCTCATGCTCCCTTTTTTCTTTCTGAGAAGTTTATGCTCCACTCTCCTTTTCTGCTCGTAGAGCTCACGAGCTGCTCGCGTCCTTCTTTGCAACGCCGCTTTGTATGCCTCTTGCTTAGCTGCCTGTGCTCGCCGGCACTCATCGTCCAACCAAAGTTTTCGTTGTGGTGGCCGTGTAAGCCTTAGCGCTTCAGAAGCGCCATCTTTGATGGCTGCTTGCCAGTGTTTACACTGGTTTTCTATATTTTGTGCTGGCAGCAAAGGACTTCTGCAGCGAAGTCGATTAGCCTAAATCCGTTATCAGAGGTGGTGTCGTGTAGGCTTGGCTTAGCATTTCAATCTCCAAGGACGATTTTAATGTCATAGCTAGGGCATAACTCATAGGTTTTGTCGAGGAGCTCGTAGAACCTGTCGCATTGGTGTCTTCATCCTTTTCTTCAGTGGGGGCGTGAAAGTAGATGAGGCTGATGTTGGTGAATTAAGCCTTGATACGGATTGTAGTGATGCGCTCATTCACTGAGTTGAAACTCAAGACCTTCCTCCTGAGTCGAGTCCCAACTACAAATCCACACCCAATTATACGCTGATTTTTTTCCCGGTAGCAGTCGCCGTAGTAAATATCGCAGTTGTTAATTTTTCGAAGGTCTGGACCATCCCTTCACATTTCTTGGATGGCAGTTATATCTGATTTATAGCAGTCAAGGGCTTCCGCTAGTTGTTCGGCTGCACGTGGCCAGTTAAGGGTCCTAACATTCCACGTCGAAATTCGTTGTCATCATTAATTCCGTCCGTTTCCGAGGCTTGTTGGTGGTTCGGAACTATAGTTTCTTTATGTGGCCGGGCAGTCACCCCGACGCACAAGCTGTGTTAGAAAAAATGTACGTCTGTTCGGCTTCGGTTTGGTAAGTCTGGAGACGATATAATCATGAGGTGTATCAAATCCTGCTAAGAAGATGTGAGTGGATTCCGTCTGAGTGGACACTTGGATCGTGAAGAACCAATTACCTACTATCTGAATCCTTTGCAGTACAATTCATAGCTACCAATAAATGCAGAAAATATACCTTGTCACAATAGACCTTGTTGAAGTGAAGGCTTAATCATTGGGGATCACGAAAGGAAATGCAAAAGTTCGAAATCCTGGCTAATTTGTCATGCAAAATAGTGGACATTAGTGTTTGTTTCGCCATTAGGGCTTACATAAATCATTATTTTTGAACATTCAGAACTGCATGATTTCCAAATGACATAATCTTCTTTCAATGAAAAAAGTGTTCGACACTCATTCTTTGTGGCAACTAAGCTTAAATAACCAACAAGTTTGTATTTTGTGGAAGCTCTATTGCCCACAGTTTGATTTTAAGTTCGCTTCTAAGTTCTGCTCGAAATAAAACCACACACCATCCGCACAAAATCACCAAATATGGTTTATTTGTTTATTCATTTGCCGCCATCGAAGCGGTGTGGCAAAAGCTCTTGATCTTTAAAGCAAAACAAGCAAACAAAGTTTAGCAAACTAAAAAAAAAAACGCCTTCGAGAAACACTGCAAAACCACCTCGTAAATCCTTTCAACTTTGTTTTGTTTTCTATGCCACCAAATAGCTTGGCCACTATTATTGTAATTGCTTTCAGTTTTCGTGAGTAAAAAACCAACATTCAATTCCTGCTCTTCACGACTTGCATCCAAAGTCGACGCTGCGTTTTACCTCGTGGTGCTCTTTTCCATACAGCGCACACAAGGATATGCGAATGGTGCCTCCTCGAGTGCTATTAATTTCCAAATACGAGCGAAAATTTTCAAATTTCAATGGCACCCGAATAGTGTTTAGTGTCGGAGTCGAGCAGAAGCACTATCAGTGTATACGACTGCCACCGCAAGGACCTCGTTCTTAATGGCAACGTTTCGTTGACATTTGGTATATGGAACGTGCGTTATTGTTCGGCGACGCTTCTAGCCTCCATTTCCGATTCATTGGGATGTATGGTAAAAACAAAAACAGTCTTGTTTGGATCATATCGGTTGGTAGTGGGGCTTTGTCTCTGAGTAGGTTGCAGTTTTTGTCACCACACGAGTTGAACAAATTACGCAGAAAACTATTACCGTAAAATGCATATGTGCGACCATTGAATTTTCGGCTAGTGCTTAAGCTGCTGCTGCAGGTGCATGATCTTTTGTGAAAGAATAACACCAATGAGTGGCACATACAAACAAGTAGAGTTGCCAATTGTTGTTTTTATCAAACAGTTGTTGATGAAGTTCATATGCATACACCAAATTCGCGTTTAGCTTTGATCACTAAATCTAAGGTCACCTTTAGCCTTTAGCTGGAGGACTTCCACTTTCGAGTGTCCAGTGAAGTTGGAAAACAAACTTAACGACCTTTTCCGAAATCTTGACTAAGTTGGCAACATAAGTGGTATCATGGTAATTTTAAACAGAATCCACATTCGCCAGGCAGACTATAGGAGTATATTTGCATTATTCTTCGATGAGTCCTAGCTGCAATTTAACCACGCGCTTCGACTCATTCACCTTAACTTATCTCAACTAATTGCTATTTGAGAAGTTAGTGACGGTCGGTCGGTGGCGGAGTGGATTCCAAACACTCTTCCATACACAAATCTTCTGACCTTAAAGAAGAGCGAAAACTTCTTCTCTCATTGTTCTTCAAAAGATGGTGTAGAAGCATATTGCAGTTTCCAGAGGTTATAAATTCTATTGCCATATCTTACTTCTGCTCCTTCTTCTTGCTCTACTTCTAGTTCTTTTCCTAATGGACATTCACGATTTTCAAGGAATTCATAATGAGTCTTAAGTTAAATTATGAGCACACTCGATCGAGCTTCCTTCACGGACTACTTTTGCTTATGTAAACCAAGACTCTTTTATAGCTTTCGAGTTTAGATAAAGTTTAGTTGAACTCCGACTTTGGCTTCAGCTTGGCTGGGATGTAGCAGCCGGCAACAACCCAATAAAGTTCCGTGTTATAGTTTGGTTGGTTAGCATCTTTATCATATGTCTTTTTTTCGTTTGTTGTTGGACACCAAGGAGAAAATTATTTGTGCATGTGCCAGAGAGTTTATGTCGAAGTTTGAAAGTGAAGTCTTTTTTAGGTAATCATAATTTAACACTTGTATGGTATTTATAAACCCAACTTAGTGCTTTTAGTTTAAGAAATGTTTTTTTTTTTTTCGAATATTAAGGAGCTTTTCATGGGTATATCGATTAAATGGAGAACGGAGTTAAGATAAAACTTCTTTTCAAAAAAGACCGGTAGCGAAATCTTTCACTTTTATTTCCTGGTAGAAGTTTTGCACTTGAGATGTTTGCTTGTATTAAAATTTTGAACTGTCCTATTTTTCATTGTGTTTATGTGAAACTTATTCTTATGAACAAAAGACAATCTCAAACAACAATTTAAGAACGTTAAGATACTGAGGTCCTCGTTTTCGCAAAAGAACAGAGTCTATAAGCAAATTTTATATCCTGAGCGCTCCCTAGGCCATAGCAAAGTGCGAGCATTTGTTAAGAAACACGGAAACGAATTAAGAAGAGATGTCGGTTAACATTGTGTAGTGCACGTGGCGTAGTGGAATGACCGTTGGCTGTCGTCAGGCGTAAAACTGTAGATCGGCGACTCCTGTATGAACGAGGCATCCTCGCTCGTGATGGAGCTGCTTCGGTTCAGTAGGGCTGTGTCCGAACAGAACCGCATTGATAGGGTGAAGCAGGAGAATCAGTTTTGGTGGCTCCAAACGGCATTTGACAATGGGTAGTCCGGTGTGGGGTATTTTTGCCTTGGTCGGCTTATATATTTGTTTTAGTCTAAGATCTTAGGTTTAAGTAGAGTAAATATGGTGGCACTTTAAAATATATATCTATAAAAAAAAGCAACCACAAAAAAACATATAAAAAAGAAAAAAAAAGTGAAAGTGAAAGTGAAAGCGATTCCCAACTTTGCCGCTCGGAATCGACGGTTAATTGTAGGTCTCCTCGTCCCTCACATGAACTCAGAAAATTCTTGATGAGTTTAAGCCACTTAGGCCTTGGCTCTTTAAGAGTCGTGCCGCTCTATTCAACCGTAGGTCAACATTGATAATGAATTCCTGAATATTGAAGGGACCTGGAATAACAGAGTGAGGTAAACAGTTCTACATTTGTGTTACTTACTTACTAACTTATGGTGTCGTTACAGTTCAGGTCCGACCAGGGTCTCATCCAACAAATGTCTCCAGCCAGCGCCGTTCCTAGCTACCTGTCTCCAGTTTCGCACGCCAAGTCCTCTACCACCTGAGTCACGGTTTTCCTCTTCTGCGACTTCCTTCCAGGTAGGATTTGAAGACTCTACGAGCCGGAGCATTATTTTCTATTCGCTTTCCCAGCCATACAGCACCTTATCTTCTGTGAATAGGTCAGTGTCACTGAACAGCTAGTACAGTTCTTGATTGAATCTTTGTCTTCAATCTCCATGCACACAGGACCAAAAATCCCCGAAGAATCTTTTTCTCGAAGTAGCTTAGAGTGTTTTCATCGGATGTTGTCCATGTCTCTGCACCATACCTTAGGACCGTGATGATAACGGTTTTTTAGAGGGTCACTTTAGTTTCTCGGGAGATAACTTTACTACTCAATTGACTTCTAAGTCCAAAGAAACAACGATTGGCAAGAGGGATTTTTTGTTCGATTTCAGCGCTAATGTTTATGGCGGATCCTAAGTAGACGAGGCTCTCAAGTACCTCGAAAATGAATCTAACTATAGTAAAGTTGGCTCCAAGACGTGGATGTTGACTGTCCTTGGTCTTGCCCTCGTTAACCGCAAGACCCATCTTCCTGGCCTCCGCCTTAAGGCTTTCGAACGCTCCACTGACATCAAGCAGTGTTCTTCAATTTATAGCCGTGTTTTATTGGGAATTTTAAACTCAGCTTAGTAAAGTTTAACATGTCAAACAACAACAACCGAAAATTGAGTAAAAATAAGTTAGGAATTTTAGTTATAGGAATTCCCTTAGGATAAGGTTTCGTCAATTCGACACTTGAGTTTTTCGTTATGTTTTTTGTTTGATGTTTGGCTGGCTTTTATCTCTGTATCGGGCACACGATGCTGAGGTTCCGAGCTGGCGCATGCTCCTAATTAAATCATCTCCAGCTGCTTTGTACAGTTCGGCGGCTAACCTGTCTGCTCCAGCGGCTTTGTTCGACTTGATTTTAATCTCAATCTTCACTTCACAAAGTCGGAGGGGTGGAATTGTTGGCCTTCTGCACCCAAATTGATTGGTTCTGTATTGCTGACGGAGTTTCGCTCGTCATCGCCATTATACAGCTTGGAAAAGTTTTTTTCTTTCTGAGAAGTTTGTGCTCCGCTCTCCTTTTCTGCTAGTGACCTTCTTTAAAGCGCCGCTTTGTATGCCTCTTATTTAGCTGCATGTGCTCGCCCGGCACTCATCGTCAAACAGAGGCTACTCTGATTGCTACTTGGCAGGGTAAAAGGGTAGGCACAGTGCATTCAAAAGCTGACATGCTTCCACAACAACCTATTTCTATCAACTTCTTCTCTCCACCTACCCGCGGTGAACATCAGGTGCTTAGTACTTCAACCGAAAATTGGGTTCCAACCTCAGTGAGAAGTTGTTGGCGTCGAATGCTACTGGAAACAAAACCAGTGTGCATTTGGATGTGGATTTTTAGCTGCCATTTATTATTTTTTTATTTTTTTTTTTATAATTTGCACACACTAAAGGGGATTTTTATTCATTATTACAGCTCTTTTTTGTATTCCATCCAAGAGGCTTAAGTAAGTAGCTGGAGCACCAGCCCAGAGATGTGAATTGTACTCAAGCTTTGAACGGATATAGGTTTTATAGATAATAGCCAGATCAGACGGGGAGAAAATTTCTTGCACCGTCTTAAAGATACCCAAACATCTTGCGGCATTTTTGGCGACATCGTGTATGTGTTCGGCCCACAAGAAGTGGTCAGTGATGCACATACCGAGAATCACGAAGATGTTCGGTCTCATTAATGCAAGTGCCACTCATGGACAGTGGCAAGGGGGGTATATCTCGCTTCAACGATACCAGACAGCATTCAGTTTTCGAAACATTAAACTCTACACGGTTTTTAATTCCCCATTGGACAATACTGTTTAGGTCAGAGTTTAATGAGCTTATCATATTTTGCCGTTGCAGTTCCACATCCGAAGATGAGGGAAGTGAATCTGGAAACGAATATGAGAAGCTAAGGGTACTATCGTCAGCAAAACAATTTATTGGATTAGACGTAACAGACAAGAGATCATTAACAAAAGTGAGAAAGAGGGTCGGAGACAAAACGGAGCCCTGGGGCACACCAGCATTTATATTGTGGGTTTCAGACTTGAATCCGTCCAATACAACTTGTATTGAACGGTTTGAAAGATAGTTTCCAATCCAACGAAGAAGGGATTCATCGATACCGAAGGCACGCATTTTCGATGAAAGAGCCTGGTGCCAGACTTTATCAAATGCCTTTGAAATATCAAGTGCAACAATCTTACTTTCTCCATAACGATGTAAAGATTTGTACCACTATTCGCTGAGATAAACCACCAATGGATCTGTTGCTGCGAAAGCCGTACTGCCGGTCATTTAGAAGCTTTTGTCTTCGAGATATTTCTTAAGCTGATAGTTTATCAGCGTTTCCATGACCTTAGAAAGAAGCGACGTAAGTGCAATCGGACGATAATTGGAGGGAGAATAAGATTTGCCTGTTTTTGGAATAGGCCGGACAAATGCTGTTTTTCAACTGCTCGGAACGAGCCCAGAAGAATAGGATAGATGGAAAACTTACGCAAGAATTTTGCCAGCATGGAAGAACAATAGCGGGGATACTATCCGGGCCAGCGGATTTATGTATGTTGAGATCCATTAAGACTCTCGCCACAGCACGAGCACGGAAGAAGATTTTTCCCATGGAATCATTGACGCGCTCAAGAACTGGAGGAGTCATGACACTCTGCGGCAGCCAAGAGTTGGCGGCGAACTGCCTAGCAAAAACGTTAGCTTTCGCGAGCGACCTAACAACTGTAGTGTCATTGTCGACGAGCGTAGGGACCGAGGAAGAAGAAGAATTCTTCATATTTTTTACAAATGACCAAAAATTCTTATTGCCTTACACTTACTTCTTACTGTGTTTTGATATAAATACACAAAATCAGAAAAAAAGGGATTTTTGATTTTCAAACACAATGACAGCTTTGCTACTCACATATACGCAGATAGAACAAGGTTTATAAATACTCGTACAATTAATTCACCGTAAATATTACAATTTTATAAATTAAACATTTAAAATAATGACTTTTTTGTTGGGAATAACACTCTCTTCGCAACACGACGCATCGAGTACTAACGTATTTTTTGTGTATAAACAGGTGAAATGAAACAAATTTCGACATATAAAATTGAAAATGTGATGCTTAGAGATTCCTTAGATTTTTAAATTTTAAGTACAGTTTGTTTTGTTTTTCTTGTGGAACACACATCGAGCAGTAATAGGTAGATAATGA
>CAKKXW010000003.1:55010034-55202700 GCA_920937365.1 Sphaerophoria rueppellii
AACCCAGCAAACAATTCCCTTCAGAAGAGACTCAGAATTGATTCATGTAAACGAAAAACATAAGCGAAAAAGAATTCATTAATGATTCGATTTGGGTATATTTCACTGGGCCGCGAAACACATTTTTGAACCTTTTTCCTGACTCATTTACGAACCGGCTGTTCTTCATCAAAGTGGACGCGCACAAGCTCTTATATATTCGTTTACATGGCATAGTTATGAATCCTTTCGAACTAGATAAATGAACTCAAAGTGGTTCATTTATGATTCGATTTGGGTATATTTCACTGGGCGGCGAAATACATTTTTGAATCTTTTTATTGACATAAAAGTGGACTCGCACAAGCGCTTTCGCTTTCATACTTGCTTGAATAGTAAATCGTCTTAGATATGCATAATTACCAAAAAATAAATACAGGGTGATCCTTTGTTTTTATTAACTTTTTATTATGTATTGCAATATTTACACTTTTTATTTGTTTAGAATCTTAACTAACTAACCTAATTTTATCTATTAAACTTTATTTTCTATTGCTATTTTTACACTTTTTATTTGTTTAGAATCTTAACTTACATTTGAGTATTGCACTGTTTTTGTAATTTTTAATTTGTTTGTCACTGTCACTGTTTCTTAATTGTTTTTCCAGTATTTTAACACTTTCACTTATCTTTTACTTTTTTTTTCAAAATCAAGAATTTTCACAAATAAGATATTATTTTTACTTGAACACATGAATTATTTTCCGAAATGAAGAATTTCAAATTATAAAAGCATTCTTGCAGTTTCTCGGCGCGACTTGATTCCGTTATTAAAAATATATAACAACAAAGTGAAAAAGGTACAGCGTTTCGTTTCGAAAAAGGAGAAGAAGAAAAAGACTAAAAAAACTTGCCATTTGCTTGTGCACGTCCACATTTTATAAGAATAAATGGGTGAAATCTGAATGTTGTTGTATCTGTTCACAGAGTAAAAAAAGATTTTTTTTCTAAGGAAATAAGAATTTAAAAGTATATAGTAGCTATATGTACATTAATTTCGATTTTGCTTGTGAACGTTCACTTTATTTCGAAAAAAGTGAATGAACATCGAATGTTCTGATATTGTATGCTATATATATATGCATTTATTCGATGTTCATCCGTTTAAATGAAGGTTTCACGAATATATACCTTTCGTTTTTACCGTAGAAAAAGCGAACATTCACCAAAATGTTTGCTGGGAAATAATGCAAACGAGCATGTTGCATCGTTGCCAGAGACGAAATAAAGTAAGGAAATGGGTAACAAAGCTGTCAAAATGGATTTGAATACAAGCTGCGTAGAATATGCCAACCATCTATACAACTTATTTTTAAACTTTTACAAAGCAACTTTTCTATATCAGCTCTTTCGCTTTTGCTTCAATATTTTTGAAAATATAGATCGCATAGTTTGGACATATCCATATAATGATTCATAAAGGGTGGATCCCGTTTTTAAAGTCTATTTTAGACGATTGCAGCTACGCACTAGTTGCTTGCATGCGTTCTAGGATTCAATTCCACGTAATTATGATTCCCGTTTCCAACTTATTCATCTTTAAAACAAGTCCGTACGCTTGATTATGACATGAAATGGCATCCTAATATTGCTTGATAGTGGTAAAACCACATAAAATCGCCTTCGTAGTTTTGGCACACCACCTAGCATCCGGCAACCTTTTCAAAATCGGATTTTTCGAAGTAAGAGCTTCCGTAAGAAGACTCCAACGATGTGTAGAAGCGGAAAAAAATTATAAAGATATTCAATAAAATCGAAAAAAAAATTAATGCTTCTGTACAACAGTCTGCAGCGCACTTAACAACTAAATTTAACATATATAAATTCTTTATATTTAGTTTTCAATGTTAAACCAACTATTATTGCAGACGCCTTAAATGTTTGCAATGCTTCTTTATATAAGACAGTTCATCATTATATGCAAATCGGTGCGACACTGCCAGTATGTGTGGCTATAAGTGAGCAGTCTTTCTCATGTCTGCGCAGATTAAGAACTGCATAGCAAAACCAGCGAGAAGTGGCTGAACGGCTTGATGTTACATAACACCTACAAAGAAATTGGCATCGATTATGAAGCTTTAATAAACATAATGGTAAAAGTACCAGGGCGCTTGGATTTCACTTTATAAGTATGATATGTAGATACCTACATATGTGTATATATTTGATTTTTGTTCATACATAGTGCCAAAAAGGAAAAACACACTTGACATTTAAAATAAAAAATAATATGATACATATATTTATATTTTGAAACCCCCCCGAAATTTTTTTCTGCGTTCGCCCCTGGTAGGTACCATCGTAAACGAAACATATTATTTGATTAGAAGTTGCAGGCAGAAATCATTTATAAAAATGAGGTAGACAGTCAGAGAACAAAACGAAACCTTGGAGTACACCAGCATGTATGTTATGGGTTTCAGACTTAAATCTGTCCCATGAAACTTGTTCTTAAGAAAGTTTCTAATCCTTAGAAGGAGGGATTAGTAGATACAATTATTAGAACGTAGTTGTTATTCTTTCCAACTAAAATTGCTGTACGCCTTTTAATATTATTTCCATAAAGGTTTTACATGAATATGTATGTCTTCTCTGACCGTCACTGATTAAGTTTTTCTTAACATTTTTTTTTTTTATTACTTTTGAAAGTTGTAACTATTCTATAAGACTTGAACCGTCATAAGTCTTTGCAGTACTTGATTCCCACTTTTCATCCAGCTATGCATATTGTTTACCTAAATTTAATTTTTCTAAGCGTGTTTGATTTTTTAACTATTGTACACATGTTAATTAATTCTATTAAAACATAAACGTTTAAAACAAATTTTACAAATGTTCATGATAATAATTAATAATTTACACTACCTGCCCAGCTGCGAACTTTCGGTAAATACTCATTCCAAAAAGCACATCTAGAAGCTATTGGTCCACGGCCTATATTTTCAGATTTCTTGTCGCTTTCACCTTGTGTTCCGAAAATATAATAAACGGGATTTTCTTTACTGTATAACGGCCACTCCTCGTCATTTGTTGCAGGATTCCTATAAAAGTAAAAAAATATGGATTGGATATATAACATTGACTTGAAAAATTAAGATTTTTTTTTTTATTATAATGAATGTTCAATGTACATGTTCCATTAAGTATGGCTTCGAAACTTTTACCTTAAACATTTACTAAACAAGATAAGGCCACCGCAGATTGCGAAGGCGAACCATCACTTCCGATTGAAGGTGAACCTGTGGTCGAGAAAGCTGGAACTTCATCATCACTTCCATCTGTGGTTGGTAAGGTACCATCGGCCACGATTCAACCTTCTACTAATGTCGACAATAGTCAGACCTCTATGGTGACTGAGGACTATTAAGACATGGTTCTCCTCATCCGAAGATGAACTGGTTATCTTCGGACTTGGGAGATACATACGAAACTTTGGTGGAGATCAATCTGCCAAATTGTAGCCGAAATGCTGCAGTTAACCTAGAATAATCTGCAACATTCTGTTAACTCTTTCAATCACGCTTATGCACTGAGAATATTTTGAGCATTTCTGTTTTAGTTTTAGCAATAACACTAACCAAAATATTACAGAAAACATAACAAAAAATGTAACTACATAGGTTTTCGAGAAATGGGGTGACTAGCAACTCTTACCACCACGACTATTGATAAAAATAAAACTATGATGGATTATTACATACTATTTATTATTGATTAACATTTCATATTAAGAAAAGGCAAACAAAACTAGCGTAATAATTACGTTTTGTGAAAATCATAAAAACAGGTTTTTCCCTATCGAGCTCGGAAACTTTTCACGTACTCCACTGCCATATTGTTCATTTCGGAAATATTTTAGTGCTTCATTTACATCTTCTCGAAGTGCCTCTTTGATGGCGATTGCATTTCAGACGAATTTTCTTAATCATAGAAATCAGGTGCTGAAGATCAGTAAACCAGCTTTTTTTTTATACCAAACACCAAGCTCAAAGCAATGAAAACTTCAAGTTCTTATGTTGATTTGGGTGTATACGACTTTTCAGATTGAGTAGGAACATCCCCCATGGGGTAAGGCTTGACGTGGCGGAGCGGCTTACGGTAACTACTACTATGAAGCTTAGAGCTATGTGATCGCGAAATTTGGTTTCGCAGAAGGGTCGGAGTGACTTTCCGACGTAGAAAAGAACTTAGTTGCGAAGCAACAACAGGTCTCGGAAACGGACGGATACACTGATGATGACCCAAGCAAATGTATAAAGGATAACGAATTTCGGATATGCACGTGGAATGTTAGGCCCCTTGATAGACCGCGTGCTGCCGAACAATTAGCGGAGACCCTTAACTGCTACAAAGCAGACATTTCCGTTATCCAGGAAATGCGATGGGATGGACCGGGCAAAAGGAGGATTAGAAACTGCGACATTTATTATGGTGATTGTTACCGAGAACAATAACAGCGACTCTTTGTATGCGGATTCGTCGTGGGGAGCAGACTCAGGCAAAAAGTCTTGAGTTTCAAATGTGTGATCGAACGCATCACGACAATCCGAATCAAGGCTAAATTCCGCAAAATTAGCCTAATATGCATGCATGCCCCCACAGAAGAGAAAAAGGACGGCACCAAAGACGAGTTTTACGAACTCCTTAACAAAACGTATAGCTATGACATTAAAGTTGTCCTCGGCACTTGTCCAGCATTATAGATGTTCGAACTTTCCGAGGAGCTGACATCGACTCGGACCACTACCTCGTCTAAGTAAGTACTACAAATATCCCGACGACGGCCAAAACAAAGAAATGCTGCAAGAAAAATCAACGTCAGACAGCTACAATCGCAAGAGATCGCCAGATCCTTCTCTGATCGAGCATACAAAGCGGCGCTGCATTGAAGGACAAGAGCTGCTCGTGAGCTCTACAATCGAAAGAGGAGAGAGGAGCGCCGGCGTCTCAGGAGAAAAAGAGAGAGCATGAGTAGAATCGCAGTCAATGCTGGGGATTTGGAAAGACCACTTCTGTAGATTGTATAACGGCGACGACGACCAAAACTCCGCTGCAAGGCAGGAGCCTTTCATTGTTGATAGCCAACAATTCCGTAAACCTGCCCTAGAAGAAGTTGAAACCGCATATCACGGTTGAAATCCAACAAAGCCGCTGGAGCAGATGGACTAGGTGCTGAGTTGTTCAAAGCAGCTGGCGACGAGCTACACAGGAGCATGCACCAAATCATCTGTAAGATATGGTCAGAGAAATCAGTCTACTTTACATCGCTTACAAGGTTCTCTCTGCCGTAATATGTGAAAACCTGAAGCCTTTGGTCAACAATCTGTTTGGTCCTTATCAATGTGGCTTCAGACCAGGAAAATTAACCATCGACCAAATTTTCACGTTGCGGCAGATCTTGGAAAAGGCCTATGAACTCCAATACGATACCCACCACCTTTTCATTGATTTTAAGCCGCGTATGACAGCACCTACAGAGACGAACTGCATAAAGCTATGTCTAGTTTTGGCATCCCTACCAAACTCATTCGCTTGTGCAAAATGACGATGGAGAACTCACGCTGCTCCTTCAAGTTTGGCAACGAGCTTATGGAATCTTTTGACGACAAAAAAGGATTCGCACTGTCGTTCGATTTCTTTAACATCGTTCTTGAGAAGATAGTGAAGAACTCCACCGTCAAGACCAGAAACAATATCTTCCAAGAATCTGTTTAGCGGTAAATGAGGGATAAACGAAGTATTTGCTGTTTTAGAGAAAGGACACCCTACAGCGACGGGTCGAACAGAACGTCACAATAGATGCATATAACTTCGAGGTAGTAGAGGAGTTTGTCGATATAGGCTCCGCTATAAACACGGGCAATAACATCAGCGTTGAGATCAGGCGAAGAATAACTCTTGCTAATCACTGTTTCCTTGGGCTAAGAAAGCAATTGAGTTTGAAAGCCCTCTCTCGAGCAACTAAGGTAAAATTGTACAACACCCTCATCATTTCAGTCCTGCTGTATGGTGCAGAAGCATGGACCCTGACAAAATCGGATGAAAGTGCCTTAGGCTGTTTCGAGAGGAAAGTTCTTCGGGTCATCTTTGGCCCCGTGTGCATTGAAGGGGAATGGCGAAGAAGATACAACAGCGAACTTTACGGGTTGTACAACGACATAGACCCAGCCAGAAGGGTCAAGGTGCAGTGACTCAGATGGCTCGGTCATTTAGATTGGATGGACACCAATGCTCTGCCCGGAAAGTCTTCGAAACTATTCCCGACTCAGGTGGCGCACTCAAGTAGAAGAAGACCTCAATCAACTTGGAGTGAAAAACTGGAGACAGCTAGCTAGGGACCGAGTTGGCTGGCGGAGACTGTTGATTGAGGCCCAAGTCCACAACGTACTGTAGCGCCACCTTAAGTAAGTAAGTAAGAAAGTAAGATTGTGTAGGATAATGTTTAGTTTAAGAATATTAAATATTTTGTAAATGTTCTGTCCAACAAAAAACGTAATAATCAAGTAGTTTAAGCATTTTCCATGCTCAAAATTTCATCAAAAATAATGGTGGTTAGTTTAATAACTACAATATTGTTGCAAGGCAAGAGCAGGGTAGCTTTGGGCAAAATCTTACAAGTCAGATTTCGGAGAGAAAGGAAGCTAGGAATATGATACTAGGGTAGGAAAGGGAAAGAATGATAAATTCCGGAGACGCTGCCTGTTTGCGATGCACGGCGTCAGCTCGTCGGACGGGGGAGATTTTGCCCCCAAAACCTAACCTCACCTGCAAACAAATGCATAGATCAGGCCTTAACACATAGGGAAAAAATCAGACAATGCATATATTCGACGGACCAAATTTTTACATGACCAAAAATTAAGGCAAAAAATACTGGAATGTCCCAAAGGCAGTAAGACGTTTTGGTCATTTGTAAAAATATGAGATTCTCTTCTTCTCGGTCCCTTCGCTCGATGACAATGACACTCCAGTTCTTAGCTCTCTCGCGAAATCTAACCTTTTTGCTAGGCAGTTCGCCGCAAACTCTTCCCTGCCAGAGAGTGTCATGACTCCGACTGTTCTTGAGCGCGTCAATGATTCCATGGGACAAATCTTCTTCCGCACTCAATACATAAAAATTATTAGAACTTATTAAAAAATTCAAATTTAAAAATGTACCTCGTAAATACATTTAATTCCAAAAATTTAAATGCCAAACAAATTCAAACCATATTCTTGATTTATTGAATTTTTTTTTGAAAATCGTCGGAGCCGTTTTTTCTTAAATTAATTATTTATATGTAAAATTTTTCAAAAACGGTTTTAAAAATTAATTTGGGTATGCAGTTTTCATTCATCATGTAAATATACATATTATACTTCTGTTTGGATTTTAAAAATTGATCCGTTTTTTAAAATACAGAATTTTGAAAAATAAAATTAAAAATATTTTTAAAAATCCAAAAATAAATTTGAAATTTCTTTCTATGGGAGGTACCGTTTGGGAGCAATACAAACAATTTTTCTTACATAAAATAAATAAATGTTAAAAAAAAAACTCGAGGAAGTTTGAAAAAAATCGTATGAGCCGTTTTGGAGAAAATAGAATTTTTGTTTTTGGCAAAAAAAATCGTATGGTTGCTACCCTAAATTTTGATCTTAAAACATAAATAAAAAACTGGGATATGAGTTTTTGCTCAAATTTGAAGTCAATCGGCCAGTAGTTAAGGCTGTAGATGCCTGTAAACTTCCAGACAGACAGATAGACAGACGGAATCGCCGGCCCACTTATTTCGACTTCTCTATCAACGTAATGCCATATCTCATCATCATCTCTAATTTTTTTTTTTACGAATTCAATACCTGCCATATATTCTATACGTTTCAAGTTAATAAAAGGACCTTCAAAATTTTAACCCATATCACCTGCTGCACAAGGGGATGAATTTTAACCCATTTAATTCACCACGCTAGTGTCAAGTTTTAACCAAACATCAGATTTGAATACCTACACATTAAAACGCAATTCTCACACGGACTAAAATGTGTGAATAATAAGGGTTAAAATGTATGCTGCTGTAGAGCAGGTTAAATGGGTTAGAAAGTTGACGTGTTTTTTCTTCTTATCATTGTATATGGAATCAGCTAGTATTATCAAGAATGGTGTTTTCGATATTTTGTGCTACATCAGACCAAAAAAAAATCCCTAAACCAAACTCATGTAAATAAACAGCACTGTGCCAGGTCTCAAGATGGCACCACAATTGATTGCCAGGTCACAGGTACTAGCTAAATAGAAATTCTATGCTTCTTATGAATGAAACAAAAGTTTCTTCTGTTTTTGTAGTTTTTTTTTCTGTTCCTTTTATTTAGAGATTAGAGCAAATTACTTTAAATTGATCATATTTCAAACTGAAGAACGAAATGTTTTATTGTAATGGTCCGACAAAAACATATTCACTTTTCAAATAAAACACAAATTCACTTTATTTAAATCACTCACAAACTTATTTATTCAATACTTTCAATTATTACTTTCAAACACAGTGTCTTTACTTTATAGCAGTTCACATTCAATTAATTCTTGCTTCGACACCAAGCGGGTATTTATATAAACTCAAATAGGTTCGATAAACTACTAGGTTCTTGTAGACGCTGAAACTTCTCGATGCTTAACGAAGTTCTCCTCTTAACCACTAGAGTGTGTATACACAATTACTTACAACTACAAATAAAACTTTTGCTACCTAACTATTCAGCAATTAGACAATATTATAGTGACAGAGATAGATAGTGTTTGCACATTTAAGTATAGAGATATAAAGAGGCGAAGTTACAAGTGTGTACACATTACAATAGATTGACATACAGAGATATAGAGAGGTAGGAATAGAAAGTGTATACATATTACATTGCCCCCTCCTTAGGATTGATCGTCCCGAACAAATCCATCATTCTCATCACCACTGTAGCGATGTAGCCGGTCGCGATGTACAACTTTAGGTTTTTCTCTGACTCCCTTTTGTATCCGGTACACGACGTCGTTGATTTTTGTAATGACTGTATATGGACCTTCCCAGTCCCGTTGAAGTTTCGGTGACAACCCTTTTTGTCGATGGGGATTGTAAAGCCACACTCAATCTCCTGCTTGGAACTCTGTTGTTGTCGCTCGTATATCGTAGCGTGTCTTCATTCGGTCACTGAACATCTTTATTTTCAACCTGGTATCGTCGTGGATCTGAAGGAGTCTTTCTTTATGTTCATCCATGTAGTCATCCTCGGCCTGCGGCTCCGATGTGGGACACCCAAATTTTATTTTGCTCGGCAGTCTGATGTTCTTTTCCATCAAAATCTCAGGACGGTGTATGGCCAGTTGAGCTATGCCTTGATCCGATACGCCATCAAAAACAGAGCAATGTGCCGATCCCAATCTCGCTGGTTGTCGTCCACGACTTTGCAAAGATGTTCCTTCAGGGTTCGGTTGAATCTTTCAACCATGCCATCTGATTGTTGGTGGAGTGGTGTTGTTCTTGTCTTTTTGATGTGAAGGAGCCCACAAACTTCCTGGAATATGTTTGATTCAAAGTTCCTTCCCTGGTCGGAGTGCAGTTCTTATGGAACGCCGAATCTGCTCACCCAGTTGAACACAATTTGGATCTGCATCTGTTTTGGCTTCTAGATTTGGAACGGCGTATCCTTCAGGCCACTTGCTGAAGTAATCCATGACGACCAGAATATAACGATTTCCATTATTTGTTTCCGGAAATGGACCCGCCACGTCTACTGCAATTCTTTCGAAGGGTGCTCCGACATTATACTGCTGCATTTGGCTGAGATTCCTTTTGTTCAGGCCTTTTGTGGCAGCACAGATATTGCATTTTCGGCACCACTTCTCAACATCTTCCTTGTATGTAGCCAGTAGAATCGTTGTCGAACCTTTTCCAACGTCTTGTTTACTCCTAGATGGCCTCCCGAAACTCCATCCTGCATCTTTCGCAGAACGTCCTAACCTTCGATCTCGGTAAGACTAGCTGCATTATATAAGATTTTCCATCTGCTGATTCCCACCTACGCCGAAGGACACCCTCTTGAACATGAAGCGAGTCCCACTGTGCCCAATAGGCCTTCAGAGCCGGACTTCTGTCGGAGATATCAGCCCATTCTGGTTTTTCCTGGTGTTCCTTCCATGCGAGGATGGGTTCGATATCTGGGTCCTCTTGTTGAGCCTTACTCAACTTGTCGCGTCGTTGCTCCAACCATAAATGGGATCGGCTCGGGTTTGTTGGACAGTAACCATTTCTTTTTCTTCTCGTCGTCTGTAACCTTTAATTCACTACTAACCTTTAATTCACTACTATCTGTTAGATGTGTTATTTTAATTATCCTTGCATACTTTGAGGAGTAAAAATTCAATATCAACACCGCTAGCAATTACACGAACCACATTAATTTCACCAACATTACTAGTGGTATCAATTTATTATTATTATTATTTTTTTTTTTTTGTATGAAATCGATACAAACATCTCTTTAATTATACATTTTTGCACAATGGAAAAGTTTACAATTCAGTTGAACTCAATCGAAGAAAAAATTGATAAGCTTTTTGATGCGGTGTCCTTAATTAAAAACCACCTATCACTACATAAAACAAACAATACTCCAAGTGTTCCGAGTGATGTTAATTTACAGAAGACAACAAAAGTACCATCTTCTTCAAAAACAACAGACCAAGCTTCTCCTCGTGTTACTCGCAATACTCTTAAAAGAGCTAATATTACCCTCACACCCCTTGCAAAACAAACAAAAAAGCAAAATGTACCATCCTCAGCCCTAATTAAAAACTCAAATACTCCAAATATACCAACATCGACCTCAATCCCTATTTCAACTTCAACATCATCAACAACTAATACCCTTCACATAACATCGCCCCCTTTCGATCCTTCATCATCATGTACATCAACATCATCTACTAAACCATCAGCTTCATCTCCGATAATGTGTTCATCTTTTACATCATCTGTACCATCATCACTATCATCACCACCATCGTCATCATCTTCATCGTCCTCATCGTCTTCATTGTCTACATCGTCTTCATCATCTTCATCGTCATCGTCTTTGTCATCATCTTCATCGTCTTCATCGTCATTATCACAATCATCTTTACAAGCTGCACCTGTAACTACGATTTCGCCACCATCGTCATCATCTTCATCGTCTTCATTATCTTCATTGTCTTCATTGTCTTTATCATCTTCATCATCATCGTCTTTGTCTCCATCCTCATCGTCTTCATCGTCATTATCAGAATCATCTTTACAAGCCGCATCTGTAACTACGATTTCCATGACATCATCATCTAATAACATCATAGAAAATCCGATCATAAATCTGAAGGCTGCTGACCGATTCAAGTGTATCTTTTTATCTAACTTTGCAGTTGATACTACTGCTAAAGACATTGGCTCCTACATTGAATTGCAATTTCCAAATTCAACCTCTAAATTTAAAATCGAACAACTGACAACCAGAGCTATAGACTATACATCCTTCAGAATTTTCGCTCCACTAGAACTTTTCACTTGTCTTTTAGATAAAACGATTTGGCCAGAGAACATCATAGTTCAAGAGTTCATTAAGAGAAAAGGAGAAAATCGCAATGGACCAAGTTTTAACGGTACAAACCCTCCTTTTCGCAAAAATATGACAAGACCATCAAATCGTCGCAACTAATAGATGTTTTCTATCGAAATGTTAGAGGATTAAGGACAAAGACGAACAAAGTCTACTTCTCTACATCAAACTGTTCTTATGACGTAATATGTCTAGTGGAAACTTGGCTCTGCTCTAGTATAAAAGACTCAGAATTATTCGATTCTTCGTTTCACGTATACAGACGAGATCGGCACTCCGATCCAAATATTACCACCGTTGGAGGTGGAATCGTAATTGCTGTGAGATCCACTTTTGTGTCATCTTTAATTAATGTCCCGGTTGCTGAAAACGAAGAATTTTTATGTGTAAAGTTAATTTTCGCAAAGAAAAACATTTTTATTGTCACAATGTACATTGTACCTGGAAGCGCAGTTGATACTTATAACGATGCCTTTCGTTTTCTGAATTATGTCTCAGAGCTAATGGACTATAATGACGAGATTATTTGCGTGGGAGACTTCAATCTGACAAATATTACATGGAACTATTGTCCTGAAACTTGTGATATGACGCCAACAGGTAAAATCTCTGCTGATGATGCACGAATAATTGATAACTTGACTTCACTTGGACTGCATCAGTTAAATAGCGTTACTAATTGTAATCATAAAATCCTGGACTTAGTCTTCTCAACAATAAATACTGACTGCTCTGTTGAAAAATCCATTGAACCAATTGTCAACGAAGACTCTCATCATCCAGCACTCATCATTTCATTCCTTATCGATCATTTTATAAGCCCCCAATTTCATCTTTTTTCTGAAAATACTTTCAAATTTAACTTTAAAAAAACTGACTTTATAAAGTTGAATACCTTATTGTCATTAATTGATTGGTCTTTCTTAAATTCTTTTTCCAATATTGATTTAATGGTTTTTAATTTTTATGAAAAATTATTTGAATGTTTTTTACTTTCAGTACCTTTAAAATCTGTAAGAAGTAAATCTTCCTCTCCATGTTGGTATGATAGCGAAATTCGGACCCTAAAAAATCGACGAAATAAATGTTGGAATCGATATAGACAATCTCGGCTCATATCAGATTTTGTCATTTTTTATGAGGCAAGAGAAATTTTTATTAATGTCTCTACGCAAAAATATCTCTCCTACATGGACAATATTCAAAATAATCTAAAAAAGGACCCGAAATCGTTTTGGAATTATATTAATTCTAAAAACAGATCAAGTCAATATCCTACCGTTTTCAACTTTGATAATGAAGAAGTTTATGATCCTTCGATATTAACTCAACTTTTTTCCGACTTTTTCAAAGCGCATACAACTGTGATACTAATGAAAAAAATTCAAACTGTGATAATTTTGACGAAAATGATCAGCTGAATGATCATTTGAACACTTATTCTTTCTTGACTGATATAAATTTTGACATAAGCATTGACGATATTGTTAAATTTACATCTGATTTAGCTGACAATGACTCTTCTGGACCAGATGGTATTCCAGTCTCCATCTTAAAAAAGTGTGTAAGTCACTTATGTGTACCATTGTCATTTCTTTTTAATTATTCTTTGCTTTCATGTAAATTTCCCATGGTTTGGAAAATGGCTTTTATTATTCCTTTACACAAAAAAGGCAAGAAAGATAAAATCGAAAATTATAGACCCATAGCCAAACTATCAGTTATTCCAAAACTTTTTGAAGCTATTATTTGTAAAACACTATCTTTCTGGACAAAATCTTTGATTGTTTCAAATCAACACGGTTTTTTGAAAGGACGATCTACTATAACTCTTTTAACTGAATTGACAGAGCATTGTATTGACGATTTTAAAAATAAAAGACAAACAGACTGCATTATAACTGACTTTAGCAAAGCTTTTGATAAGCTTTCTCACAGAGTTTTACTTAAAAAACTGAACAAATTGGGACTAAGCAACAAATTCATACTTTGGCTTCATTCTTACTTGAGCTACAGACCAAATGCAGTGCGCTTTGAAAATGTTGAGTCTCAATATTTCATTGTAAATTCTGGTGTTCCTCAAGGTAGCCACCTGGGGCCTCTTCTTTTCACATTATTCATTAATGACCTACCTTCTGTTTTTCAATATTCTAAATGTTTAATGTATGCTGACGATGTAACTATTTTCAAATCTGTTTCTAACAATAACGACTGTCAAAAGCTCCAAAAAGACCTTGACGCTTTTTTTTCTTGGTGTAATAAAAATTGCTTAATATTGAATGTTGAAAAATGTAAAGCTATAAGCTTTACCCGTAAGTTGTCGACTTTTACATATGATTACAGTTTTCTAGGTTCAAGTTTGTCTATTGTCGAGGAAGTCACTGTACTTGGAGTGCTACTTGATAAGAAACTGGATTTTAAACAACATATTCACCTTATTTGCACTAAAGCAAATTCACTACTAGGTTGGATAAAGAGAGAATCTCGTCAATTTTACGACCCTTATGTTATTAAACAACTTTATATTTCATTTGTTAGACCTGTTGTTGAGTACGCTTGTCAGATATGGTCTCCCCAGTACAATTGTCATATAAATAGAATTGAACAAATTCAAAAAAGGTTTCTGCGGTTTGCTCTTAGAGGATTAGGTTGGCAAGATCCCATAAATCTACCTCCCTACCATTCCAGACTTAAACTAATTGACTTACCAACTCTTGAAACACGTCGATCCTATTTATGTTTTATGTTTATTGTCAAAGTTATAAATGGAGATATTGATGCGTTAAATGTCCTTAAACGCGTTAATTTCAGTGTTCCAAGGCGTACTAATCTTCGAAACAATCAAGTTCCTCTTCATATTAATCACTATCGTACCAATTACGAGAGGAATTCTCCCTCAAATAATATGTTTCATATTTACAATGACAATTACAACTTAACTCATCAAATACACAACATCACAACTAATATTAGCTTGCGAACTATGTTTTATAATAATAATCAATGATAATGTTTACATTTTGTATATAATAATGTATTGTATTATTGTATTTTTAATTTTGCTTTAAGACATAATTTTGTTTCCTTTAACTGTAAGTTAAAATTTAGCTTCATAAATAAATAAATAAATAAATAAAAATGAGTCCACGAGTTGGTACAACCAACATTTGACAGATGCTGCCACTCTCCTCAAACTATCATTTTTATGGAATTTTACTTTGAAAACCAATGTGCGTGTACATTGTCAACTATATACTCTGGAAAGTTAGTCGTATGGACTTCATGGGTCGCACCCATATTTTTTAATTTAAAATCAACAAATTCTTAAGAAATTTTGCGGCATCAATTTTTTTCAGGTAAAATGTGATTTGAGCAGGATAATTTAGTTTTAATTTTTTATTATTACTATAATTATTAGACATCTGCAACGAGTGGCTTGAAACTACTTCCAAGGCGTTCTATATTTTTTCAAATACACTATTTGCTGTACTCACTGTTAAATCCCCTCTACAATCGCTGAAGCTTTACATAAGCGCTTGCATCAATGAATCATGATTTAATTTTATAGAGGGCCAGTATAGCTAAATTCGGGGCTTTTCGATATTGAGACATTTTCAAAGTGATGCTTTCCAACTTGTGAGATTCGATGCTCGGAAGCATCAGCTGACAACTAATATACCTATTTTTTAATGTCTTTGCTATCATCAATCAACATTTCAAAAGCATTATTTTTTGCGTTGCTTTTCGGGGGGCATAAAGACTCAAGACCTTTTTCGTGTAGATGAGTTTTCTAATATGACAAAGTTTTGAAAGACTAAAAACCGTAAACGCTTAAAAATCACTCTTACACCAAAGAAAAAAAAAAACTAGTTGCAATCACAACTCAGTAGGTTCACATTATACTTGTTTTTGCACCCTGTTTACTGAAACTGAACAGTGAGCAATTTTTTTTTATCATTTTAAGAATGCGTCATGTGGTTCAGCACTTAAGAAGATTATTAAACCTACATGTGTGTGAAGAGGATATGTTGAAGTTAAGATGAGTATTTTTTTTTTTTAAGTTCGCTCCGGCAGTCCTTTGCTTTGTGCTTAATTGGAATTTTTTGTCAGACACATCATCAGTGTATAGTCTTGGGCTGCCGTTACGTTGCGACAACGACGACGACACGATGACGTCCTTGTCGTAAAAACGATAATCTTTAAATTTAAAGACAAAAAAAGGAACTATTTAAGACGATCATACTAGTTCGAGTTGTTGCCGTTCGTCCTCGCACTGATGATGCTCCTGGTCGTATAAGCCAATGCCATGAGTTTGGTTCGCATTCACTTGGATAGACATTAACCACAGGATAATTTCCTTGCTCCACATTCAAAAGGAAGCCTCGAACTTTGTTGCCTGGTTTTTCATCTTCTTGTTCTTCTCCTTAACATACCTCTGTGTATGAGGAAAAACCTTCATACATATGTATATATCTATAAGTGCCGAACTCCAGCTGGGTATATGGAACTATGGATAGACTTTTCTTTCTTTCTGGTTGGTTCTTGAATTTTATGATGAATTTTTCACACAGGATTAACAGAACCGACGACGACCGCCCGTCGTCATCGTCGTCGTTGTTGGTTGGATATGGTTCCTTTTAAGTGGCAAATAATCCTGAGCACAAAAAAGGAAGTCACAATGTCTGAGCGGAAATGAACGCTGATGCTCTTTTCGACGGAAATTGAAGGGGATTTATCTGCATGCAGTGAATAGTGGTGGTTTGGTTTGGCTTGGCTTGTCTGGTGCGGTTTAGTTTTTTGAAGATGAAAATTATTTATAGTTCGATAGTGAAATGACAGCAGATAACTTTAATTTTAGTTCGACACACGAAAAAGACACTATTAAATAATTGGAAATAAATGGAAATCAGGGTCATTTATTACATTAAGCTATAAGATGGGACATTAGACATTTGTTGGTGAAAGAAATGACGAAGATCGCAAGAACATCCGGTCACTCTTCAGCTTGAAGAAAACATTTGGTGTAAGGTGGATCATATGAAGTCTGAACCTTCGCTCCAAGTCCAAAAAACTGGTTGTTTTAATTCACCTACATTAAAAGACTTTTCCGCACAATGGCAAATACCTTTTCCTGTTGTAACAGTTTTGGATTCAAAAGCCTTAATTTCCAGGCTGTCGATGATAAACTACAAAATAAAGGAAAAATAACTCCGAGCACTTAAGGTTTGGTTAGCTTCTTCTAAACCTTTTGATCCAAACACCCAGATTCCACCAAAAGTACAAAAAAAAACTTAAAAGGAGAAAAAACACGGATCTAAATACTTTCGCACATTGCACTTTGAAGCCAGAAGAATCATACCAAGAACGAACAAGAACTAGAAAGGAGAATTTCTTTGGGGGTTAGCTGGCACACTATGAATTATCAAAATCTTTTAATTTCGTATCCCTTTGATGTCCTTTGGCAAAATGAATTCCAAATTTCAAACGGAATCAAGTAACTTTGTGCATAAAAATCCAGTAGTGTAAGACATTTTTTCTTTCCCCTCAAAACTTGACGGGGGGAAGCGATGCTTTTTTTTAATTTTTTATCCTTAAAGCAAAATTTCCAGAAATATGTTAACCGTAGGGTTTTCGTTTAGGGTTGGGATGAACAAACTTAAAATTCAAAAGAAAAATGTGAAGAACGAGGGCAACGTGTGCATAGTGCATTGCATTTCGCCAATGGCCAGCGCAGTGCGAAGGGTGAGATTAAATTTTTCGACAAGAGTTTTGCTTCTGAAAAGTTAAAAGGTCGTGTGTTTTCTAACAAATAAAAAAGGTGATGCTGGGGTGGGTTTTGGTTTTCTTCTGTTAAACGAATGAAATGAAAGAAAAATACTCGTTAGGGATGACTTCAATTTCAAAGGTTCAACGATCGGAATACGTTCTGGAAGATAGTGTGCTTTGTCTTTACCCTTGTAGGTGACTTTATCAACCGGCGAGAATGACCTTGTTTAAGGGTTTGCTTAAATTCAAAACAAAACAACAAAACCGAGATTTGTATTCAACATAAAAGTCAAAGGGGGGACTGGTACGCTTTAATGGGCCTGACAGTTCCAAAACCAAAAATGTTTCACCATGCTTGTATTTGAGCTAAAATTCAAGACCTTACAATGCTCGATCGGAAGTAATTTTTTCTTCGAATTTTACGCATTTGCTACGTTATCTC
This sequence comes from Sphaerophoria rueppellii, assembly GCA_920937365.1. NCBI lineage: Eukaryota > Metazoa > Arthropoda > Insecta > Diptera > Syrphidae > Sphaerophoria > Sphaerophoria rueppellii. The sequence goes on from CAKKXW010000003.1 coordinate 55,027,901, forward strand.
ATATCCGAGGTATATTATAAGCTTAAACCTATACTTGCTTATCCGGCTCCCAATCTATGTAGGATCTCATCCTGAGACACAGCAGTTTTGCGTCGGGAATTTTCTTCGCATGCATTTTCCAGTCGTCAAAACTAAGCGCTCTGTTATCCGCAGTTTATTTGGTCCTTGTACCGGTCTTTCTGGTTGTCTACAAAGAGAAGACTTTCTTGGCTGGATTTATGTCGCCAATTTGGTCGATGTGGACAAGCTGTACTCGTCTTTTTTTGTCTTTCTGCACTACATCCACGTCTTAGTAGAGCTCGTACAATTCGTAGTTGAACCTCTGTCTGTAAAAAAATCATGGCCAGTATCATTATGGAAGAATGCAGGCAGGCCCATGCAGCCAAGCAGGAGGCATACAAAGCGGCGCTGCATAGAAGGACAAGAGCTGCTCGTGAGCTCTACGAGCAAAAGAGGAGAGAGGAACGCCGGCTTCTCAGGAGAAAAAAGAGAGAGCATGAGAAGCGTCAGATCGAGGATGTTGAGAGAGCCAACAGCAGGAATGAAGTGCGGAGGTTTAACCGAAAGGTTAAACAGCTGGCTCAAGGTCATCGAGCAAGAACCGATGCCTGCAGAGATAAACAAGGGAACATCATAGTAGAATCGCAGTCAATGCTGGGGATTTGGAAAGACTACTTCTGTAGATTGTATAGCGGCGACGACGAACAAAATACCGCCGTCAGACAGGAGCCTTTCATCGGACACGATGATAGCCAACAATTCCGTGAACCCTACCTAGAAGAAGTGAAAACCGCAATATCACGGCTGAAATCCAACAAAGCCGCTGGAGCAGATGGACTAGCTGCTGAGTTGTTCAAAGCAGCAGGCGACGAGCTAGATAGGAGCATGCACCAAATTATCTGTAAGATATAGTCAGAGGAATGCATGCCCGATGAATGGAACCTCAGCATTGTTTGCCCGATCCTGAAAAAGGGAGATCCTCTAAACTGCGCCAACTTTAGAGGAATAAGTCTACCTAACATCGCCTCTCTGCCGTAATATGTGAACGTCTGAAGGCTTTCGTCAACAATCTGATTGGTCCTTATCAATGTGGCTTCAGGCCAGGAAAGTAAACCATCGACCAAATTTTCACGTTGCGGCAGATCTTGGAAAAGACCTATGAACTTCAAATCAATATCCACCACCTTTTCATCGATTTTAAGGCCGCGTATGACAGCATCTACAGAGACAAACTGTACAAAGCTATGTCTAGTTTTGGCGTCCCTGCCAAGCTCGTTCGCTTGTGCAAAATGACGATGGAGAACTCACGCTGCTCCATCAAGGTTGGCAACGAGCTCACGGAATCTTTCGACGTCAAAAAAGGATTCAGACAAGGCGATGCACTGTCATACGATCTCTGTAACATCGTTCTTGAAGATAGTGCAGAACTCCAACGTCAACACCAGAGGCACTATCTTTCAAAAATCTGTTCAACTGCTCTCGTACGCCGATGATATTGACATAATGGGAAGAACACAGCGTGATGTCAATGGCGCCTTTGTGAGAAGGGGTTTAGCGGTAAGTGAAGGAAAAACGAAAAATATGCTGTCTTCGAGGAAGGACACCCAATACCGACACGGCTCAGGCAAAACGTCACAATAGACATGTATAAGTTCGAGGTAGTATTAGAGGAGTTTGTCTACCTAGGCTCCGCTTTTAAACACGGGCAATAACACCAGCGCCGAGATCAGACGAAGAATAACTCTTCCTAATCGCTGTTTCCTTGGGCTTAGAAAGCAATTGAGTGGAAAAGCCCTCTCTCCAGCAACTAAGGTAAAACTGTACAATACACTCATCATCCCAGTCCTGCTGTATGGTGCAGAAGCATGGACCCTGACAAAATCGGATGAAAGTGCCTTAGGCTGTTTCGAGAGGAAAGTTCTTCGGGTCATCTTTGGCCCCGTGTGCATTGAAGGGGAATGGCGAAGAAGATACAACAGCGAAGTCTGGGTTGTACAACGACATGGACCTAGCCAGAAAGGTCAAGGTCCAGAGACTCAGATGGCTCGGTCATTTAGAGCGGATGGACACCAATGCTTCGGCCTGGAAAGCCATCGACACTATTCCCGAGGGAGGGAGGAGGAGGAGAGGAAGACCGCGACTCAGGTGGCGCACTCAAGTGGAAGAGGATCTCAGTCAACTTGAAGTGCAAAACTGGAGACGACTAGCTAAGGACCGAGCTAGCTGGCGGAGACTGTTGATTGAGGACCAAGTCCACAACGGACTGTAGCGCCACCTTAAGTAAGTAATTATCATTTCCCCTTCTAACTTATCGCCCAACACTTGGCACCGTAGAATCTAGTATAGTATGCACTTTGTCTTTCGAGTGAAGATTTTTGAACCCAGTTGTTTGGCAAAACCGAAGTACCACCATGTATTCTTCGTCGGATCTCCACTAAGGTTTCGTTTTTGGAATTGATGTTTGTTCTAAGGGAAGTGAACTCCTTAACTATTTTGAAATTGCTGTGCCAAGGTGATGCACAGATGTTCTTTTGTTTGCTTATAGCGTGTACTTTGTTTTGTTCTCTTTCACTTCAAGACCAGCGAAAGCATTTTCTTCAATCGCTGTGAAAGCCTCAAGCGAAATTCTTTGGAAGCCGATGATTTCTATGTCGTCCACATAGCCTAGGAGCTAGGTGGATTTGTAGATGATAGTGTTTTCCGTGTTCCATCTGATTTGCACACTTTCTGCGCCAGGACTATGTTGAAGAAGTCGCATCTCCCAGTCTAAAACCTGCAAATGTTTGTATTGTTAAGTGTGATGCGCCACAGCTGTATTAGTTTTTTGCGGATCCCGAATTCAAACATCGGATTCAAACATCGCCACTATAAGTAGCTTTGAAGTCTATCAAAAAATTGTCAGTTTAAACTTGAAACTCGTTGGTCTTTTCATTCTTTCGAACAGCCTGTGCTATGGTTTTAGAAACATTACTTCGATCTTTTGAAGACTGAAGATGCAAACGTGCATTTTGTGTCTCTCTTTTCAGTATCACGCATTCTTCTAGAGGTAACCTATGATGGTAGTTTCTTCTACATTTTAAATTATTTCGCAGGGTTTTGAACCGATGTTGAAGTTAATTCTTTGGACATTAGGTGTGTGCTTGTCGTTTTATAATAGCTACCAGAATGTGGTCAGGGTCGGTAATACCTCCTCGGAAAGTAAGCACGGTTAAAATTTCGGATGCGTGTCTAGCGCTGACTAGCGCATGGTCGATTGGATTGTGGTTTGAGATTGCTTTACTCTTTACAGTCAATACTACTTAAAGACTACTTGCCCTTCAAGTGTTAACGATGCTTTTGCTACTCACGCGTCATGCTAGGATTGGAGGAATTTCCTACGTTTTGTGTCAAATCGTTGACGTGGTAATGCTTTTGCAGTTTAAGATGGCAGAGTAATACACCTTCTTTGAATTTAATACATTGAAGGAGAAGAGTTGCATAATCCTCAACAAGTTTTTTCTAAATAAAATCCAAACGGTAAACAGACAAGTGATGGCTTAAGAAAATAATATCAAATGTTGAAAGTTTTCCATAAATCCAAATCTAATAAGTCAAAGGGCAAAGAAGAAAACGACAGCCATCAAAATATTTGGATCAACATTTTACCTGCTAATGGCTGCAAATCCAAACCAACATTATCTGAACTCCTTCAGAATACCCTGCTTACTATACATCTTCCTCAGAAAAGCAAAGAACTTAAATTTTTCCGAATCAAGTTATATTCTTAACTCACACACCACCCGCCCACACCTTTTGCCATAAGTTAAAGAAAAATAAAAGAAAACCCTTCATTCAATCTCACCATTGAGAAGAGAGGGCACTTAACTTTTCACTACAAACAGACACACATACTCAAACTTCACCCGTTAAAAGGCTTTAGTTGACTTTCCTATTGGGAAATTTTACGTCAAAACTAGGATAACATTTTCATGCAGTGGAAGAGAGCATTGCAAAGTGAATTTTATTATTACATCTGGGGGTTAAAATATTTGAAAAGATAAGAACTGGGAGTATGAGCAACCAGATGGGACGACCGTCTCCCCCACACTGCTATACGAATGGGAATGCGTTTCCACTATAGATACTACTCTCTTGGTCTTTGTTAAACATAGTCTGCTTGTTGCCAATAAAGAGTTTGAGTAGATGACTCTCCAGGAAGTCGAATAGATGGATGGAATGTAATCATCTGCAGTCTGTGTTTGTCGGAACTCGGAAGTTATGAATTTGTTCTTTCCTTTTTCTTCTATTTTTTTTTTATTTCTGGAATCCTTTCTGTTTGTTTGTTTTTATGTTAAAGTCAAACCCTACTTTAAGTCACACACAACTTGTGCGTATACCATGTCTGATGCGAAGTGTATCAACTCGGATGAAGTCAATTGAACCGGGCGGGCGGTTGACTTTTTGGCAGGAAACAGGAGACAAAGTAATTTCCCTCTTTGAGAATATTTTTCAATTTAAGAAATTTTGTTTTCCCCAAATTGGTTAAATTTAGAAATTACTTTTGAAAAGTTTTAAAATTTTATTAAACCTGAACAAGGACTCTCTCGACTTACCTATTTCTTCTTTCTTTTTAGGAGGATGTTTTTGGGATGGGAAGGAATTATATAAGCTGACAGAGAATTGGATACGTTTTTCTTCTGACTTTTTTATGTTATGCCTCATTTGATCCAAGGGCTATGTGCCATTAGGACGGAGTAAAGCTACCTTAACGAAATTGAGGATATAAAAGCAATAAAAGTACTTACTACAGGGACATTCACCTAATTGAAAATGCATTTCACGAAACATAAAACGCTCATAAAAAAAAGAAATCTATAAAAAATGTTGAAGTCTCAAAGTTAACGGCGCGGTTCAACAGCGGCAAAAGGCAAAGCGATATGGAAGCGAAATATTGGGTGTCTCCGCTGAAGATATTGGTGCGAGGTTGTTGGTCGTTCAAGGAGTTTAAATGAAAAAAAAAGGAAATAAACAACATTCGCTGATGAAAGTCCATAAAATAAGGTTTAACAAAAAAAAATGAGAAAATAACCTCATCTTCAAGGATAATCGAGTTCGCGCGTTACCTGGCGGTTGACATACCTTTGGGACTAGGGGTGTCTGTTTAAGAAAAAGAAGACTTTACCTCAATGTAATTTGCATGGACACTTATTTTTTTGTTACCGAGTCAAAGGAGTTTACATTGTAAACACAATTTTAATCGTAAAACTTTTATGTATCATGACGGACTCTTGTGGGTTAAACGTCAAATATTTAACGGGGGAACAGAATTTGAATATAACAAAGAAACACGGCAGTGAAGTTTTTGTTTACTGAAATTATATTGTTTGCTTTATGATATTATGCTTAAAGGAAGGGATAGGGAACGACTCATTCCACCAATCGACCAGCGAACTGATTGCCTGGGTAAGGCAGTTACGTACGCCAACGATTTAACTGCGTACAGTAATGCCCGAAATTAAGAAGTCATTAGAATCTTCTAACAGTGTTATTCCGACAAGATTCAGCGATATTACAATGGCTTGAAGCTGAGAATAGACGTACAGAAACTGAAAGACGGTTTTGTTATAAACCTTTACCTCACAGACAGCGATTATCAAGCAAAAGTGAGGTGAAAAAAATCGGTATACATAATCAACATGCTCAGCATCAGAGGAACCTTCTTCGCTTTGATGAAACGACTGTTTTACAAATTTCGGTGTAAAAGGTTCGACGATCTTTTATGTGTTTGAGAGACAGTGTCTTCGGCGCTAGCCAAAGTTTCTCATTTCAGTGTTGGTGTGAGTAATAGAACCTATAGATAATTGCTTCAAACCAAGTCCAAAAGACAGTGGTAAGAGCTGAAGATGCAGCAGAAGCTGGTAACAGCAACGCGAAACTATCTGAAGCACCTACTGCCAATAGCGATGAAGGATAGAAACAAATTGGAAGTTAAGGCCAAAAGCAGCGACAGCAAACCTAATGGCACTTTCCATTGGTTTCACTCGGGGAACCACTCATTCTGAAAACCAATGGAACAAACAAAACTGCTTCTACTCAATAATGATGTCTTGTGTTTGTGTGAGTGCGAATTGACACAGCCGTAACTATATCCATATTTTATTTTGTCGCTTATTAATGTATGAATTTTATTTTTCACTATTTTAATTTCTTTTACACTTTCGTTTTAGTTAAATAATTCCTTTGAAACACAAAATCCTTTCAACAATTCTAAAAACAAAAAACCAATTAAAATGGGTCAAATTGACATTTTGTTTTGACATTTGATTTATGCATGTATTTGTGCTTCTTGAGTGGATTCTGACTTCAAATCCAGAAGCAAAATTCTCTTCTCAGAATCGTCAGAAGTGTCATTTTCTTACTAATGGAACGGTTTCAGAAGAATTCCGGATGCTTCTAGACGCTTCTTTTCGTCCAATGGAAAGTGTTATAAGCGTAAACGCAAGCCCAAAAAACGGCAAGAAAAACTCAGTACAAAAGTACCCTGTCATTCTTGGCTAGATTGCTTAAAATGAGCGGCAAAATACTTTAACTGATATAGACGGGAAGATAAACTTAAATCCACCAAAATCGTAGAAAGATTACGAGAAATTGTTCTTTGTAGAGAACAACTACGAGTTGGAAAGCGCAACAGGTTGCAAAATGAGGCTACATACTCACAAAAAAAACGTGTATTGCTATGTTATGGACATGGCCGTTTGTTGTACGTGAATACGTTCGATATATGTAGAAGCGATTTCATCATCCATCTGCATAATTTCAACCTTCCCAGCTGCAGATGTACAGGCACCGTCGACGTCGTCGTCGTCGTCGTTGATCCGCTCGGTTGCATTCATAACTTTACGTTGCCGGCACTGCTTGACTCGATCATATTGTGTTTTATTGGTATAATTCGATTTCTGTTGAGACGCCCTTTCCAACCGTATACGATCTCTGTATTTCGATTTGGCTTTTCGACGCCCATAGGTCGACATTATACATATATATTTTTTGTTTTTTTGGCTTGGAACTTAAATGAACGTCGTAGTCGAAAGTTATACTATATGGAAATCTCGCCGAGGGGCGGAGGTGACAGAGCACATGCTCGATGGGCATAACGGGCCGTCTCCATCCTTGAATTCCGCTTAAATCAGGAAGATGTTTCCGGGTACTCAAATGTAGCGATAGGTTTTCGAAAGAATTTCCGGTTAAGTGACGCTTGGGCAAGGACATACAAAGAGGTCGAAAGCCTTGGTTGCCCAAATTGGAGACCAAGTCACAAACAGTAGTTTTACCCCTTATCCACCGAGAACAGCAAAAGATACTGAGAACATGAACCGCCTTAATTTTGGTAACATAGAAGTTAAATTCAAATTACTGACTGACTCTGAAAAGGTGTGACCTACAAGACGTTGGACCGATGGACTGACCCGCAAGTCAGTACCATCTAAACTACGTCTTCGCAATGCTCAATGAAGTGCAGATTAATCTGAAGCATTCAAGGAACGCTTAAGACAACCTACAAATCCTTCTGCACCAGAAGGATATTTATATTGGCAAGCTTTACGACCTCTTTTGTAGCACTTTAAAGCAAGATTATGGTAGCCCTCTTGATTTAAACGCATTTCTCTATTCTAAATTAGCTCTTCAGATCTGACGTTAGTTAAAATTGAGGACGTGGCTCCAATCTACATGGCATATTATCGGTCAAGTTCCCACACGAAGTGACAAAGTTACAAAGTCACCATTTCAACCAAAAGCGAGATGCTGATGGGTTAGCGACCCAATACCCAACACACGATATGTAGCTCGGATAATTTTGAAGGGTGGGAAGAGGTATCAGATATATTTCTAAGAAATAACGAATAACGAATCAGAGTATAAAATTGGAAAGTATTACTTGGAAACTCTTTCACAGATCACAGATGTATACGTTTCAATCTAGGTCTCACAGTTGAGCTCTCGATACCTTTTAAAAACACAAAAATAAATGACTGCACCAAATTCAGTCGTATGGTCACGTCCAAGCTAAAACGAGTTAATAGACTGAAATTCAACTCTGTGGCGGAATTATACTCTTCAGTCAACACTTTTAAAAAAGGCAATAACCACGGGTTATAAGGAATCTTGCCCGATCAGATTCAGTAAGAAAACATTCTCATCCTGATAGAATGAGGAAATCTAGAATCTCAGACAGAAAGCAAACAATGGCTACCATATAACTAGGGTCTCACGATCTGTTTACCTTGAAAAGAGGCATGGAAAAACTACAGTGAATCAATTGACAACATTAAAGAATCATCCAAACAAGCCGTGTGCGGATTGCGTTATAAAGTGGTGTTAAAACTTGATGTTTGGTTAAACGTGTTAAAATTACTTACACTGCGGACAGGCCCGTAGCCGGGGGGGAGGCATTGAGGGGCAATGCTCTACCTTAAATCTGAAATGCCCTACCTTAAAAAAATCAACCTTCAAAAATGCCCTTCTAATAAAAATGTTGACCTTAACAAATGTTCCAGCTTTAAATATTTCCTGTCTTAAAAATGACATATCTTAAAAAATGCTTTAAAAACTCCCTTTATTAAAAATGTCCTCAATATCTACTATGATATCTACTCTATATCCCTATAATTCTCATATAATAACGTCCGACTTGTAAAAATTTCCCACTTTTAAAAGTGCTCCAGCTTTGAAAACTTCCTGCATTAAAAATGCCCTACCTTCAAAAATATCCTACTTTGCCACAGAAAAACAAGAGATATAACAAAACGTTTTAAATTTATATTTTTTTAAATTCTATCTTGGGTCTCTCTGTACAAAAATAAGTACAAGCAGAAAAAATGTTGAGCGCGCATCGTCTTAAGGCCTTGAACCTTTTGATAGATACACACATATTCGTTGAAATGAGTTATGAATGTGTGAAAATATATATATTTTTTTCAGTGGGTGGACGGTGGAAACTAAAACTAAAAAAAAAAAAATATGAGTGCGAGTAGAAAAATACGTAAAAACATTAGTTGTTTTGCAAAATATTCAGCCGATGCATCCCGTTGTAGTTGTACACGCACGTTGGTTTAAAGTCAAATTCCATAAAACTGATGATTTTATGAAAAAAAGTTAAGTTCATTGAATAACATCGGCGCCATCTGCCAAAAGTTGATCTTACCATTTCATGGACTCATTAACAACTACTTCGCACATTAAAATACAGCCTAAATTTTTCTATTATTAAAGCAATTTTTCTAATCGGATAAGTATTTCCTAAAATTAATATTGATAGGGCAAAGCAGCGTTTGGTGGGTCAGCTAGTAATCAAATATAATATATGATACTCCTGAATATTGTTTTTTTCCCCACTAAGTATAAGATTTTTTGCACTATTATTGAAATTGTGAAAATTTATTTTTGTTTTGCAAAATTGTTTTGGAGATTTGAGAATTCAAAGAATTTATTTAACTCTCCAAGATAGAAGAAGGGAGAATGAAAAGTTGGATTTTTTGTAATTTCCAAAGTTTTCTCGAAAACGGCTCTAATAATTTTGATACAATTTAGTGCAAGTAATACTGTCAGTAATTCTAACAAAACTGCGTTTTTTACTTTCTCAAAAAATACGAATAGTAAATATATGTTTTTTTTTTCCTCAAAAAAGAAAACGTCACTAAATATTCAAGCTGGAGTTTATACTACATATTGGAATTACGTACAATAAACCCTATGTAAAGCTAAACAACAACTATGATTAGATATGTAAGTTTGTTGCCGTCTTTTACACAAACTTAGCCACCATTATGACTACAGTTGCCACATCTCGTACTTTGCTGAAAACACTTGCTTCATTAATATCTAGTATAAATGATCTTACTTTTCAATTATTAATATTTTGTTTTGATATATAATTTTTCCTTCGTTTTCAATCATTCAAGAAGTTGGGTTACAGAACCCTAAGCCGACATAATTGTTGATTTAGGTAAATGAATATTATTCCTTTATTTTAATTGCTAAATTATTTTATTAAATTATAATTAAATATTTAGTTCCTTACTACATAACTGTGTCGTTATTTGGATTGGACTAATCCTATCAACATCATATACATAAGTTTCATGCTAAATAACTGAGACACAGATATATCCCATTTTGTTTAAAAATTATACTAAAACATAAATTTATATTAGACTGATTCGTTCATAGTTATGTCGAAAATATTGTTGGAAATTACCAACAAAAAAATATTGTAAAAGTTATGTTAAAATGAATTACTTTTGAGCACCACTGTATGTTGAATTATTTTATTATTTCTTTTCTTAATCCATTCTTATGTTTGTCAATGCAATTATATAGAGCAATGTATAACTTTAAAAACTCACTCTTAAATTGCTTCTTGTGGAATAAAGATTATAATTGTTGCTAAGTCGGTTCTTTGCCTTTTTTACTTTTGATACTGGAATCTAACAGGTTATGGGCCCAGTCCCAAGTCACGTGATTCTTTTTTTTTTGTCATTCGATTTACAAAGTTTGAATTTCAATTTAATAAAATTTAAAAGTATTAATTTTTTTTTATCGTGCTTGCGTTTGTCGTGAACATTAAGAAATTCAATTTAAATCATGGCCTCAATGTATCAAATCGAAAAACTTGATAAAGACAATTATACTTCTTGGGAGGTTTTAATGAAGAGCGTTCTAGTGCATTGCGATCTCTGGGAATACGTCACTGGCGAGAACAACCTCAATGCAGAAGCTAGTCAAGAAGACAAGGCGAAGTGGGAAAAAATGGATAGTAAGGCGCTGTCGTCTATCCTACTAAGCGTAAAAGCAAGCGAACTTATACACGTGAAGCAGAGCAAATCATCAAAGGAAGCATGGGACATACTTGCATCGATCTATAAGCCGTCTGGACCAGCAAGACAAGTAAGCTTATTTAAACAACTATTATCCAATAAAATGCATGCAGGGCAATCGATGTCTGCCCACATCAATAATTTTTGTCAAACTATTGAGCAGCTTTACGAGATTGATGTCAAGATGCCAGATGAATTACTTGCAATTATGTTGCTTTGTAGCCTTCCGGATGAATATGAAAACTTCATTGTAGCTATTGAGAGTCGCGACAGGTTGCCTTCATTTGCATCTTTAAAAGTTAAACTAACTGAAGAGGAACAAAGGAGGAATGATAGGGATCGAGACCACGTGGGTAGTAGTAGTCAGCATGTGCTAGCTGTTAATGCTAGGGCGAAACAGGTTTCTGCAAATTTTTCTAACAAAAACAATTTTGATAAGAAACGAAACAAACGTGGAAAATGTTACAAATGTGGTGCTCGAGGTCATTTCGCGTCGCAATGTAGAGTTCAAAATATTCAGAATGAGACAGCGTTTGGAATTGTTTCCAATATAGCATAAAGAAATGGAGTTTTACGTAGAGACGAATGGTGTATGGACAGTGGGGCAACATCTCATATGTGCTGCGATGAGAATCTTTTTGCAACGTTGGAATTTGCTCCAAAAACATCTGTAGAACTTGCAACTGATGTATGTGTGTCATCTAGTGGTGTAGGAACAGTTCGGATAAATACAGATAATAACCAAATAACCCTCAAAGATGTAATTTTTGTCCCGGAGCTGAGAGGAAATTTTATTTCAGTTAGCAAAATTACAGCCAGTGGTCACTTTGTAGAGTTTGGTAGAGATTTTGGAGTTGTTAGAGATATTCACCAAAGCGTAATTCTCACTTCTGAAAGACGTCAAAACTTATATGTCGTATGCACGCGTCGGCATGAATCAGCATTGAAATTGACATCGAGTAGATCAAATCCCAACTCTGTTATAAGATGGCATGAGAGATTCGGCCATTTGAATGTTGGTTGTTTGCAAACGCTTTCTAAGAAAAATATGGTTGTAGGGCTTAAACTTCCCAATGAAAGTAATATAGAGTGTGTAGTATGTGCGAAGGGCAAGATAAAAGAACAGCCATTTCCTAAGCATTCCCTAAGCTGGAGTAAGGGCTTACTTGATTTGGTTCACACAGATATATGTGGACCGATGAGGACAGCTTCAGTAGGGGGTGGTCGCTACTTCGTCAGTTTCATCGATGACAAATATCGTAAGGTTTATATTTATATCATGAAAAGACGAAGTGAGGTGCTTGGAATTTTCAAGCAGTTTAAGAAAGACGTGGAACGGGAGACTGGTAGAGCAATCAAGGCAATACGAAGTGATAATGGTGCTGAATACATTTCAAGTCAATTCAATGATTTCTTAAAAGACAACGGCATCAAAAGGCAACTGACTGTTCCCCACACACCGCAGCAGAACGGGGTAGCAGAACGGGCAAACCGTACTCTGGTGGAAATGGCAAGATGTTTGCTGATAGGTTCGTCCCTTCCTGAATCGCTATGGGCTGAGCTGGTAAACACTGCAGCTTATTTGCGAAATCGGTGCCCGACAAAGATTTTGGACTCGATAACACCATATGAGGTATGGTATGGCAGAAAACCTGCTGTGAGTCACCTTCGAGTTTTTGGCTCTAAAGCAGTTGCGTTAGTGAAGCAACCAGGTAAATCAAAGTTCGAACCCAAAGGCAAGGAATATACTTTTGTGGGCTATTCCGACGAAACTAAAGCATACAGGTTGCTAGATAGGGCTTCAGGAAAAATCATAAAGAGTCGTGATGTTGAATTCTTTGAAAATGTGACTGAATTGAGTAACAACTATTATGATTTTTTGAATCCGAGTCCAGAAATGATAAGCGAAGCAGATGTAGAAGTAGTCGCTATAAAAAAGGAGAATGAAGATGCGACATCGACCCAGCCTACATCATCTTGTGTTCCTCCTGTGTTGAGAAATCTTCCCGGCCGTCCAAGAATTCTAAGAACTGGACAGGTCGGCCGACCAAGAAAACAATACAACCAAGAAAAAATTAATATTGTTGAGGAAAGTATGACCAACCCCTCTACTTATATTGAAGCTTTACAACATCCAAAAAATGAGCAATGGAAGAAAGCTATGAAAGCTGAGTTTGAAGCGTTGACCTTGATGGGTACTTGGGAACTAGTCGAATCACCAAGCGATTGCCAAGTTATTGGATGCCGATGGGTGTTTAGTGTTAAGCGAAATACAGATGGATCGATCGAACGTTTTAAATCCCGTCTTGTTGCGAAGGGCTGCTCACAAAAATATATGATAAATTACTACGAGACTTTTGCTCCTGTTGTTCGGTACTCCACAATTCGAATAATTATTTCGATGGCTGCACAGTTTGACCTTCACTTACATCATGTTGATGTCACAACGGCTTACTTACATGGGGATTTAAATGAAACTGTTTTCATGCATCAACCCGAAGGGTTTGTCGATCCGCAATATCCTGATAAGGTTTGTCGCTTACGAAAATCTCTGTACGGCCTTAAACAAGCCGGCAGAGAATGGAACAAAAAACTTGACGAGACTATGCAAAAACTAAATTTTCGGCGATGTAGTGGAGACACGTGTGTCTACATACAATGTAAAAAAGATTCCATATGCATCGTTGGAATATATGTCGATGACATGATCATTGCTGCGTCAAGCTACGATGATTTGGTCAGTTTCAAATCACAAATAAGTTCTGAATTTGAAATCGTTGATAAAGGTGAACTCAGTTACTACCTGGGTATTCAAGTCGAGAGACGCAATGGAGTTATTGAAATTCACCAGCATAAATACATTCAGGAGCTTTCTTCGAAATTTAATTTAATCGATTGCAGGCCAAGGTACACTCCGTTGGAGCCTAAAATTACGTTAAAAAAGGGTGTGTCAGGAAATGGAGAGAGTGTTGATTCCACAAAATATCAATCACTGATAGGAGCACTTCTCTATATTGCAGTTTCAACGCGTCCAGACATAATGTTTTCCGTATGCAAGCTTTCACAATTCAATGTTGAGCCTTTTTCAGATCACTTCGTTGCTGCGAAACATCTTCTAAGATTCCTCAAAACTACGAGTTCCGCGAGGCTTACATACACGAAGACAACTTCCAGCCTAACTGGATATGTAGATGCGGATTGGGCAGGAAACGTCGACGACCGTCGATCATACACGGGTTTTGTGTTTCTGATGGGAGGTGGTGCAGTCTCTTGGGAGTCGAAAAAACAAAACTCAGTAGCTCTCAGTAGTACGGAGTCAGAGTATATGGCTCTCTCACAGGCATCAAAGGAAGCATTATACCTTCAAAATTTCTTAAATGAATTTAAATATGAAAAAGTATCTCAAAAAAATATTTTAATCTATTCTGATAATCTAGGTGCACAGCAGCTTGTAAGGAATCCAGTCTTTCATCCTCGCAGTAAACACATTGATGTTCGGTATCACTTTGTTCGTGAACTCTATAACGATGGTGTCATTGACCTGAAATTTATACCGACAACTGAGATGATAGCTGATGTCCTAACAAAAAATCTGAATAGAACTAAACATGAAAAACTTTCAAATTTGATGGGAATTAAGTATTTTAAAGACAGCCCTTAAATAAACCAATAATTGCGTTTGTTCAATTTGAAATTGTAACTATTAATTTTAAAGAAAAATTAATCCCTACTATTTACTATATAATATGTTAAATTGCATTGAGGGGGACTGTTAAAATGAATTACTTTTGAGCACCACTGTATGTTGAATTATTTTATTATTTCTTTTCTTAATCCATTCTTATGTTTGTCAATGCAATTATATAGAGCAATGTATAACTTTAAAACTCACTCTTAAATTGCTTCTTGTGGAATAAAGATTATAATTGTTGCTAAGTCGGTTCTTTGCCTTTTTACTTTTGATACTGGAATCTAACAAGTTATACATGGGAAAGATTGTGTTTTTGAGTTTTGAATCTTATAACTTTTCCATGGTTCATCAAAAAGGCTAGATTTAATAATTTTCTTGAATAAAATTGAACGCTTTACGAAAAAATCTCTCTTTGTATTTTTATAAACCGCCCGCTTTTCAACTTTGAAATGTAAAATGTGGTTTTTCTTAATTTTTTTTACAATTTCTTAATGCAATTATTTGCGTTTACAAAAAAATTTTGCATACTTTTCGAATTATTTGTATTATATGTTGTTTTTTGGTTTCACGAATGCTTGTATTTAACTGTGAAACTCCTAAAACTATCGTATCGTATCGGCATGTCATTACGATTATGGAAAAGTGGGCATCGCAATTCTGTCTGTCTCTCTCTATCTCAACCTTCAGCCCCAAAACACTAAAGAAATTCACTTTAAACTTTGCTGTTAAGGGGCTTGGACTATTCCCTAAAGGGGGAAATTGAATAAGGATCAAAACTAACGGTCCTTGTGATATGACAAAATGAGAGAAGATTTTTTTTCTCAAAAATGGCTCCAAATTAAAGAGATCCTCCGCCTAAGTCATTGTTTATGCAAGAGCATAACGTCAGTTCAAAGGAAAAACTCACTAACTACATAGGATTTCAATAGAAGTTATTGAGTTTTTCCTTTGAAGCGACGATAAGTAAACGGACAGCACGTATACGTCACAGTGCATGTGGGCAACCTGCAAATAGTGTGAATTACAACTTTTTTATAAATAATCTTTGGCATTTAAATAAAAACTTGCATTCAGGGATAGAACAAAATGTTCATCTTATTGCTAACTAATTTTAATAAACCAACAAAAAATCAGACTCTTTTTAAATTAAAGCCAATTTTACAATACTTAGATAAACCTCAATTATTCGTTTGATAGTCTAACTTATGATTGAAAAATCATTCCTAAGAATCAAAAAATTTAAACAGGTTCAGGTTCGTTAATTCTGCTTATTTTTTAAAATATTTTTGAAACAAATACATAAATACAAGTCTAACACAGAACACAACCAATACAAATATCATATTTTATTTTATTTTTGGTTACTTAGTAACGTCAAAATGTCCTCAAAGTCATAATGGAATGACCGAAATACAAAATTTACCAATGCCCCCTGCCTAATTTGAGCGTTGCCCTACCTTAAATTCAACTCTGGCTACGGGCCGGACTGCGGAGCAGGCTGAAATATGACAGTAGCGGTTAAATTTAACCAGTATTTTTAAACGCAGTTTGCCCAATTCGTACCCGGCCTTACTTGTCCCTTAAACTTTCTTATATCATTTTTCATTAACACCGCCTCTTGCGAGCAACTGAGCTTCCAAGAGTATAATTCGTCGTAAAAAATTGGTATTCACCTAGCCATTTGGAATCGTTACAAGATTATAGCCTAGCCATTTGGCCTAGCCTAGCCATTTGGAATCGTTATAAAATTATGTAGATATGTCCATTCGGCTCCTTGGCGCATTCAAGGATTGAGATCCGAAGATTGATTTCCGTAGCTGTCTTGTTATACTGATGTCAAAATGATAAAACGGTCTGGTTTGCTTATGTAGCTGTGTCTTTCTGTTCAAGTATTGTTTTAAAAACAAAAAATAGTAATTCAAGATTCATGTTCATATCATATCCCTTCAGAGATCGTCCAGCATTCCAAACTTAACATTTAAAAATAATTTTACTCAAAACCGAAAAAACAAGATGATAGCATGTTTATAAGGAAACACTAAGGTATGGATATCTTATCCATGTTTTCCACATTGCTTACCAAATGTATACAATATACCACATTCACAATCAAGCAGCCACAACTCCACATGCATACATTTATAGACAAACAGTTGCTAACATAATAGGTTTCGAGTAAAATATTTACTCGAATGTTTTCACAGATAAATTAAAATATGACAAATTACACAACAAGCACTCATCTAGCCTCTTACCACAACCATGGTTGATTTCACAGACTTAAGGCAACAAACCCAAGCATACAATCGTGACAACTGCACGATATGAGATGAAGCTGGTGATGATGACTATGACAACGGCTGTTTGAAATCAACAGCTAAAGCTATATAGATACGTAACCACTCCTAAACCAATAATTTATTCATTTCGACAACAAAGAGCATAACGTAAGCACTTCCGAAAGCCAACTGCTAGCTGCATTGGGATCTTCTCAAAAGATCATTCCTTTGCTTCGTCAGCGCTTAGTCCTCATTCCCAGGCCAACACGTTTCTCGTCCTTGTATACACATTCGAATCAACCCGTTTGAATAGTAAGCCCTGATGGCATGATAATACATCACCATGATGATGCACCAAGCTAATAGATGGAACATTCCACGCCTATTTCACATCCGCCATAGATAGATTGTACTGGGTATTGGGATTGTTAAAGTAACCATCAACGCTCACGAGTTGAGTATGATGGCAGAGGCAGAGTCACAGCAGCCACAGGATGTAGTCTCACAAGTGAGCGGGCTTCACGGAACAGATGCCATTTAAAATGACACACAAAATATTTGAATTTGCATTCAAAAGCTATATTCTCCTTCTCTTGCAACATGGGTGGAGGCGGTAGCGCAGTGCACTCAAACAGAAACGAAACGAATTCGAAACTAAGCAAAGCGCCAAAGCGCCAAAGCACCAGAACCACCCGCCTTTAGCCCGGATGAAACTGAGTTCCCTTATAGGTTTCCGGCAAGCTCCTATGATCCAACCATCATACAGCAATTCAATTGCGGATTTACTGCATCCCCGAATTCCGGGGGCTGCTGCTTTTGCTTTTGAGACTGGTATTGCCTTTGCCATTCTACATGCGTCTGATGTAGAGTAGACTGAAATATCCCACCATTAGTCATCGGCATCAGCGTTAGCGTTAGCGTCAGTATAACGTAATATTGCTTGCGTGTGTTCAAGGCCTTTTCTGTTTTCCTAATGAATTTATTACATTGATAACATTAGCGAGTTAGGATTTTTGACAGCTTCCCATTCCCACTCGCATAGCGGTTTAGGATGAATCGAAAACGTTACGACACGACGACACGAAGGCTAGGATGATGCGATGCATGCAGTCACCGAACAGAACTTAACAAGTGGATGGGGGACTTTACATCAGCAAGAAATCTTGTTTTCGTTTTTGTGTAATTTCACAGGGCCGGGGCCGGCTGCTCTGATTTCATGGCAAACATTCAGGAGAGCACTTCTCAGTGTTTCTGGCTTCCTGGAAGAAGAAACACATGGTTTAATGAAACAATGTGTTATAGCTATAACACTGTCCTTAATAAGTCAAAAAGTATAGGAAGTAGACAAGTTTCCGGACAACCGCGTAGACCTTTGTGGTCAATCGAACTTTTCATCCATTCATATAATTTTAAAATTCTTAATTATGATTTAGAACAAAATACACAATAAAATGTGAGTTTCAAAGTGAATTTAATTTTCCGGACGGAATTACAGCTCATTTCTAATTCGAATTTTAAACTCGTAATGCAAACAGACGCAAAGTATTTTTTCGACAAATTTTTATGCAAATATACATCTTTACCATCAATTTAAAGGGAATGTCCTCTTTTTTTTATTCCAACAATTTTCTTTGCCTAAGATACTGAAACGAAGCATCACACTTCCCGCTCTACTGCGCCGACCAACGAGCCGTAAAAAATAAAAACTTGGAAAAATACAACTCCGTGAACCCGGATTATAAGACACCGAGTAGCCGTTCCGCCCAAACTATACCTCGACTCAGATGCAGGTGACGTCAACGAAAGCAGCAGCATAAACTACTCATATTTTTAGAATTTAAGTTTTTCTGTCTTTTTACAATTCACTGCTAGTCTTTACCGAAAAGTTGCAAAGTAAAAGTAAAAGGAAAAGAAATTCGAGCAATTCATTCATACAATAGATGTTGTTCTTATACCGCTATATGTTGGTAAGGAACACGTAATGGGGCTTAGTTTAATTTAGATTGTTCCCAGTTTTGGCCGAATATTATTTTGCTATTCTTCCTTTCGGTATTCCCCCTCGCTTTGAGGCAGCGGCTATTCTACCTCATTCCAAGATAAGCCCTAACCCTGACGCTGTGGCGATCGCACAGTTATCTCCTTCTGAGATTCCCCCTCATACTGAAGCCGCGACCGACGGCCGTGGCTGTAGGGTGTTTAACGTCCAGCGTTAGATCCTTGCTCCGATCGGAGCAAATTTGCTCCATTTTTAGGGAAAAATAAAAATCTACTCCGACGCTCCGATTTTTCAAGATTTGCTCCACTTTTTCCACAAGAAAAAAAAAATTGTTAACCTTAACTACATGTTAATAACATGTACCTATACCTGTAAATAGCTTAGCGTTGTTTCTTTGAAGAAAATTTAATTAAATAAAAATGTTTTTCCTGAATCTTAGTCAAATCAAGACGTTGTTTCCCTTTTATTGAACATTGAAGAGGTTATACCGTTGGGTTATGGGCAACCAACGATGTGACGTGAGATTCATGATGGAATTATTCAATTTAATGGGTAGAATACCGAGAACTGGAATATGTCAAAAATTCCAGCTACTAACGAGGCTTATGGGTACTTTGTAGCAGTGGCGTAGATAGGGGGGGGATCAGAGGGATATATCCCCCCCCATTGGGATGGATAGTTGTTCAACATAACCAGTTCCAAACGAGTTAAAAAACGCACTGTGTCATTAGTATCTACTCACAGAATTCCTAGAGACATTGTCAAATGTATATTCTATCACTACATTCTATGGGGAAACAGCAAAATTTCCAACGAAGTGATATTATTAAAAAAAGTCTATTTTAATAACAGTTTGACAAGCCTTAGATATTTACTTATTTGCAGGATTGTTTGAATGGTTCGGCTGCTCTAGCTATTCATCGCGAAATACCAATAACAGCAGACGAGGTTATAAGTGTTCTTTCTTTAAAGAACAGAAAAGTCAATTTTATTTTGTGATGTACCTATTTATTTATATATGAACTAGCCGACCTGCAGGGCGTTGTACCCGCATTACACTTTTGCTTTTTTTTGCATTAGGTACAATTTACATACAAATAATATGACTGCTTTGGCCTTTTTTTATTGTGGGCGAAATGACTTTAGAAAAGATCACCGCATAATCGAATGCATATTTTACGATCCTAAAGAACAAAATAATTGTTTTGGGATAAGAAAAACTTCTAATCCATTTTAATGAATTGAATCTCAATTGCATATCTTCCTCTTTGTATGTGCCCTCCAATGTTTTTGTCAAGAGACTTGTAGAAACAAAATTTCTTCCTCTTATGTATTTTCTAGCAATTAACTTTTGTTGCGAACGTTCTTTGTTGCAATAGGTAGACTGAATCATTGGCATATTAAAAACAAAAAAACTTTCAAAAGGATAAAATGTCTTATCTAACATCTTAAGGTTTTTATTATTTGGCCCATGGCCAAATTATTTGGCAAAAATATTTTGATAGTATTATTTATCCTACATATCAATGTCAACTGGGATTTTACCTAACTACGGAATGGTCGTTTTGTATTTGAACTCGCGTATGTGACATTAGTGTCAATGTTTTTACATATCTCAACAAACTTGATCAAACTCGCGTTAATTTCTCGATCGAGGATTATCAGGTTACGTTTTTATGAAATTTTTTGCCAAAAGTGTCAAAGCACTAGCAAACAATTGTTGATTTCCACGTATGTAATTCTTTCATTGTTCTAATAAATGCTTCCAATGATTTCCTGTTGGCCATTGGACACTCATCCCTAAGGTTGGAACTTTTGCCATTCTAGACGTTTTGGGATGTTGCATTGGATTTTTCTTGGCTTACATGTTTAAGTGTTATAAGAATAATAATAAGTTCAGAATGATAGAGGGTGACCAAACCTGTCTTCCTTTTTTTTGTTAACGTTAAACACGTTTTACGGATGTCAGCAGCCACCAGTCTGTCCTAAATGCCAACTTAATTTGTTATCATTTTTAATAACTGCTGATAAAACTTCTTTTGCTTTGTTTTCTCTAATCTATTTGCTTATATGTTCATCTTTTAACAATGAAACCAAAATCCGCCAAAAATCATTGAAATTATACCTCTTTTCAACCGCGACCGTTCAAATGCCAACAATTCAACAAATTTACCAATAGTACTTCAATTTCTTTTATTTATTGGTCTTTCCCAAAATTCTACATAATTCAATTAATTTTTTTCTAAAGCTTTGTCGAACTGTCAGAATTTCATTCAATTTCAAAACATTCCTTCAATCCTACGAAAAATTAAAACAAATATAATATTTATTGTGAAAAGAACTACATAATGCACATGCATACATATACATATCTACAGCGCCACGGAAGAGATAAATAATTCTTTATATCATTAATGGTTTTGTTAATAAATAAAATTAGGTAAATCTGATTTTATTCAAAAGCGATAGGTTCGTTCGTTTGGAAGCCCCGGCAAACTAGGCTGCTTATCGCTGCCCTGAATTTTTTTTTCACAACTAACGCATTAGAAGTTCGGTTTTTCTTCCCTGTGTTAAACAGAAACAGCTGGATTGACCAGCTTCGAATCGAGTGCACTGTGTGAGCACTGAATACACATCGAAAAGAGTGACACCGAACAGCTCAGTCCTCAGTGCAAAATCAGAGCGACCCAGAGCACTCATCGAACAAACCTTATGAAATTTGAAATATGTAAATTTGTATCTTAAATTGACTCGTTTGACGTTAATGTCGAGCAAAAACTTGTATGTTTATCAGTTTAGTTTATATTTTGGTCAAGTGAGAAAAGTATGTTTTTTTTTAAATTTGCACCATTTGCGATTGGAAAAGTATAAATTTTGTTTGTTCGAAGCCATATACCCTCATTCCTCTTTAGTTTAGAGAAAAAATTAAGAAAATCGGTCAAGCGGTTTGGCCGGTTAGCGAACAAGCACAAAAATAAGCTGTACTTTTATATATATAGATTTATACTAATTCATATTCAAATCGATCTATCCCCCCCCCCCATAGCGAAAAGCTATCTACGCCACTGCTTTGTAGTACTGTTTAATAAAGAAAAGACAGATCAGTACAGCACAGAACAGCACCCCCTGTTTAACCTTTTTGACAGAAAAAAATCAGCTGTTAAATATCTAAATATTCCAAGTCAAATCAAAATGAATAGAATTTTCATAAATGTTAGAAACAAGATACTGAATAACTTATAAGATTTTTACGAGAAATTTTTACTTGGCGTAGTTATAATATTTTAACTTCCTCGGAAACTCGTCCATCGAGATAATTTGAAAAAATTTGTTTGATTGGAAAAAAAATAAAAATAATTTGACTTTGTAAATTTTGACAAGTTGCACCACCAAAAAATTAGGTGCAGAAAAACTTTTACTTAACTAAGCTGAACAACTTCATGGAACACAAAATGATAGATTGGTGAGCAAGTTGGGGCAAGGTTTTTCCTCATGGAACACACAAACGTGTACTTTTTGGATCTTCTCTGTTCTTTTCTGTGCGGAACAGATTCATTAAACAGACCTATGGCGTTTTTAATTGGCAATCTGGAAGTTCAAAGAAGCTTTCTGAATGCGTTCAATTGGGCAAAAGTGACAGTTCTGATGCTGAAAAGAAGATAATTCTCTTCTGATTTTAAAATCAGAATGCTTTTTTTTCCAGATTCCAGTTAATACTGCACTAGTGTATTTTAGAAATGAATAAACCCACTTCGAATTTATTTATTTAATAAGAAAAAATGTGCACGACTGGGTCGTACGAACTTGCTCTTGCATGCTAAAACTAAATATTTACGATTACTTAAATTGCAAAAATTAGTGTTAAAATAAGAGATATACTTTAAGCAATTCTGATTACACTCTTACTTACAGCTTACATTTAACTCAAAAAAAAAATATATATATATATATATAAATAATTAGAATTTATTTAAAAAAATTAAAATTTGGAAATGTACCTCGTAAATACATTTAATTCCAAAAATGTAAATGCCAAACAAATTCAAACCTTATTCTTGATTTATTGAATTTTTGTTTTGAAAATCGTCGGAGCCGTTTTTTTTAAATTAATTCTTTATAAATAAAATTTTTCAAAAATAATTTAAAATTAATCTGGTTATGCAGTTTTTAATACCATGTAAATATACATATTCAACTTCAATTTGGATTTTTAAAATTGATCCATTTTTGAAATTTTTTTGAATACAGAATATTACTTACTTACTTACTTAAGGTGGAGCTACAGTCCGTTTTGGACTTGGGCCTCAATCAACAGTCTCCGCCAGCTAGCTCGGTCCTTAGCTAGTCGCTACTACTTGCTACTTGCGACATTTCGAATACATGGCAAGGATTAAATTCGTTAAAAAAAATTTGAGATGATGATGAGATATGACATTACGATGATAGAGAAGTCGAAAAAAGTGGGTCCGGCGATTCCGTCTGTCTGTCTGTCGGAAAGTTTACAGGCATCTACAGGCTTAACTACTGGTCCGATTGACTTCAAATTTGAAAATTAGAGGTTTGAGCAAAAAGTCATATCCCAATTTTTTTTATTTTTGTTTTAAGATCAAAATTTAGGGTAGCCACCATACGATTTTTTTGGCCAAAAACCAAAACTTTTTTTTCACAAAAACGGCCCGAACGATTTTTTTAAACTTCCTCGATTTTAATTTTTTTTAAACATTCATGTGTTTTATGTAAAAAAACAAATTTTGTATTGCTCCAAAACGGTACCTCCCATAGAACCGTTTTTTTGTTATTAGATTTTCTCGAAAACTGTAAGTCCGATCAGCGTAAGTTTTTTTTCGAAAGTACGTATATATTGTTCAAATAATATTTTGTTTTCAAAAAAATTTCAAATTTTTTTTTGGATTTAAAAAAAAAAATTTTAACTTTTTTTTCCAAATTCTGTATCTCAAAAACGGATCAATTTTAAAAATCCAAATTGGAGTATAATATGTATATTTACACGGTCTTGAAAACTGCATACCCAAATTAATTTTAAGATATTTTTGAAAAATCTTATATATAAAAAATTAATTTAAAAAAAACGGCTCCGACGATTTAAAAAAAAATTCAATAAATCAAGAATAAGGTTTGAATTTGTTCGGCATTTAAATTTTTGGAATGAAATGTATACAAGAGGTACATTTCCAAATTTTAATTTTTTAATAAATTCTAATTATTTTTACATATATTTTTTTTTTTTTTTTTAGTGAAGTGTAAGCTGTAAGTAAGAGTGTAATCAGAATTGCTTAAAGTATACCTCTTATAACACTACCTTTTGCAATTTAAGTAGTAATAAATATTTAGTTTTAGCATGCAGGAGCAAGTTCGTACGATCCAGTCGTGCACATTTTTTCTATTAAAATAGAATTAAATTTCTGAAAAGCAAGGATTTTTAAATAATTGTCATATTTTTTCCAATAAAATAATGCATATTCTTCTCGACACGTAAGGTTTGATGAGTTTTTTTTCGCGTTATGGAGCCACCACGAAACCGTGTCTTCCGAGTTAGAACGGTTTGTTTGGAATCCTTGGACAAGGTTGACTTTCGGGCGCGTTTTCGATTAAAGAAAGAAGTGGTGTGTTGTGTACTTTAATTAATAATCATGAATAGGAATGTGAAACGTAAATTCACTAACAGGAAGATGAATTTAATGAGTTTTTTTTTTCGCGTCGTGGAGCCATCACGAACCCGCGTATTCCTAGTTAGAACGTATTTCATGAAATCCTTGGACATCATAGAATTGACAAATTAGAAATATTTGCAATATTTTCTGATTTATTCAAAATAGTGCATGGTTCGCTGGATTACATTCTGCAATACCAAATATGATTCGATTCATAATCACCCTTTATACTGATTGATAATAGGTATGGCCAACAATCACGACAAGTCAAACAAAGATTTATAACTTTCAAAGGCTGGTATCTATTCATTGAACGCTATTAGGTCGTATATTCATTGCCGTATATTACTTCTGATTTGCGAGCGCCCACAAAAGTTAATAGTGGTTCTGACCTGTAATAAGTGGAGAGCACAACCTATAGAAATATATCCAAAGTATTTTCCGAAACAACAACAAATATCCTTTTGATATTTGTTTATTTTTACTTGCGACATATAGAATATATGGCAAGCAGGTATTGAATTCGTAAAAAAAAAAAATTGAGATGAGGATGAGATATGATATTACGATGATAGAGAAGTCGAAAAAAGTGGGTCCGGCGATTCCGTCTGTCTGTCTGTAGGAAAGTTTACAGGCATCTACAGCCTTAACTACTGGTCCGATTGACTTCAAATTTGAAAATTAGATATTTGAGCAAAAAGTCATATCCCAATTTTTTTATTTTTGTTTTAAGATCAAAATTTAGGGTAGCCACCATACGATTTTTTTGGCCAAAAACCAAAACTTTTTTTTTCACAAAAACGGCCCGAACGATTTTTTTTAAACTTCCTCGATTTTAATTTTTTTAAACATTCATGTGTTTTATGTAAAAAAACAAATTTTGTATTGCTCCAAAACGGTACCTCCCATAGAACCGTTTTTTTGTTATTAGATTTTCTAGAAAACTGAAAGTCTGATCAGCGTAAGTTTTTTTTCGAAAGTACGTCAGCCGTATTTATTAGATTCTCCTTATACACCTCTATACAGTATATTAGCTATGCTATGAATAAGCTCCTATGTTACGTTGAATAAATTCTTGTTTATAAAAAATTGTTCAACATAGCATAGTTATTTTAGATCTCTGTCAAAAACAAGTACCAAAACGATAATCTACTACATTCGACAGACATTTGAATTTCAAAAAAATATTATTTCCTGTCAACACTTGATGTGTTTGAATAAAATCTGTTTCATATTTTTTTTAGAAAACTGATTTTTATTTCGAAATTCTTTTTCACAAATGTTCATTGGATAAAACCTTTTTTTATCAAGTTAAGGCCTTCGGGAGAGCGAATGTATGTCATTCACAACACTGGTAAATTGATATGGCATTTTTAGTTGCTGACAAGTCTCACATAAATTTCAAATTTCTTGACAGATTATAATAAAAATTAATTAATTTTTGTTTTATTGACGTGTGATATCTAACACAAACGTATTATAGTACCTTATAATAAGCTTTATACAACCCTAAGCGATTGTATAGCTTATTCAACCCCTATGTAGGGTAGCTAAAACTTTATAAATAAGGATTTCCCTTATACAGGCATAATAAGTCTTATAATAACTCTATGTTAGGTTTATAAATAAGGCTGCGTATGTATTGTTCAAATAATATTTTGTATTAAAAAAAAAAATAATAAAAAAAATCTCTATCTCAAAAACAGATCGATTTTAAAAATTTAAATCGAAGTATAATATGTATATTTACATGGTCTTGAAAACTGCATACCCAAATTAATTTTAAGAGATTTTTGAAAGATTTATGTATACAAAATTAATTTAAAAAAAACAGACGATTTTCAAAAAAAAAAATCAATAAATCAAGAATAAGGTTTGAATTTGTTTGGCATTTAAATTTTTGGAATTAAATGTATTTACGAGGTACATTTTCAAATTTTAATTTAATTTTTAACAAATTCTAATTATTTTTATATATTGAGTTCTTTTTTGTGAGATAAGTGTTCTTAAGCTAAAAGTAAGAGTGTAATCAGAATTGCTTAAAGTATATCTCTTATTTTAACACTACTTGTTGCAATTTTTTGAACATAAAAGTAATCATAAATATTTAGTTTAAGCATGCAGGAGCAAGTTCGTACGGCCCAGTCGTGCACATCTTTTTAATTTTTATATGGCACCAAAGAAAGATTTTGGTCAAGTTGGCCATGGTGAAGACCATATCAGCCGTCAAGTTAAAAGAAATGGCCTTTCTGAGAGCAGTGAGAATGGGCTTGTTTACTGGCAATAAAGGTGCTGAAGAATGGATGGATACAATGCTTACCCTACCAGATATAGTATCACGTAGATTGCACTGTAAAAAAAAATTGATTTGTTTGTGTTTAAAAATGAGTTAATATTTTGGTATTCCATAATCGGTACACTTCCTCTATTTACTTTTTATAGATATTTGGACATCGAAAGGGATTGTAAGAGCGTAAATAACTTAAACCCATTCTCCAAAAAAAATCTCAACTTCAAGCAACAAAATACCTAACTACACCTAGCTTCCTATACAAAAAAAAACTTAAATGAAAAAAAAAATATGAAGTTAATTTAACCTAAAAAAAAAAACTGTCTAGTCATGTTAATTTTTCGAGTTTCAGTAAGTTTTTAACACTGTCTAACAAAATATGAGCATGAACCTATGAATTTAATTATCACAAAAAAAAACTTAAACAAAATTATTTGCAGACAAACTATAATGAAAACTTGAATATTTACTCATCGTACCCTGTCTAAACGGAATTAATTATATCTTGTTGCTTGTTTGTTTTAGAATAAATTCATTGTTTGTTTGGTTTGATTTGAGTTTGCTTTTGGTAAAAAGCATTTAACCTTACGGGCCTTATTAATTATAAATTCAGCCCTGGGTTATCAACTCGGAATCTTTGGAAAACATAATCAAGTCATGCGAACATTTCCACACTATTGCCATAATAATTATTTCTCCTTACAGTCGTCAGTCAAAAAGGATGTTGCAAATACACACTCACATATGCCAAAATTATGAATAATACATGTAAGGAAAATTAAGCAAAAACTTTCATGACGCATGCTGGAGTTTGTTCGGAATTTCTACAAAAAAGGTTTTATTCATAGAAATTGGCAATTGCTGCGATGCCGAACCGTAACTGGTTACCCAGTCTAAACGTGAAAATGAAATATACAAAGGCTAGCGCGGAATGGAACAGGATGAAGGTGATTGGGTGACTTGTTCACATAAATTAACATCCTATGGCGGGCGGCGCGGCGGCAAGTTATGAAGTCCTTTGACTGACTGTATCCGTAGATACCGCCGCTATGGGGCAATGAGCTCTTTCACACCATAGACGCCAAATGCATGAATGAATTATTTATTGCCAAATGGGTGTTTTTATAAAAGAGGGTTTTAAAGGAAGAACGCTTGACGTCATTCAGAAGCTCGATTTAGAACATTGGATTTCGTCTTAAGCGAACCGGAAATGTTTGTCATCCGAGAGTTGATATTCTAAGTAGGTTAGACACTTTGCATCAAAGCCCAGCAGGAAACACTGCGTTCAACAATATCAACACAATTTGCAATATAACATGTATAACTGGATGCAGACATGTGCAATATTTTGTTAATCTTACATGCAATATGATTTTGTATCGGTTTCCATTTAAGTGACAGCACTAACGTCCTGTTATGCGAACGTCTACCTTCGACAAATTGCAATGCAAACCCTGGCCCGGATGTGTCAAGCAGTTCAACATTTTCAAATATCCTCAGACAGTTTACAGTAATTCCTTTTAGTTCTTTTTCTGCTGTCATTTTAACAGTCTTTCTATCAAACTCTAACTTCTCTCTCTTTCTTTTCAACTCCCCAAAGCCCAAAGTCTTCGATTACAACACTTTCGGGAGGCATCTTCTTCGGATATACTATCAAATGCAACACACAAAACAAAATTGTACAAAAAGGACTCCAATTGAATCGAACAACGAGTTTTGTATCTTTGAGAGAGCATAGGTCTTCAATCTTGAGAGGATGCATTGTATAAAATATTTGCAAGCTTTGGAAGCATGAGAGCAGGAGAAGATGTGTGATAAATTGACAAGCGATACTATTTGTCAGCAGTCAACGTATTTGCATTTCATGTTTGTTGTTAACGCGAAAAACGCTGCTCCTCTGCTTGTTTACGATTTCTAGACTCTCATGAGGCACCCGAGAAGAGAACTCGATCGATCGCAATCCTGAAAGGAAATAACTATAGAACAGTGGGGTTCCTCTTTCAACAGCATAACAGAGGAATATCAGACAAATAATGTTCACATCCTTTGTTTTGAAATTTGTTGAACGTTGTGTGTGATGACTTTGTCAATTTGTTCTGTTGGGACAGGAACAATGAATATAATATTGCTCAGGTTGTGTTGCAGGTTAATGCTTCAAGGAGCAAAGAGGACGACCAAGAGCCATGGTCGATTTGGCATTTATTTCTTAGAAATGGCCGGAACAGGTATTGGATTGCACTTAGGAAAACAAATGAAATGTGCAGACCATCAACAATGGAATATTGTAATGTTGCATGGGGTGAAAATTGAAATAAGTTTCAAGTTCTTCGAAAATGGATATTTCTTCCTATGATAAATGCAGATGCAGAGACATACAGTTTTGCTATTGAATAGGTGAAAGGTACGGACAGGTATGATGACGTTGCCTTTTATCGACTCCTTTAACAATGAAGGTGATTTTATGGACGTTGCAGCTACACCTATTGCAATAAAGTATTTTTCCATTTGGCAGAGAAGTATAATAATGTTCCCTGGATGGAAAGTTCAATTTTGTGTTCGTTGACACACTTCAAGGAACGATAAATTGGTATGCTATTTCTATTAAATTAGAACGTAGGGGATAACGAAAAGATGATATGGATATGATTGTATTTCTTATTTTTAATGCACATACAAAATTATTTTAAGAAATTGTTGAAGAAATACTTAAATAAGGAATTTAAAGTGACAAACAATTTTCTGGCACATACCTTTCCAAAGCGTTCTGTTCAATTAAGCAATATCTATTAATTTTGATAATATGTTAACTCTCCTGCTTATTGCAACAATTTTTTTTTTTCAATGGAACCGCATAGATATTGTTGACAGCTGGATAAAGTGAAAAACAGAATTTAGTTATAAGGCCCTCCGCACACGAAGCAACTTTTTTGCAACTTGAGTCGCAAATCAGTTGCTCAAGCAACTGTTTTATATCTAGTTTGCGATCGATTTGCGACTACTCTCCGCACACGAGTACGACTGTTTTGTGACCAGTTTATAGTTCTTTGAGTGGGACGTGTCCCAGTGGCAAATTTCCCAATTTTCACCAAGGAATCACCATGCGATTCACCAAGGAATGGAAGCTTCACTCATGAATTTGAAGGAGAATAATTTGGTGAAATTTACACAGGGCTGTCATTGGAGTTCACCAAGTGAATTTCTTGGTGAATATGCATCAGTGAAATAATTGAATAAAAGTATTCTGTGTTTTCATTTGTTCTCTAACTCCGATGAAATGCTAAATGATAGTTCATTGGTGAACTCATCCCTTTTTTGAAAGTTGAATTTTCCACTACTTTTTTCATGGCTGAAAAATATTATGAAAATGCAGCTGTGAAATCCAAAACCACCAAATGTAAATATCAAAACAAATTTATTAATTAATATTTCTGAAAAGAACACAATATTGTTTTAAAATAATAATCTGGATCTTCTACTATTTCTTTCAATTGTTTGCCGCTAAACGACTCCTTTGCTCCACACTCCAGATTCCAGAATACCTTTAAAAATGTTTAGATATTTAGTTTAATTTCATTTCTATTTATATCGAAAATAAATACCGATTTACACTCATGTTTTCTCCTGTGCTGTTTAATAATTATTAATTTACCTTTAAAAATACTTTACACTGATGTGAAGAATTCACATCAACTGTCTTTAACTAAGATTTCGATTGCACTGATTGAACATAGAAAAAAACATTTTTTTAACGGTCACAGACAAAAATAGTGGAAAAAAACCAAAACCATTGCGTCGTCACCGGTCGTCGCGTCGTCCTCGACTCGAGCAATATAAGTTGAAAGTGCATAATGTTTATGTACACGGATTTTTGCAGGTCATTTCCACCCTTAACAGAAATTAAAAAACTATCAGCTGCGCTAGTAGCTAGACAATATTTTTGTTCGTTTATTCTTCTTCGTATGAATACAACACACAGTGCTCAATGCCAATTGCGAACTCGTGAAGCTGTGCAGGACTTTTCCTTACTGAAATCACAACGTTTAGGCATGCGAAGAAACGAAAGCGTTAATAGAACAGAGAAATTAGGAAAAAAGGGATTACTTTAATCCTATGAAACCATTTCTTTATTTTTCCTCTATAAAGTGTGGAATGAATTCCTTGCTCTTTTCACCAAAATTTGTCATCAAGGATGAAATTTGCCACTGGGGTGTTTCAATTTTGTTTTTTCACAAATTTTTATACAACATGTCAAACAGTAGTACTGATGAAGAGGATTTAATTGACTATAATCAGTACTATAGACAAAGAAAACTTGTACGAAGAGACCACTGGACGCATCTGCAATAATTTAAAAAAACGTTTCCCTAAAAACCATCTACAGACTAACACGTACAAAATTTTAAACAAAATTAGCCAAATCCGTCCAACCGTTTGTGAGTTATTCGGTCATACACGAACAGGATTTCATTTTTATAAAATACTAGCTGTACCCTGTTGAGAAATGAAAAAAAAAAAAACAAAACAATGTTTTTGTTTTTCCCCTGTCTGGTTTGGCAACTCGGGAACACGCAACATACAGTTGTCCATGGAAAAGCAATCCGCATCTAAATCTTAACCCCAATATTCTAAAGATTGACCTTGAGCTTTATTGATTGTGATTGCAAATGCCAAAAATAAAAGACCTTAACTGCTATCCGCTACCCACTACCTTGGTATCCCGTAACTCGCTAATTGCTACTCCGGTAACCTCTACATACTCCCGCTACCTGTCACCCCGCTAACCCGCTACTCAACTAAATAAATAAATAGAGTGGTGCGATAGATCTTGAAGAGCCAAGGCCTAAGTGGCTTATTCTCATCAACAATTCTCTAGGTGCATGTGTAGAATTGAGGGGACCTACAATTTACCGCCGATTCCGAACGGCAAAGTTGAGAAGCACTTTTTATGACAGATGATACTCTTGGAAGATTTGTCAGTTTTTCACAAGAGACAGTGCACGTGAAAGATGAAATAAAAACTATGGGCACGAGTAGGACTCGAACCCATGACGTTCTGCTTAGCAACTCAACTCAACTCAACTACCCTGCTCATATGTCATAAACGACTTGGTCGATTTTGAACATAAACACTTTAAAACCCTTTTTCCCACTACCCGAACATTCCCTCAAAACTCGGTGCGGAACACTCCACTGGTACTCAATACCACAAAAACAATCAAAAAAACATGTACATCACATAAATATTCAGTATTATTATATTATAATGACATGAATCAAACCACATACATACAGTGTCTTGCATAAGTATAACCGCACCCGAAAAAATGCATTTAAAAGAAAACCTACAATAGGAGTGACTCCTTACTATTTCTTTTATTGAGTTACATCACTGATGAAGCAAATTGAGAAGAAAATAAAGTACCGTTATTTCCTCTCCTGGTGTTTAAATTAATAACAGATTTTGATGTATTGCAAAAATATAACCGCACAATGCAAATTTCTTTGAAGTTGCATTCAGTCAAGTGCTTTCAAATAAAAAACAACAATGCCAAATGCGTACCACCATTTAAGCGAAATTGAAAAAGGCAAAATCTTGGCTTTTCGGTAAAGCGGCCTAGGTCTTAAGCAGGGACGAACCGTCATATAGACATTTAAGACAGTGTCTACCCAAACGAAATCGATAGGCTGAAGAAAATATCAAGAATAAACTATGAATAGATAATACCTAAATAAAAAAGTAATAAAATAATGAATTAATAAATAAACCCAAACAACCCTTATTCAAATCGCATAGCATAGTGAAATTTGAAATGCTAACATTGAACAAAGAAGATATACACAAAAACATACACAACACACGTCAACGATCAACTTCAACGTCATACTTACATACATACCAAGTTCGGGAAAAAACGAAGACCTCCCGAAAAATGTCTTCGTTCTCTATTGAATTTGTTTCGGGAAAGAAGTGCCAGCACACGTTTGTTTTTGGTTTTTGTATGGGAAAATAGACATAATTAAAAATGTCTAATTTTTTGTTTCTTTTAGTTCATTTCAACCTTGCAAATGCGTTCGGGAAAAAACGAAAACAGTCGAAGACATGTTTTTGTTTCGTTCAATTGATTTCTTTTTTAGGTTTTGTTTTTTTTTTTGTATGGGAAAAAAGACAATATTGAAAATGTCTAATTGCTCGCTGTGGTTTAATTTGATTGATTGATTTTTGTTATTCAATAAGACCCGATCGTCCGCAGAAGCTGACACGTCGCGACAAGATGCGTTTAATCAATGCTGTCCAATTCGGTGCATTCTTTTCCGGAATTTCGTAACGAATTGGGTTTAGGAGCTCCGGTTTCAACCATTTCTCGTGCTTTGAAAAGCAGTGGAGTGATCGTTCGGGGAAAAATGGTGCCAGCTCCAAATTTAACAGCAGCCCACAAACGAAAAAGATTGGAATTTGCCCGCCAAAACATAAATCGGGATTGGAATACCGTAAGTGACTTTCTATTAATCTACACTAAAATCTCGTTATTCCAAATGGCATACTGGAATGAATGTTTTTTATAAGGTTATTTTTTTGATGAAAAAAGTTTAATCTCGATGGACCAGATGGTTTTCGCGGATATTAGCACGATTTGAGGAAAGAGAAAAATTTTTTTTCCAAGAGGAGCTTTGGTGGTAGCACCTGTATGGTTTGGGGAGCCTTCTGCGAGCGTGGTAAGGTTGCACTTGCCTTCACCCCTACCAGAACGAACAGTTCTGACTACACTTCGGTCCTTGAAGAGAATTTGTTACCTTATTTAAGACGATTTCGCCGAGTTGAGCATGTCTTCCAGCAAGATAATGCCCCAATTCATGTAAGTCAAAGTTTGTATTGGTTCGAATCGAAAAACATTAATTTGATGGAGTGGCCGTCACATTCTCCAGATTGCAACCCCATCGAAAATCATAGGGGAATTTTAACTAGCAAAATGTATGCCCATAATAAGCAATTTGCTAGTGTTGCTGAGCTGCGTGAGGCAGTTGTGACAGAATGGAACGCTTTAGACGACTCCATATTGAAAATCTAGTCAATAGTATGCCAAAAAGAAAATAGAGGCAACAAAATTGCATATCAATTTTTTGTTAAAAATGAACATAAAACAAAGAAAAAACAAAAAACATTAATGCGGTTATATTTTTGCAATACATTAAAATCTGTTTTTAATTTTTAAACACCAGGAGAGGAAATAACGGTGCTTTATTTTCTTCTCAATTTGATTCATCAGCGATGTAACTCAATACAAAAATAGTAAGGAGTCACTCCTATTGTAGGTTTTCTTTTAAATTCATTTTTCCGGGTGCGGTTATAGTTATGCAAGGCACTGTATGTACACGTTGTTCAATGAAATTTGACATTTTCAGTCATTTTCCAAACAAAAATAATTTAAAATTTTCAGAAATTTCACAAATTAACCAGTCTATTCCTTGCTGCAAGCTGTTCAACAAAACAAAAGCAACAAATCTAAAAAATCAGACCTAGCAGACTTCGTACTTCCTCGTTCGATAAAAATAGACCTTAACTTTTGCACCCCGCTACCACACTGCCCGCTCTATCTCTATCCACTACCCTACTACCCTTTACCAGCTCCCGCTAACCGCTTACTTCTTCCTGCCACCCCGGTACCCCACTACCTGCTACCTATCACCTCGCTACTCCACTATCCACTATCGCTCTCATTTACGCCACTACCAAACGTTCGTACGTCTTTTATTGTCGATAAAAAACAATAGGTTTGTTCGCGTACTCCCTAAAATTGCCGAAGACTGCCATATATTCTCCCACTTTTTCGTTCTTTTACTCCCAATTTTTGTAAGATCTATCACTTTTGAAGGAGACAAATATTCTCCCTATTTGCCGATTTCAGCCACAAAAATTTCTTGTGGCAGTTTTTGTAAGTTCTGTCAAACCATAAGAAGTACATTGAAATTTTGTTGACGTTTGGCATAATTTTGTGCATTTTGGAGATTGAGGCTGTCAAGCGTTCTTTTACTTTTTGGGAGAATCACATTTCATCCCCACTCCTCGATTTTTGACAGTTCTTACAAAAAGTGCAGAAAAAAGTAAAAGAACGAACCTAATATTTGACAAATAATCGGCCCAATCGAGGTTACCTTCGGAGGGGAATTTTCTACGATTACCTCCGAATTTTGCACCGACTGACATTTTATTATTTTTTTTTAAATACTGAAATCTGAAAATAAAAATATTTGACGAAATTGAATATTCGTAGCTATTATGATCTTTTTTACTGAAGTAAGAAAAGCATTATTTTTTAACATTTGCACCGTTTGTGATTTGAAAAGTTAACATTTTGTTTGTTAACCTATTCCTCTTTAATTTAAAACAAAAATTAAGAAAATCGGTCAAACGGTTGTTGAGTTTTTCGAGCGTACACAAACCAACAAAATATTTTTATATATATAGATAGAAGATTAGCCGACCACGTGAACCTCGTCTCGCGTTGAATCGCTTCACCCCAATTAAACTTCTTGAATAATTAAAAACCACATATCATTCCAATATCCTTTACATTTACATAATAAAAATCCTTAATGTTATCAACCATCAAATCATTCCATCTATTGTTTTATTTTCCGAGTTTTCCACTAACAATTTGCTATTTTTCTATATAAAAACAGTGCACCTAAAATTCGCGGTCTGATATCAACAATATTTCATTTGAAAACCAAAGCACCTTTAACTCTTATGAGTTTTGCGGGTCTTCCATCAAGAACTTTCTAAAGAATAATGCCCAGTTTCATAAACAAACACTTAAAGTACTCCTAGCAAAAATCTTTTTAAATTATATCGGACCCTTAAAACTTTTGAGTTTCACCAACTTAAAATGGGAAATTTCAGGTAATTTTTTGTCAAAATTGACATCCTTATGAAAATTGTTTGAGAAAAAATGAGAAATCGTTATGCTAAGTTTTCAAAATTTAATGAGCCAAAAATGGGCATTTAGTTTTAAAGGGTGTTTAAAAGTTTGTTTATTTAAAAAACGCTTGGTGAAACCGAAAAATCTCATTTTACGGTTTAAAAGCTTGTTAAATTTTTAAAAGTCGTTTATGAAATCGGGCATAAAAGAAATAATTATTCAGGCAACTGACAGCCGACATCAATTTTTTGAAATGTCTCTCCATTTTCATTTCATTTCATTTCATTTCCTATTCATTCTTTTGTTTTATATTTAAGGCTGAACTCCTACTTAAGCTTTTACACCAAGACAATGTTTACACGCGAATTCTTGGGTAAGATTTTCTGTACAAAAGAAAATTTTAACACCGATATTAAAAAAAAGCATAGATTTAAGGTTCCAATCTCTGTGCATGTACATTTAACATTTTGAATATTAGGTACCTACATTTCGGTCTCCTCTCGGTCAAAATTAGGCCTGTGTCGTTCGGGATTGATTGTTTCATTTTCGGTCTCGGTCAAAATCAAAAGTAGAGTAGTAAGGATTGTTCACGGACAAAATGGGTTTTCGTATGGAAAATAGAAAGTTCTTGATGAAAAACTCGGAAACCTCATTGCTTTTCATAGAAAAAATTATTAATATTGTATTGCGAATTTGCAAAATTCAGCGAGAGCACGAAGATAATAATAATAATTCTAAGGTTGCTCTGAAAGGTGCGAGACGAGGGTCGCAGGGTCGGCTAGTTTTTATATATAATATCATAATTTTAATTCTAAAAACAAAAAAAAGTTGCTTAAGCAACTCAAATTCGACCTACAAAATCAGTTGCGTGCGACTAGTTGGAAACCGATTGCAAACCGGTTGCAAACCGGTTTCATTTCAGTCAAGCGTGGGGTTCTCTTATAGAGCTTCATATACAAAGTTGCTTGAGCAACTGATTTGCGATTCTAGTCGCAAAACAGTTGCTTCGTGTGCGAAGGGCCTAAGAGAAATAAAATTGGAGATGAGAAAGTCGATGAATCGTTTTGTCACAGTGTTTTGGTACACTCTCAGCCAGAGAGATTATTCTCGCCACCACGTACTGGATGTGGTCATACTTCCCCAATGCTTGTACTGTGTATGTCTAAACGATGATAACTTTTGGCAGACGATACTGAACAAAAATGAAAAAAAGATATTGATAGGAATCTAGCGTCAACTGGATCAAGTAACGTCAAGGAACCTATTGAATATCAAACTGTACGACAAATCAACCGGTTACAAATTAAGCTTCTAAGACCACGGCGATCATAGCTCATTCGATGGTTTGCATGTTAAGATCGGCATGTTAAGATCGATGGGATAGATGTAAAGAAGAGTTGGTCATACTTTTCACATACCATTTTGGACAGTTGAGAAAGATATTTTTTCTACTAACCATTACTATGCTGTTTGCGTGTGCCTTATTGAGATTCCAATTCAATTTAATTCAATAAGCTAACTACGGCGTATACGTAACATTATTACCTATGTGTTTTGTAGTGGAAAAGACCAAATCGAAAGCTGTTACTTTTAAATAAGAAATAAGGTTATTTGAATGTGTTCACTTTGTTAATCGAGCTGAATACATTTATTTCACCTTCCTTGGTATCGTTCAGTCTTGACAGCTATCGCAGTTTCTTTGCTTTCTTTCTTTTTGATTGATTTTACTTTTTCATTCATGTCGTCACCGTGCTGGAGAGCAAAACTCTCAACTTCACATAAACTTAAATTTAATTTAAAATTAATAATTTATTACGTTGATAGTAAAGTACATTGAATTTGAATATTGTCTGCGCTTATCTTATTCATTTTGGTCAAACGATAGCAAGCTACAATAGTTTTTACATAGAAAAGCAGTCTAGCTCCTTGTTTGTCTCAAGGCATAGCTCCCTACACATTAAACATATTCCCTATTTTTCTTTGTTTGTTTCGTATATACGCCTAAATCGCCCAACAGATATGTGTCAAATTTAAATGGTAGATACAAATAAACCGAGTCATCTATTTTTCGGTTTCAGAAGTAAACGTACATAAATAAAACACATATAAAATATTTATTTCATGATATTTCTCTTTTATTTAAAATTTGAAAAAACGTGATATCCACATCTGATATCTGGATTTTCTCAGATATAAAATCCCTTGACTCTGTCTCTACACACTCTATTACGGTTCAAAACTGTCGATCGTCTCTAATGGGGATGGTACAACAGTTTAAAATTCACCTTCACTGGGTGCCGGGCCATAGAGACATTCCAGGAAACTGGAAAGCCGACGAACTTGCCAAACACGGTACAACATTACCCATTAAACCACAAATGGCAAATGTTGGTATACCAACAACAAGATGCTATTAGGAGAACTAACATAACCACCTGTCAGGCAAAGAAAAACATTTGGCCTAATTTAGACTTAAAGAGATCAAGATGCCTGATATCTCCTTAATTGGTGTCATTACTGGACACTGTCTAATAGGAAGACACTCTGCTCGACTAGGCGTATTTTCTAATGATTTTTGGAGAAGCTGCATGGATGAGGAGTAGGAGGAAACAGTTCTACACCTCCTCTGTACCTGTCCTGCTCTTGCTCATAAACGTATGATTCACTAAGGAGAACACATACTTTTACAATGACCTAAACGATCTCGAACATATTAATATATAACTCCTAACTTCGACGAGGTACAAATTCTTCAAACCAAAACGCACGGCTCTAAACAATATACGCGTATGTTAAGCAACAAGAACAACATGAATCGGAAACAGGACACCCAAAATATCTCATCTGTATGCTGTTCTCTAGTGTCCGTAGCTTAGTGGTAAGGTATGTTGGCTGCTAAGCAGAACGTCGTGGGTTCGAGTCCTACTCGTGCCCATAGTTTTTATTTCATCTTTCACGGGCACTGCCTCTTGCGAAGAACTGACAAAACTTCCAAGAGTATCAATCTGTCATGAAAAAGTGCTTCTCAGCTTTGCCGTTCGGAATCGGCGTTAAATTGTAGGTCCTCTCAATTCTTCACACGCACCTAGAGAGGAGAGTAAGCCACTTAGGCCTTGGCTCTTCAAGAGCTGTCACGCCACTCTATTTTTGTATGCTGTTCTCTCGTTTCTTCCTAATTTCATCATCTTTTTCATAATAGTTAACAGTAAATCATCTTCGCTTAACGAAGTGCAATACGCATTTTATATTTAACTATTTTTTTACTTTGTCTAAGTAAGTCTTTAATTTAACCAATAGTTGTGTACATTATTGCACTATCTTTTTTATATTTTTTATGTAATAAAAGTTCCCCCGAAGAGGGCAACAACCCTTGCCGAAACGTTGGGAAAATCAAAAGTTTCAAGTCTTTGTTTCTTTGCAAAAAAACAGCCGACGGAAAATTAAATTTCCACTCAACAATAATTTAAAATTGGTCAATAATCTTAAATTTGAAATTTTACGTAAAAGTTTTACAATCTAGAGGTCAATTTATTTGAGTGTTTAAAAAGCAGTCCTTTGGAAGCAAAAAGAAAACAAAAATCCAATTCACTCCACTTTTTCGCTTGAAAAGACATAAGAATCAAAATAAAAATTCGCTCTTTGTAAGCCAAGGTTGTCATGTTTGTCACTGATGAATAATTTTTAAATTCAGAGGGTACCATAAATGATCATGGATTCCTTATAATCATTCTCTCATGTTTGTTAATTAACTTGCAAATGTAGAAAATATTTTATTCAACATAATCCGCCATATTCTCCATTAAAATGTTCACTCTGTTGCTTGCTGTGGAAAATATTCAATTTAATAAACAAAAATAACTCTCTCCACCGACAATAACGCCTCATATCGCACTACACACGTAAATAATAGTTAAAACGAAAACAATTTCAATTGAGTCCATGAATGGCTCCTCTTTGCGCCTCCATTTTTAGTTGACCACCTGTTAAAAATTTTATGATTATATGGACTGCAAATGGAGGATATTATATTTCATATTGCTGAGCTGACTGATTCATAATAAAAATCAGATAAAAAAGAACAATAAACTAATATAATGTACTCGTTCGTACATTTTGTGTGTGCTTCACACGCACACACTATGTTTTTTTTTTGTACTTGGCAAGGAAATAGGAAATAGTAGGCAGTAGGTTTTGAAGCTTAAATTCGTTGAAGTCGTTCGGAAACAGCAGTAAAATGTTTACCCACAGCAGCGGCAAATTGGCTTGTTATTTGGGGGCCGTTATCAGTTTCGAGCACGAATACCTTTTGTGATTTAGGGTTTTGATAGAACAAGGACCTATAATGAATTAACAGGAAATAGTCCATAGAAATATTTATTGCTGACTTGTTGATCGATGTTGCTATTGTTTATTGTAATAAAAAGACTGAAGGACTCTGTCATCGGAAATCGAAGTTTGGACAAGAAAAGTCATTGGTGTATTATAATAAATTGATATTAAATGTTGACGAATCGGAAACAAATTGTGTAGTGGAGTTGATAGGCTTTCACATGAATGCAGATGAAACAAGTGTCACCCACACATCATGGGTATTTTGAAAAGTAAAAAGCATTTATCAAATTTTGATTTAAAAGTTTTGAATGCTCTTTTTCACATTTTTTTGTTTACAAAAATTCCTAAATGTATGAAATACAATTTACTTATTATAAGCTTTTAAAGGAGACTTAAAAAATTTAAGAATCGCTTAGATAAATTAAAAATTTGAGTGGTTTTCTATAAGGCCTTATTACAGTACATAGTCGTCGGATTGAGATGAAACAAAAAGTTTTTCAAAGCTTATCATTTTTACTTGCGATATATAGAACATATGGCAGTATTGTAGGTGCTCAAAAAAACTTGAAACCTTAATCAAATATGACGAATTACGATAATAGAGTAGCCGAAAAAGTTAAGTCTGGCGATTTCCTCCGTCGCAAAATGACGAAAATCTGGCATTAAATCAACCAAAAAAAACTAGACATTTGAATTTTGGCATACATTTTAATGATACCAATGGTAACACATAGTCAAAATTTGGAATGGCCACGCCCATTTCTAGGGTTACCACCCGTATATAATCTTAAAGCTTTAAACATGTCTCTGACAATCTTCAAATTGTGTAAATAAAACTTTTTTGTCTATTATCATAAATAAGTTTAATATAATGACGATCGTAGAAAAGAATAAAATTAAGGGTTGCCACTATTTAAATTTTATATATCGTTTAATTTTATGATTATCGTTAATATTTTTTTTTTTTTCATTTAACATTTTCAAACATTTTTTTCTTATGCATAAACATACATTAAATAAAAAAATAAAAATACAATTTAAAAAATAAACGAAATAAATAAGTTAGAAGTCTTCATCGCTCTCGAAAAATAAATCTTCACTTTGGCTTTCGTTTGGCGAGGGAGATATTAACAAATCAACGGCCTCCTGGCAGGTAGCTTTCTCATACTAGTAAACACCGGATCTGATGAGAGCAAAAAAAAATTGAATATGTCAGCATTGGTATTTTGTCTGCTGTTTTTTCTCGAGTGATGTTCTCTATATATCTTAAAATCTTTGTTTCTAGCTTCCTAGGCTTCTTCACTGAGTTGACCAATGGGTAATGAAGCAAAATCAATTATTTCACATCCATGAATTAAATATTTATGGACGGTAGAGGGCATATAGTACCACGGATATTTTGAAACAAAATACTTTGCTGTTTCGTGCGAAAATTATCTAAATTTCGAAGAATCAACTTCATAGCCACATGAAACGACAATCATAAAAATGTGCATTCTTTTTATCAAATTCAAATCAATTTTAGTTATTTCTGATAATATGTCTGCGTTTTCAAAAAATCTTCTAGCCGTATTACCATCATTGGAATTTCCAAACCTGGGCTTGGGCTTGTCCACGATTAAACCCAAACGCTCTCGGAACTTCCTCTGAATTTCGTTTTTTGTTTCATTTACAATCTTTTTATGTTCTTCTCCCCTTATTTGCCCTTTTTGAATTTTTAATTTATATGAAAGACGTAGCAAAAATTCAAAAAACCGAATTCAGCCGTGCAAAACTGATAACCCGAATTGGAAATTTTCAGTCTTGATTGGTCTTTTTACCATCTCTTCTATAGAGCTAAATTTCTTTTTGCTTAGCAATAAAAATATAACATCTTTGTTAAGATGTGTTTTCTGTAATGGCATTGCAAACTTTTCCATCAATCATAGCGAAGATTAAATTGTGTGCAATGGAAATTGTGTTTTCGGAATTCCTCACAAGGCTTGACTGAAGGTCGGCAATTTCTTTATCGACTCTTTCTTTTTCAGCTACGGAAACTGCTGAAGATTCTCTAAAAAATTCAATTTTTAGAGGCCTACAATACCTTGTTGAGCTTGGTCGTGGATTTTGCCATTATTTTTGCACCTGTAACTAAGCGAAGTGGAACTAGGCATGTAACGAAAACAGCCGAATCATCTGCGTCCAATCCATGAAAGGCTTGCTTATATGAACTGTGTTCAGAACTACCATCAAAACCCCATTTGGAGAACAAGCATACGGTTTGTAGTTCTTCGGTGGTTAGTAGTTTTATAACGTCTTTTTGCACTGTTATCAAACGATCTACCGTTAAGTTAAGCAAACCTTGTAGGTCTGTACTCACAGAAGTCTCGGAAAGACTGATATGTTCAGGACTCGGATAACAGTTTTTTTTTTCTCTTGAACTATTTTGTATGATGGAAATACTGAAGGTGATTTTGACCTTATTATTTCATATTGATAGCCGGATAAATTTGCTTCAATAATTGAAGCTAAGGCTTCTTCACCTGTCATTGAAGTAGGTTCAAAAGAAACTCTTAAGGCCTGCCGGCACGTTTTGACTTTGCAGTTCCTGACTGCCCAGATGCTCTCAAACTCATTTCAGTCGCAAATGTAAGCTGAGAAAGAGAAGCTGATCTCCTCAACTCCGCTGTTTTTTTGCGCTTTGTTCTATCCGATCCTTCTTCAAAAGAAACAAACGGACGACCATGTTTAGCTTTTAATGGACATTCATATTTAAAAAGAATGAGTGTGTCAAGCCAAATTCTGTTGCTTTTTAAAAATCGTGGCTCTACACGAGAAACTTTTTCCCAACGCACTTCGAATTTTGATTTAAAATCGTTAATTTTTGTATTTATATCGTTTTCAAAAATACCCGCGCATCGCGTCCTCCTCACTACTTTTTTCTTCAAAAACTGAATCTGGCTATTTTTAATCCTTGGCAACCTGACGTCTTCATTATATTAAACAGATCAAGTCTCGTAATCGATAATGTTTTGGATGTTTTTCGGTCTAAGAAGTATTGTTTTTTCGATAATTTTTACCAAAAAATTGGAAAGTAGTAAGTCACCAACGTCACCAACAAAAAATTAACACTACACACAGAGGAACAAATTGTAGGAAAAAAATTGTTCATATTCTGAAATTACACAACACAATGAACAAAATGACATAAAAGTTATTGGCATTTTACGGCGAACACAACTAATCTTTCAGAAAAATTGAATACAAACACTTTTTTTTTTGTTTTTATTTCATTTTTGACTACGAATTTAAATAAGAACTTTTTTTCAAAAAATGAAAATCTATAATAACGCTCCTGAGCTTACTGATTCCATTTCAAAAAGATTCAACTTTAAAACCATAATTAAAAAAAAAACTAAACACAATTTATTGAAACAAGGCAATCTGACAAAAAGGCGTCTAAACTCGATGCAAAACGTGGACTTTCTCTTCATTTGAGATGATCTCTTAAATACCATGTGTTGCAAATCAATTATCTCTCTCTCTCTCTCTCTCTCTCTCTCTCTGTTTTGATTCTCTACACTGAACCAAAATCGGCAGTCATATTGATAATTTTGTGCTTTAAATTGAATATTTTGTTGTCAATTTACAACCAATGACCGACGTAGTCAATATGATA
This sequence comes from Sphaerophoria rueppellii, assembly GCA_920937365.1. Classification (NCBI taxonomy): domain Eukaryota; kingdom Metazoa; phylum Arthropoda; class Insecta; order Diptera; family Syrphidae; genus Sphaerophoria; species Sphaerophoria rueppellii. The sequence goes on from CAKKXW010000003.1 coordinate 55,071,590, forward strand.
ATTTAAGATTTTCAATTTAATGGCGTCATCAAGAAATTGATGATTCGAAAACCTGGGTTGTCACATTGATGATTTGCGTTATCAAAAGGTAAACTATAGTCGTCATATTGAAAACTATAGTAGTCTCATTTAACATGGCAGTAGTCATCTTGAAAACCAAGTTATCAAACTGAAAACCACGGTAATCCTTAAGAGAACTACAGTTATCAAATTGAAAATAGTTGTTGAAAAATGAAAATCGTTGTTATCAACTTGAAAACAAAGGTTGCCAATATGAAAACCATGATTTTGTGTGGTTTTCAGTATTCCAACCACTTTAGACTTTTGAATTGAGTTTTTTTTTTATTTGATTGCCGTGGTTTTAAAATGTAAGAATGCTGCTTCGGATGCGAAAACATCACAGTGGTTCAACAGCAATAAAAAAATCTCATTCTCCCTTTGTTTTCGATCTAAAGGATGCGCTCGTGTCCAGGAAACCATGAATGCACTCGTATACTTACTTCCTATAAATTTATGAGTCATTCCTTTCATTCTGAAATATAAACTTTAAGAACTGTTTAAAAATGAATAAGGTTCAATATTTTGAAAACATTTTATTTGAATAAATGTGAAATTTAAATTTGTAACGAAAAGTTAAATACTTAAGTAAATTATAATATAGTGAACAAAAAGTAAAAACGTTGACTGCTGATGGGCCAATTACATTTATCCATTTTATAATATATTGTTTGATCGCCACCGCTGGCCGGCCGGTTTGCACATCTTTCTAGAGCTCTTAATGCCAATTCTTCGTTCTGTTAATGAAAATTAAGGGAAAAACTGTAAACTTAAGGATACTGAAGCAAATATACAATATTAAGCTAACGCAAAACGAATTCTCAATCTACATTGTTTGTATTATAATATGCTTACACATACATACCTTCAAGATAATTGTTTCCGACTCCAACTCATTATAAAGACATTAATTTTATTAAGTATAAAACACACAACTTTAAAAGAAAAGAAATGTTTTCAAAAGGTAGTATGTACTTTAAAGCCTTTTTATTTTAAAATACTAAATGTTAAAATCTTATAAGAAATATAATATTTTCACCTTTTTAAACTTTCTTTGAATTAAAATGTTAGATAGTTTTTTTTTTTATTAATCTCACACAGAACTTTTTACGTCCGATAAACGCGGCTACCGATTGCTTACTCATGACATCATGTTCATTTGAAAATAACATTAGTTTTCAAATTGACAACACTATTGTTGTATTTGATTAACATAGTTTTCAATGTGATAACTTTAAACTAACAATCATCGTATTGATAAGCAAAATATTCTATTTCATTATTCCAGTTGTTAAAACGACAACTCTGATTTTCAAACTAGATACAAGAAATTGAAAATTTCGAATTGTCCCATTTACTATCAAGTTGTAAAATTTTGAGACGACTTCTGAAAATTTACATCACATTGACAATTTTTTCCATCAATATTACAATTTACGGTTAACAACCAGTAATTGTCAATATGACAACGGTTATTTTTTTCAGTGTATTATATTTCGAAGAGAAATAGATCACTTATTTACACCAAAGCTCAACTTTATTAATTGACCCTAGACCCGTGTACTGGGCACTCAGTGCCCAATTCATTTTTCAAATCCAATTTGAACGTATTTCTTACACTTTTCTATTCCAATTAGATTTACTAATAGTTAGTTTAGTATGTTTAGGTCTAGAAAAATATACTTTTTAATAGTTTCAGTGAGTATTGGTGACACAATAAGAATTAAAGAAAAATATGTCAAAACTGCGTACTTGGGCACTCAGTGCCCAGTTTTTTTTTGTATGGAAATCATGGTATTGTATTGATTTATTTGCTGATCTTCAACGGTATTTTGATATGAATTTGATTTACAGTCGAATAGGATAGGTTTGGGAATCATTGTTAGAAAGAAAAACTGGGAGCCATTTGAAAAATTTCGAATAAGGGACAATTTATTTCTTTTACTTGTTACGGAACATCGACTGTTTTTACATTTTTCACCGTAGCAATCATTGCAAAAATTGCGTAAACAAGTGATTTTAGTGCGATTTCTTTGTGATCAAGTGCTTTTTTCTGAAAAATATTTTTTTATCTACTAAAGTAAGTACCTAAATTTTTTAAATTTACGCCTATTATTTATGAGATCCTATAATAATAGAGAATCATGGATGCTACAATGGATCGTGTTCTGTATCTCCTGAATGCATCTTCCAACCGGGATTTGACTGCGGCGGAGCAAGAGTTCTTTGATGAGAATTACTCCAGGTTCCTAGATGCAGAAGAGGAGGAAGTTCGACGCATTGACACTGAGGAGGATAGTGACACTGATAACGATGGAGATTTATCGGATGCCGATGATCCAAACTATGAACCAGATACTGCTTTGTTGGATACACGGGTTTCGCAGGCTGGTTTAGATATGGAAGAAGAGGAGGCAGAAAGACAACAGCAAGGAAGCCGGAATGGACACGAAGATGAAGACCCTATTGCACCAAACAGAGGAATGCGGTATGTTGCAAGAAATGCCAAATTCGATGACATTTGGTGGTCAATGCCGGACGAAAGCGAAAGACAAAGAACAACAAGAAATCGAAATGAACGAATGAGACATGTTCCAAAATGCACCAACTTGTTTTCGAGAAAGGCTGAGGTTTTCAAGTCCTTAGTTACTCCAAATATTGTTGGAAATATTGTGCTGGAGACAAACAGAAAGGCAAAAAGAACTTACGAGGAGAATCGTTTGTCTCTCAACCCAAAGCAAATGCGTAGATGGTATGACACATTTGAAGAGGAAATATATGCATATATTGCAATTTTGTTGTATGCTGGAGCTGAAAAAGCCTATGGGGTGGAAGCGAAGGATCTTTTTCACCCAACAAGTGTACCATTCTACCGCGCCGTTATGTCTCTGGAACGATTTGAACAAATACGACGCTTTATCCGTTTCGATGACGGAAGAACTAGAGCGTTTCGTCTTCAAACTGACAAATTAGCTGCATTTAGGTATAAAAGATAAAATGTTTGATTGATAGGCTTACAAATTTTTTTTCACCAATTTTCTAGGTACGTTTGGGATTTGTTTCAACAATATCTTGTTGAGTTTTACCAACCGTCAAAAGAGCTGATAGTAGATGAACAGTTGGTCGGCTCAAGGGGAAGATGCCCGTTCAAAATGTTCATGCCAAACAAGCCAGGGAAATATGGCATCAAATTTTTTTGGATAGTTGACGCCGTGAACAGTTATCCACTTCGAGGTGAAATTTTTGTTGGCCAGCAACCATGCGATAATCGGTCCGATGGCATATCTCACCAGCTGGTAATGCGGTTAGCTGAGAGATATTTAGGCATGAATTACAACATACCTAACGACAGATAATTATTTTACATCGGTACCATTAGCCTTGGAGCTTATGAGTAAAAGAACAACCACGATTGGTACTATAAACTCCAATAAGCCACAATTGCCAAAGTCATTTACACCAGTGGATAAAATCTTCAAGCAAACGAGGGACAAATTTTCAATAAAATTTTGCTATTCGAGATGCTTGCAGTTGTGTAGCTAGAGCTACGCAAGCAATACAAAAAAAAATGTGCTAATGCTGTCCACTGCTCATCATGAGGATAAAATTGATGAGGTCACAAAAAAACCTGCAGTTATTATGGATTACAACACAACCAAAGGAGGAGTTGATACATTCGACCGTTTGGCAACAGTTTATACCTGCAAGCGAAAAACTAATCGTTGGCCTGTTACTCTCTTTTACAACCTTTTGGATTGTGCAGGAGTTGCAGCGTATAGAATGTTTGATGTCTGTCAGCCTAACTGGTATTCGAGCAAGAAAAGGTCAGAAAAAAGAAAGAAATTTTTGAAAGAATTGGCCTTTGAACTTGCAGATAGCCATATCAAAAATCGAATAGCTAAGCCAACTCTTCAAAAAAGTATTAAAACAGCAATGAGTTTGATCGGGTATGAAATTACATCTATAAGTACCTTACCGACAATCCAACAAAACAAAGCAAAGCAACGTTGTGATACCTGCAAGAAAGAAAAAAGGGACAACAAAACTACGGCGGTCTGCGATCTGTGCTATGTTGCAGCTTGCAGTAAGCATTCTATAAGAGTGTGCGAGAAATGTTTTGTGACCAAAACTGCAATTGATACTACCGAAAACGAAGAAGATGAAAATTTTGACGTAAATTCACTTCCATCAACTTCAGCTGGTCCACCAGCAAAGCGCCAAAAAAATAGAAATACAAATTAATTTCAAAAAGTGGTGGTTGTAAATTACCTATTACTTTAAAAGCTTTTTTAATATTGTTTTCAAATAAATAATATCACAAAAAATAATAGTGTTTGTAAAATATTTTTTTTTTATTTCACTATTTTCAAGTAATTCATAGGAAAAACCTTCGTGGGCCAACAGTGCCCAAGTACACGTAAACTAGAATTTTTTAAGTACACGGGTCTAGGGTTAAATGCCAGCTTTTTGGGTTTTGCCCCATTGTGCGTCGTATGTCTGTCTATCTGTAAACGCACCTCTGGCCTTTGTTTCGATTGACTTCAAATTTTAGATATAGTGGTTTGAGCAAATTTGGGTGGCGCTACAGTCCGTTGTGGACTTGGGCCTCAATCAACAGTCTCCACCAGCCCGCTCAGTCCTTTGCTAGCTGTCTCCAGTTTTGCATTCTAAGTTGATTGAGTTGATGAGCTCAGAAAGAATCCACTGCTGTGATGCGATGTGATCATTTCTGCCTTAACGGAAACGAAATTCCCATTTGTATTGTTAAGACCGACGCGAAGAGCTACCACTGTGATTTCAACCAGAAAAAGACTCGTTGTTGCTACGATCCTGCAATATCTTTTGATTATTGTTTCCGAGGATATCATAGTACTCTCCACCGGTCCAGAAGCTTCAAACTTCTATTGAAAATTGAAAATGCATGTATGTTATTTGTATGTGTACTATTTTTAGGGATACAAACAAACTCAACACATCCCAACTCAAATTTGTACGAATATTGAGCACCCAAATGCCATTTATCAACGAATATAAAATAATAAATTTATTTTTTGCGCCAAAATAAAAAGCCCAAAATTTATAGCCAAATAAAATATGCAACATAAATCTTTAATCCCGTGCGTGAATAACATCGAACGCGCGTACAACACACACAGATGCCAACAACCCTCTCTTCCACCCTCTTCCACTACCACCGCGGGCATTAACCAATGACAAAACCCATCACTTTTATCGCCAGATCATCATCCCTTAACCAAACCGTATTGAACTGTTCGAAAAATGCTCCAAAGTGGTCATCCCTCGTCAGCTCTGTTTGCAATCGCAGATTAAAATGAACGAGGACTACTTTATCAGAAGGCGAACAAACGATTTTTTTTCGCCACAGGCTTTAGATCTAGCCCCGCAGCAGCAGTAGCAGCAGTGCTAAAGCCAAAAAGGCATTTCACTTCGGGTCATGCCACATCGGAATTACTTCCTTTAAAGCCAACACAAATGAAAAGTCAACACGGCAAAGTGCAAAAAGAAAAATTCAACGACGATGGCGACGATGCCGATGATGACGACAATGACGACAACGGCGACGCGGTCTACCAACTATGGACAAATAACGCAACTCCGAGGCTGGTATGTTTGGTGGCCTTATCGAATGCGGACAAACAAAAGAACTCTACCTCCGCTCGAGTCCGACGACGACTTTGGCCCAATCGCTATGCCAAGGCTGCCTCATTGTCGCTTGCAGCGGCGAAATTTATGGGCAAACTTAATTGCAAATACCAATTAATCCTTTCGAAAGTATCGAAGCTTTTATGACCCAGCTTCGTTGGAATTGGATGGGCCCACAACCAACAGAACATACAAGATATCCGCACTATCCGCAGCGCGGCTGAAAAGGTTCGATTTTGGTGTGGATGTGGGAAAGAGGACTGGGGAGTCAGAAAAATTCGAACGAAACATGTTTATGGCCACTAAAGTCGTAATGCATAATTTTTGTTCCGTTGCGTTCTTTTCCTTTTCGTTGCCCAAGGCTGCGAGTGGTGGGGGTATTTCTCAAACAGTGTCTCTTGCTTTTGCACGCATATCGCCTGATAGCAGAAGCGCAAGAAACCAAACAGCCAAGGAATAATAATTCCTCGAAAATAAATTAAATTAAATTGGGGTATCGCATATATTTGCTTATAAGTGCGCTGTTTGTATTTGTATACGTGTACACGAGTCAATATATTACGCAGGGTTTATGTTTGGACATAAAAATAATAATAAGGTTTGGGAAGCAATGTTTCTTGACGCCATTGACACTTAATTTTCAATTATAGAACCGTGATATAAAGTTTATATGTGGATTAAAGGACTTCCTGCGTATGTGAGTGTGGGCTTTTTGATGTGTTATGCGTACAGCATTGGGTGTATTGATTTGAAAAACATTTGCGGATTGGGGGTTATTAATGAACTTGAAGTGCTGCGGTTCACGAGGCTCTTATAATTTAACTGTTCTACTGTTCTGACTTAACGATCTAGGCTTAAAAGTTATTAACAAGGGATTATCAACTAAAATATTGGTTTGCAAAGTTTTTGGGATATTGGATCTTTGAACTTTGAAACACCGAGTTCAATTTTGAGTTCATAAATTTAAATTTTTTTGGTTTTGGTTAGCAAAAACAAAAAAACGAATTCCCATGGTTATCAACTTCAACTTCGAAAACGAGGTTATAAGAAAAAACTCAGTAAATTGCTGGGCATGAAATTCGATACGAGGCTCAGCTTTTAGGACCATCTATCTCGGCGGATGGCGATTGTTGGTGAACCAATCGCGAGCAAACGGAAACTTCTAATGGTGAAAAGACATTCCATTTTATTGGACGAGTGAGATTTGAGCTAACGCACTTACTTAAGCAAGAACAGTACTTACCGTAAGCAAGGGACGTACAAACGAGCAGTGTCTTGTGTATAGCAAGTGCTAACCGCACAGTGAAACCAACAATTTTAGAAATTGGAGGTTGACCTCCTGGCAGCACAAAGAAAACACATGGATACACATAAGGAAAACAAAAAATCGGCCTTGAAGCAGTGAATTTAGCAGCAAAAGTGCTCACAAAGCAGAACGCTGGGAGTCGGAAAGAAGAGAGCTCTTCTCCACTAGGCTACTCGGAATCGTAAGCGATTAGAGTTACCGGAAACGGAATCACGGTGAAGTGACCTATTATGTCACTTCAACGCCTTTCTGCACAAGATTGGAAAAGGAAGAAGCCCTTCGCGATAAAACGGAGACCTGCCGATAGACAATGCCTACCACATTGTGGTAGAGTGTATTACATAGTTATCCCTCCGCCAGGAACTAAGCAGGAGTATCGGAAAAATCATTCAGGATAAAAAAAATTAAGAAGATGCTGGGAGACGAAGAACAGGAGAAACGAATAAGCACGTATCTGACACAGATCTTGAGCCCAAAACCTAGATAGACATGGAACCCCACCTCGCGCAAGTAGACCCAAGAGAGGAGATCAGCCAGACACTTTTGGAGTCTTAGCCAGTATGATAACGTTGGCATACCTTTAAGAGTCAGGCACACGGGAAGATATGGATACTTCGTTATGGTGCGTAAAGCATTTCTCCATAAGTAAAAAACAAAACGATAAAAACAGTTGATTCGAAACTTGGTGAATTGGAAAACTTAGGAATTCTCAAAATCGCCGCCATTACAATAACTTCATCTGGGAATTTCTTCTTTAAGAGTATCTAAAATTTCGGTCTTCTCGGTAGCCAGAGACAGCCCGTTCACCTCCTTTGTCTTTCACAACACTTTGCATCCTCCATACACTTGCAGCAATCTCATCAGCATATCCTACTAAAAATAAATCTTTCGGCATTTCCCTACAGAGGATGTCATGCTAAAGAATATATTCCAGAAGTCTGGTGCTGGGCCATTAATAGTAAGTGATAATCCGGAATGTTGAATCTTCCCTCTTATTTGACCAGCAAAGCTACCAGCAACGCAATTTCCATGGTGTTTTTTATAGCCCTCAGCATTTCTTTGTTTGATTGTATTGTAGAGCGCCCTCTCCTGAAGTCATTCTTTGTACCGCGGTTATGAATCGTGGTTGCAGAAAAGTAGTAGTAGAAGTTGCTTCCCTGGCAGTACCAGCATGCACAGAGTTCTGCATGCGGATGGAGAATTGGAGAGTGGGTTTCGCTTATAAGTACAAGTTGTTGCTCTTTCCAGCTCTTTGGGAAAATTCCATCGTTGAGGCAGCTGTTGTTCATATTCAAGAGCTGTGGAACATTGTGAGATTTGTTTCATTGCTTCCACCGACCGGTATCCCATATGATCTGGTGCGGTAGCGTTTTTATTTGCTTGCCCGTTGGTTGCAATTTAAAGCTCTTCTTCCCTGGATATCGGGTGGGATTTCTTCTTGTAGCAACACCCCCAGGGTGTTGACAGAATGGTTTTTGGGAACAATGTGCCCACAAGAAAACTTTTCTGGTTTAACATATTCTACCGGTTCCTGGGCCCGGTCCGGTCCTTACGGTTCGCTGTTTATATCCTTTCGAAGTTCATCCTTTTTTCTTTTTTTGCTAAGGTTAATGCCTCTCTCTCCAGTTCGTGACGTATTGTTCTGAATTCCTCAAGCTCCCACTCGAAACTGTCGCTCAGCCTTGTTCTGCCTCTTGTTAATTTTGGGATACGGCGTAGATATTTTCTGCAGAGTTCGGCTATCTCTTCCGTCCACCAGCTTAGACAGGCTTTCTTCTTCTGTTAGACTCCGTTCTTCTTCGCATTGAAGCATTGCATCAGCTGTTCCGTGAGATTGAAAAACGATATTCTTATAACGCTCGATTCTGCTTCTGTCTGTTGACGCTCCGTTCCAATTGGTTGGTTTGCTCTCAGTAAGTAATTTGATGGTTATCTTCGATACCTTAAACGAAGTATTGATGATCGTTGCTTGTTAAGTCTTCGATGCCCTCCAGGTCCCTTATTTTGGACAGGAAACCTTATTTAGCATTTAAGCAAGGCTATGTCAGATATGGTGCCTCTTCGCCTGGTCTTCTGAACTTTGTTGCATTCCTTACGTTTGTTACTCCAAGGCCACGTCTCGCTGTCTGTGTGCATCGTAGATTTTATGACAATTTGATTTGTTACAAACAATTAAACTTTTTTCTCTTCTCTGGGAAGTTTTGGGGGTTTTTTTTTATAAAGGTGGGGGGTTCACTGGCGGGCGGACTCATACTGCTCTCGACGTTAAAATGCAAGTTTTAAAAAACCAAACATCCTTTTTTTCTCCGTTAATCCATAGTCTCATTTGACCATAATCGTTTCTTTAGGAACAACAATAAAAGTTGAGCGATGTCGTAAAAAAACTATCGGCGGTCTCGAGCTTATTGTCACTTTTGGAGCCGATCAATGCCTTCCACTCTGCCGAAATTATTGTTGGTCTTCCAATGAAATTATTTCAATGATAATTATTATTATCGTTTTTAAAAGTATCTAATATAATTGAAAAGTCTCTGCCATTTCAATGTGGTACACTATACAAAATTAAAATAACACAAAAAACTACGACAACGTGCGATTTATGTCTTCTATTAAGTTCCCAAAATGGACAATCGAGTCATTCAGTTTCCATTAATTGTTTTAAAATCTGGAATTCATTTTGCCTCCTGTGTCCTGCATTCTCTGAAAGTATGTACAAATTGAACAAAACAAATTAATAAAAAAAAAATGAATTCTGCCAAAACGAATCGACACTCGATGCATCCAAAATAAATTTTTAAGTTCAGCAGATTCATAAATATAAATAACCAACGCATTATCCTATTGCAGCTTCATTGGCCATGAAGTAGGATTTTTTTGTTTTGTTTTAATTTTATTGTTTTCACATTTTTTTAGATATTTTTTTGTTGTTTCCATTTTATCGAGTTCATGTTTAACAAATTGCGTGCACGTTTTCATTTTTAAAAGTTTTTGTTTTGCAAATCCCTTTTAATGGAAGTCCCAATATTGTTATGACATGTAAGTAATTAGCATACGAACGAGTATGCTATTGTGGGCAAAACTGGCTGTGGACTGCACATTTTGGCACGATGTTGTGCCTTCTATTCTCGCCTGTCTACGCCATCTTTTTTTTAACCGAAAAGCTGCTCTCACACAAAAAACCGTTTTATGGCAAATTAAAATAAATAGTATTCCTGAAATTAGGTGTTTTGTAATATTGCATGATGTGGGAGATGAGATTTGGGTGAGCCTGGGAATTAAAAAGGGTGTTTGAATGCTGTGTAAAACGATTTGGGAAGGGGGAGATTTTTACTTGATAATTTTTTTTCAATAAGCATACAGGCAAGGAATTAAATGTTTTGTTTGTATTTTTGTGTGGCAGGTTTATTTATTTAAATTTCAAATGGACAAAAAATTTGAATAGCATTCTTAAGATTTTTACTTTTTATAAAAATACGAGCACATTTTTATTATTGACGACGACAAAAATGTAAGGCTTAATCATAGAGATATACCCGATGACTTTGGAAGAGCTGAACAGAATTTAATGAGACTGTTATATTACTAGACGTTTAGAAAATCAATTTTTTCTTTTGGTTCCTGCTGTTCCGTTTTGTTTGACAGGTCCTTGGACAAAAATCGGTGTGCAAATAACAAAGCCCCTGGTGGCAATCAAAACAAACAAAAAGACATCAATATCGAAACCGTTTACCGCTTGTGATCGCACTATTTGTGATGTGACTCTTTTAAAAGGAAGTAACATAATGACAACACTAACAAAAATATATATATACATATATATTTATATGTAGAATAAAATAAAGCAAGTATACGCTCAGAGTACCATTAAATCCCATGCTAGTACACAGAATATAAGGTATTTATATTGCGCATCTGTCAGAGACCAAGGATGACAGGAAGTGAGGAAAGGACAAAAAGAAATGACGATAATACAACCATAACTATTTTTGTTTTGTTCTGACTTTAGGGCTCTGAAAATTGGGACATATGCACGAAAGGCACCAAAAGAAATGCCGATAAGACAACAACAATTTTTGTTTTGTTCTGACATTTGGTCTCTGAAAGTGACAAATGCGCGAACTTTGGGGGAAAGAAAATTGGGAATATAATACCATGTATTCTGTGTACTGTGCATTAATCCCTTTTTCTTGAAAAAGCAAGGTAGATTTGTCAAAAAAATAAAAAAAAATATCAGAATGATAATCAGACAAATTGCCATGTGTACAAGCAAAAAAACCTATTGATATACGTGTGCTCTAATTCAGCGAAAAAAAAATCACTGATTTTCGAGTGAGTATCGAATTCTTCGTAATGAAGATCAAATTTAACTCGGAAAGAGGATTCGGCTGCTGTAGCTATCCTCCACTTTCGTGCACTTTCTTCATGACAAGCAATGCTTGGCAAGTTCGCATCTCTTGATTTCATAATGTAAAATTGCTTGAAAATTAGTGAGATTCCATACAATTCTAACCTGAACTTGAATTCTATCAGATAGAGAATACGATTGAAATTTTCAAAAAAAAAAAAAAAAAACATTAAAATCGGACATAAGCGAAATCGCATGTAAAGAAATAAGCTAAAAAAATAAGAAGAAAATGTGCAGAAACTGGGTCGTACGAACTTGCTCCTGCATGCTAAAACTGAAATATTTATGATTACTTTTATGTTCCAAAAATGCAAAAAGTAGTGTTAAAAATAAGAGATACACTTTAAGCAATTCTGATTACACTCCTTTGCACTTAAATATTTACTTGAAATAAATAAATATAATGTCTCTTTCATTAAAAATTTGATCACTTATGAGTAGGAGAGCCGGCTGCGCATTAACTCACAAAAAAAAAATCAATAAATAAAAATAATTAGAATTAATTAAAAAATTAAAATTTGAAAAAGTACCTTGTAAATACATTTGATTCCGAAAATTTAAATGCCAATTAAATTCAAACCTTTTTCTTGATTTATCAAGTTTTTTTTTTGAAAATCGTCGGAGCCGTTTTTTTTTTTTAATTAATTTTTTTATATATAAAATGTTTTCAATAATGTCTTAATATTAATTTGGGTATGCAGTTTTCAAGTCCATGTAAATATACATATTATACTATAAATTGGATTTTTTAAATTGTATCGTTTTTGAGATACAGAATTTTGAAATAAAAAGTTAAAAATATTTTTTAATAATCCAAAAAAAAAAATTTTTGAAATACAAAATATTATTTGAACAATATAATACATACTTTCAAAAAAAACCTTACGCTGAACGGACTTTCATTTTTCGAGAAAATCTAATAACAAAAAAACCCCTCTATGGGAGAAAATTGAAAGTTTATGTTTTTTGTGCCAAAAATATCGTATGGTGACTACCCTAAATTTTGATCTTAAGTAAATAAAAATGAAAAAAAACGGGGATATGAATTTTTGATCAAGCCTGTAGATGCCTGTAAACTTCCAGACAGACAGGCAGACGGAATCGCCTGACCCAGTTTTTTCGACTTCTCTAACATCGTAAATCGTAATGTCATATCTCATCATCCATTCTAAAAAGAGCATGAAGACAGATTTTTATTTAATTATATTATATCTTTCGTAGAATTGTTCAAGGTGGATGTGCTTAGGATAAGGCGGAACAGAATTTCATTAGTTCGAGTCTGGAGAGCGCATGGTTTGTCTTGCAAACGCTAGATTCAATGCCAGGACTCTCCATAGCCATCCACTTGATTGCCTAGCAACGAAACGTTGCTTGTACTTAAAAAAATTTAAATCGCCGCTATCGAGAAAGCAGGAAAACGAAGGTAAAAGAAACAAAAGGAAAGAACAAGTGCAATACAACCGACACCTTGATAACCAAGGGAACAATTTTCGATTAAACCAGTGACCGCAGAACATAAAATCTTGCCGTCGAAGGAGGTTATAGAGAAAAAAAAAGTAAGTTCCGTGTTTTTGGAGCCACCCAACTGAGGAAAACCGGGAATCCAGTTTGTTTAAACAATAGCCTGGAAGGCAAGCAAATGTTTACATGACGAAAAAATTAAGTGCAAAAAATACCATGTAGTGTTTAATCCTTCGAAAACTCCAAATGCTGTGTCTTGTATTGGTTGTTGAGCGAGATATTACCCCCCTCGCCAACTGTCCATGAGTGGATTTACATCACTGAGATCCGAACATCTCAGAGATTCTCGGTAGGGTGCATCACTGACCACCTTCCTGTGGGACCTAGCACTATTCGCAATGTCGCAAAAAATGCGGCAAGATGTTGGATTTTCTTAAGACGGTGCAAAGACAATTTTGTCTTCCCCGTTCTGATTCTGGCTACTATTTTTTAACACCCTATATCCGTCTCCTAAAACTTGTGTACAATTCCCCATCTCTGGGCTGGTGCTCCAGCTACTTACGGTATGCCTCTTGGTTGGAAATTCATAAAAGAAGCTGTAGATTGATTGGTGATAGAGAGATCACTGATTGCATTCACCACTTTAGTCCACCGTCGTAACGTTTCGTGTCTCTCTCTGTTTTTATCGTGTACTTCTACGGTAGGTGGCTCTAGAGAAATAGCCAGTTTTGCTTTCCTCCCCTTTAAACAATTCAACCGTTATACCCGCGCTTCCACGGGGATATGCCCATCAGTTTTCCCTCAAGCCCAACTTCGGACCCGTACTTTTAAAGTATAGGAGAATCGTTTCTCTTTCGCCGTACCTACGCAAATGTGGAAACCCTCCCTTTCCACACTCTGGTCTTTCCCAGTCATTGCTATGTTGATTGAAATTCCAAAACCAAGTTTACTTCGGCGCTTACTTTTAAGCACCCTTCATCTTTCCTGATGCACTCACTCAGCCGTTTTTCTTTTTTAGTTCGGGAGCTCTGAGCTCAGAGTCTTCAGAGCTTGCTGAACAGACTCTGAACAAAGTTAGCTCTGAACATTTTCTGAACGTTCTGATGTAATTTTGAAATACAATTGAGCACTTAATATTCAGGATTTTTTTATTTGTAATTTTGTATATGATATAATAGACTATTAATTATCACAAAATTGATATTTTCTGCCATATCTACTTGTTTCCTTTACCATTTTAATTATTTTAAACATTTCTTTTCATTTTACCACATCTCATATGCTTGACATTTGTTTGTTCAGGTATTTTGCTCACAATGCTCGGTCTCTTTTTTCCGAGCGCGTCGGTCGAACTCTGAACACTCAGAATCAGTGCTCTGAACGAAAAAAGTAACACAACTTTGATGCTCTGAACACACTGAACTAAAAAAGAAACACAATTTTTAGTTTGGCAGTTCAGGCTCTGTTCAGATGTAAAAAAGAAAAACGCCTACTGTGGTAAGAATTGAAGTGGAATTGTCCGTTTTGGGACTGTCTTGTCAAAATACGAATAAGAGACAGTCAAGGAATGATTGACGTTTGATTGTCATAAAGGAGGGAGTCCTCAAGAGGTCACAAAGACACTCTGTGGGATCATTAATATATATTTATAAATTCATGGTTCAAATCATTAAATTTTTTTCCCTATAATACATTTTAAGTGAATTTCTTATCTCTTTACGTCACAGTGGTCTTTGAGTAAGAAAGATTATTATGGCACATCAATTTCTTTACTTTTCTTTGGTACGAAAATATTTTGTGGTACAGGAAAGACTGTGTAGCATGAACTCACCTATCGGCGAGCTTAGTTCAAGCATATGCGAGTGTGCCACCCAGCTACAAACCAATATTATTAAATAAGTTATATGGAAACAGTCGTAGGTAAAATTAGAAGCGACGAACTTAGTACAATCGTACTAGTCTACTTAAAATATTTTTCGAAGGGATTGATTGTAAATTTTATAAATAAAGTTCAATTCCGTATGGGAAAATATTATTTATGATAAAGCATGTGATTTCATTACAGAATATCTTAACGTTAAATTAAAATATAAAACAAAATAAAGTGGTGCCACAGCTCTTGAAGAGCCAAGGCCCAAGTGGCTTTCTGTCACCAACAATTCTATGGGTGCGTGTAAAGAATTGAGGGGACCTACAATTTAACGCCGATTCCGAACGGCAAAGTTGAGAACACTTTTTCGTGACATATTGATACTCTTGGAAGTATTGTCAGTTCTTCGAAAGAGGCAGTGCCCGTGAAAGATGAAATTAAAACTATGGAGCACGAGTAATACTCGAACCAACTACGTTCTGCTTAGCAGCCAACGCACATAACCACTAAGCTACGTACAAATAAGCGTGAGAGATATGAGCGACATTTTAAATTCGTTTAAAATACCTACTATTAAATATTCTCCTTGGTTACTTGGATCCGATTTATCCGAAATCGATCAATGAAATCTGAAATAGCAAGAATTTTGTTTTATCAAAAAATGACTTTATTCGGATGCAATCGACGCTGGATGGGTATGTTATGTGGATTTGTACCGATTGTATGTTCAAGAAATCATTCATCCAGAAACTAGTCTTATCGTTTAAGATAACTATATAATTATGTTATCAGCCACACCGAACCAGAAATAGTTCAGTATCCAGTTCCCAGCCGAATCAAATCAGAACCGGAAGCAATTCAGTTGCTAACCGCACTCCTGCAAACATCAGACAATTGCCAGTTTACCGCCGGCCAAGTAACATCGTAGACAGACTGGTTTTATATAGCCAGTCTTAGTAAAAGCAGTTGAATCAAGGAACTCATGATGATTAGAAGTGTGCCTCCGGCGCAGATATATAGACGTCTCCCGTAGTGAAACCTCGTTTCCGTTTTGACTGAAAGTTTCATCCGGGATTAACAGGATTCATCCGTAATATTATGCTTGCCAGACAAATACTTCCCCATCAGTGTTTTGGCAAGGGATCTTGTCACGTATACATATATAATTTGTTCCAGACCCGCATTCGCAAGTTTCCATTCATTTCACAACCTTGAACCTGCAGCAAAAAAGACCGCCATAGGCGGCCTATCTAGCAGAATACCGAAGGGGAGGAGCCTCAGAAGGACTAGAAAAACAAACCTCACCAGACTTCCTGAAAAACCGGCCGCGTGCGGTACGAGCTTATATTAGCCTCAATACAAAAATATATCACAAGGCGTACAGTTGGTACGTGGCGAACCAGACTAATAAAATAAATTACAGTGAATTTGGCAAAGTAGGAAATCGCTATTGTAATACCATTTCCTACTAGAAGAGCTTATATTCTGTTTTCAATAACAATTTTGGACCTGCTTTCCGGGATAGAACCGGGGATCATTTTACACGCTTTTCTTAACGCCTGGTTCATAGACAATGCTGTCGCCAGTTTGATACGCAACCTATGCGATGTCATCGTCTTTCTCTACTACATCGAAGGGGGCCCAAAAAATAAACCAAAGAAACTACATCTCGAAGTATCATAAAGAATTTTCATCTTGGACCTGTGACGACGTCCACGACCGAATTTGTCAAATTTTGTAGCATTTTGTTAAACTGACATCTATTGTTAAATTTGACGTCGTTAATTAGCTGTATTGAAAAAGTTCTTTACGTTAATGCTGCCCATTTGGTGTGTTCGGGTCCCAATTTTGTTGAGCTGAATCTAGGTTGTTTGTGCGTAATTTAAATCGTCCGATTTATGAAATGCATAATTTCAAGGACAGACATTTTATTGGAAAATAACTCAAGCCACGAACTTCGGCGAACTAATAAACGAACATGCCACCACTTTGGATAACAAAGCGAATTCCTTTGCCAGCCTTAATGCAACAACGACAAGAAAAAACAAGGTCCCCTGTCCCCAAGTGTTTTTATTGTTTGCGGACGCGAAATGAAACGCTTAACCGCCAAACGGTTTATCCTGGTTTTCATAGGTTGCTTCCAGCAAACCAAAAACAACAACAAGTTTCATCAGCCGAATATTGTCCCCTGCTGTATAAATGTACATTATGCGCCTTTGGGTCTCGCACAGCGTGTTTTCGAGGGTCGGTCGTCTGGTCTCTGGTTGAAATTAATTAATAAATTAGAAATATTCATTAACTTTTCATATTTCCAACGCGAATGGAGCGACGATATGTGCGATAGCCGAAAAAGAGCGACCAGTGTTTCGTTATTCAGGACGATGAGCAAAAACAGTGTTCGTCGTTTTGAAATACATAGGATGGCTTTGTGGTTCTTGTTTGCTTTTTGAAAACAGCAGCGCCACATAGCTAGTGTATAATAATAGCTTGTGGAATAATATGTGAAATTATGAGCTGCATTAAAAGGATCGCCTTTTTAGTATGTACGAATTTTTCGAGTTGATTTTCTGGCCACTACCTACACCACATGAATTAATTAAATGTCACTATTTGCAAATTGAACCCTCTTGCACCATACATGAAAACAAAATAGTTTTGTTTTTTGATTGAAAGCTTGGAAACAGTGTGCCTTAAGCGTTCAGCGCGGAAAGGAGCAGATGGTCACAAGGATATTTGGTTTTATTAATATGTTATGGTTTATGGATCGGAGCAAAAACTTGGATCGGGATTATTAGATGAAGCGGGATTAGAAGGAACGAAAATAAAATAGAATGTACAACCTTTCTACATGTTTGGGAAGCAAAACAAAAATATTTGTATCTTTTCAGGTTAAACGCTATCAACAAAGTTCAATTCAATTCGCATTGAAAAAAAAGAAACTGATTTTAGAAAAGATTTGGAAGGGCAATTTGCGCAAAGGACCGAAAACAAATTTTGTTTCCTTGCCTTTATTTGTTGAGATGATCTGATGCTCCATAGTCTAGTAATGTAAAGTGGAGGGCTGGTTTCTGACATTTGGGTATTCTCTTTTTGCCAGGTGGAGAAGTTTTTCTCGTTCGTGGTAAGCGGATAACGTGTGTGCTTAGGCCTCTTTACCGTCTTGACAGTTGCTAAACCGACCAGGTCTGGCAAAATGTGTTAGCCGAATTCATTACTGTGCTTCACCTGAATCACATCTTCTTTTTCTTTCCAACTCGTTTTCGTCAGCTTGTTACGGATGTCAGTAAAAATCTAACATGGGATTCCACATGAGTCCACACAAACATCTCTGCACCCTTCGAATTTGAATAACTTGACATAGAAATGTTCGAAAACACTTGCTCGACCGGAAATCGGTCCATTTTCCTTTCCTGATCGTTAATAAACTCGAACGTAACCTTAGTTAAGACGTTTCCTCGAAAGTTATTTTAGATTTTGGTTAGCTTTTCTTATAGTTCAACAGAATATTAGCGAAAGCCAAGCCAACTTCAAACAAAAAATCATTTTGTGTAAAAGAAAATGAAAAGATGAAAAAAAAGAGAAAAAACAGGTAAACACTTGTAAGGTTCTTAACTTAATTGAAATCTTGGAATGATTTAAAATTCTTCTGTGTGAATCTGGATACTCACGGACCAAATTATCTCGCCCACCAACGCAAGTTCCTAGCTGTGCCTACTGCATGCATGCCAATTGTGGTCTCGTTGAGTATAGTGTCAATCACCAGAAATATTCGCAACAGGATATGTATCCAAGACTATATATGACTCATTCTTTACTATCCAGGGCACTCGTTCATGATGCACTCATCTAACCCTTTCGACCCTAACTTTCCTGGCGAGATCTGTGTTGTTGTAATGAACGTACCTAAATAAAATTTGCCTCACTTTCATCAACAATTATCTGAGTGCGTGTGAAGAATTGAGGGGACCTACAATTTAACGGCGACTCCAAACGAAAAAGATTGAGAAGCACTTTTTCATGACAGATTGATACTCTTGGAAGTTTAGTCAGTTCTCGCTAAGAAACAGTGCACAATTTTATTAGGCTTAATCTGAAAAATCGTATTAAATCGAAATTAAAAAAATTTATTCCCCTTTTTCTTCGCCTATACTGATGCTCCCAGTAAAACCATAGGGTTTCTTAAAGAGTCCTTCATCAATTCTCTCATTGCTTGAGCTTGTAATACCTTCACATGGAAAGCCTCTACTACACAACATTGTCTGACTAAAAATGAAAAAAAAAACGAATGCAAAACACAACGTTCCAGCCTGTCAGAACAAAGAGAGGCATATGCTAATTAAAATCAATCCACCACTTTAACCATGTTTGTGTAATTTCCTACAAATTGCAACTGTGGCTCGTTCCCCTAATTTGGCGCCCACTTGTCTTTCTCCAAGCTTCTACTCGTGCACAATGTAGTAAACCAAGGTGGTGATGTCCGTTCAGCAATTCAGGACTTATAATGCATGGCCATTGACGATTCGAATGATACGTTCCGCTAAGTCTCTGTCCTCAGCACAAGCTGACTGAATGTGTGGCAAGTCATTCGAGTGGGGGCTCTGTGGTTAGCATATTGTGATTTTGGCTTCAATTTGCTATTCTTCTTCGGCGAACTGAACGCTCGCTGGCTCCAGCTTGATTTTGCTTCAATTGATTCAATGTCCCATCGTCATGCTTACACTGTTCCATAAACCCAGGACTGAACTTGAGGTTGATTTATCCTTTGTGCAAGGCGCGAACGTCCCGTCAGTCGGAGAGTCAGCATTAGGATGCATATGATAGAATTCAATACCCCTCATGATTGAACATCCCCTTCGTCAACGGTATTCAAAGTTTCTATGACTTGACCAAAATTTGATTTTCACATCACCTAACTGTGTAGCAAAGTCTCAGCAGCAGCGGCAGTTCTAATTTTACAACGTTTTTGAAACAGAACAGAACAGAAAGAACGATGGCTAAAACAAACAAAAAAATCAAGCACCAGCAGTGGATACTGACGGTTGTCCTTTGTTCTGGTTAGAGAGATGAATTGAAACCAAGGGGTTTGGGGGTTGGCTATTCGCTCATGTAGAGTGGAAAAATACAGAAATATCCGGGATGAGATTTATTTTTCCAGTCCGTTGAGGTGTTTTTTTCTTCTAGCGT
Source organism: Sphaerophoria rueppellii (assembly GCA_920937365.1). Taxonomy (NCBI): domain Eukaryota; kingdom Metazoa; phylum Arthropoda; class Insecta; order Diptera; family Syrphidae; genus Sphaerophoria; species Sphaerophoria rueppellii. Next base: position 55,091,537 of record CAKKXW010000003.1, read on the forward strand.
CGACCAAACGTCGATATACAAGCTTTGCTTGTCCGCCTGTCGTCCCATTGAAAGGATGTGTTCGCCAGAGCTCTGGTTTTACACATGTGGCCGGCCTGTGATGTCAGCGGTGGCAGTATATACTGAAAAAACTATCCACGAACAATCTTTTTGTGGGCGCAGTATTGTTCGTTATCTGGAATTTCACTTAAATCGTGAACTGTATTCATGTCAGAGAATGGAAGAGTGGGCCAAATGAAATCAAGTTGCCGTTTATACACGCCACCGCTCTGCATTGCATAAAGGTTGAAGTTTTCGCAGGATCCGGAATTGAAGTCGTCAAGTTTGGGTCTGACTTATAGCGAAGTGGAGAGGTGAGAGATGTCGATATGGCTCTAGGATAAGAGCTGATGGACAGCTTTTGTGTTCCATCCATTGATTGGGTGGATGGAATATTTTATTTTTTAATTTATGACTTAAATAGTTTGACTAACACAATGTACCTGGGTATGTGGGTGTGTGTGCTGCTCATGCAAAATTGGTTATTTTTTATTGCAAAAAACTTAAGCTGAAAGTCCAATCCGTGTATTTGTGTTGTAGCTGGTTAGGGAACACGGAAACTTTTGTGGCAGTTGGAAGCGTTGGTCATTCTAAAGTTTGATATTCGAGGAATTACAATAATCCAATTGGCAGGTGGGGATGTGATGTTCGATGTTGCATTTTAGTTGTATTGGAAAATAAACTTTTGCCATTGCTATTTTGCATTTTTTTTTTTTGCTTAAACTATTAGGATGGCTTGTTGCTAGCAAGAACGTGAAAAATATATGGAGAATTTATTTTATTTTCTAATATGAGTTGGGTTATGTGAAAACATATACGTTACGGATAAGTACAAAAAACGAGCAACGCCTGCAAATTATAGAATTTGCGACCGAAATGTTATAGAATGGTTAAGTTTGGTGAAAGTTCTATCTCAAAATAGATTGGCTCATAGTCAATTGGTCAGCACCTCGATCGTTCAATTTGACGAATCTAGACTATTTTCTGTGTAAACGTAAAGTGGTTCATGCCAACAAGCCGACGACGCCGACACACGTTGGAAAGAGCTCAGAGCCAATATTGAATGCGAAATAGCAACCGTTTCGGCCGTTGCGGTTGTTTTTTTTTTTTTTAACTAAGGACAAATAATCCCGTCCCGATCATGAACCGCTTAAAAGAGTAGCTCATTGTTAAAAACTTTTCAACAACCAATCATGGATTTTCTGAGCCCCAGATACGACAATTTGGCTTGCTGTTGTAGTCATCGAGGTGGTCGTGCATTTCAAGGACCCAATGAGAAAAGACACGATGTTGTTAATAATCGGCCGGCTTTAGTTCTTTTGTTAATTAATTTTTATAAACCTTAGGCCCAATTCTTTATGAAAAAAACGGTTGAATAACGTTTTTGGAAAGCCTGTTTAAACGAACTACGAGCAATGTACAAACATGGGTTTTCTTCAACAATGGAAAGTTCATTGTTTCACGTGATAGTGCATATGGCTCTTGGGGCCCTTATGTTGAAACCAAAGCTCATCGAGACCATGGGCTTGTTTGAGGGTTGAGGCAGAATTTTAGGCCCTTGCAGAAGTTTTTTTTGGTTTAAGGAGACCGCGATATCAACGTCTGATATCCGAATATCCTCAGATAGCCATAGGAAGCTTTCAAATCCCTGGACCTAGAATTCGTCTCTATGGCTACCGGGCCAGGTAGGTACTTACCCTAAGCAGATTGCATATAAAAACAGGAAGCATTGCCGTGCGGCTTGGTGTGCTTTCATATGGTTCTCGAAGAAGCTGCATGGATGAGAAGGAGAAAACAATTCTTCAACTTCACTCTGTACCTGCCCTATTTTGGGCTAAAAAATGGTAGGTTTCGTTCAGGAGAATTATTTTACAATGATCTTAATGATCTTTAATATTGTAATATTCGGCTTGGTCCGACAATTAAAACTTATTCACTTTCAAATAAAACACAAATTCACTTTATTTAAATCACTCACAAACTTATTTATTCAACACTTTCAATTATTACTTTCAAACACAGTGTCTTTACTTTATAGCAGTTCACATTCAATTAATTCATTTTCGACACCAAGCGGGTATTTATATAACTCAAATAAGTTCGAGAAACTACTAGATTCTAGTAGGCGCTGAAACTTCTCGATGCTTAACGAAGTTCTCCTCTTAACCACTAGAGTGTATACACAATTACTTACAACTACAAATAAAACTTTTGCTACATAACTATTCAGCAATTAGACAATATTAGAGTGACAGAGATAGATAGTGTTTACACATTTAAGTATAGAGATATAAAGAGGCGGAGTTACAAAGTGTGTACACATTACAATAGACTGACATACAGAGATATAGAGGTGTATACATATTACATTGCCCCCTCCTTAGGATTGATCGTCCCGAACAAATCCATCATTCTCATCACTACTGTAGCGATGTAGCCGGTCGCGGTGTACAACTTTAGGTTTTCCTCTGACTCCCTTTTGTATCCGGTACACGACGTCGTTGATTTTTGTAATCACTGTATATGGACCTTCCCAGTCCCGTTGAAGTTTCGGTGACAACCCTTTTTGTCGATGGGGATTGTAAAGCCACACTCGATCTCCTGCTTGGAACTCTGTTGTTGTCGCTCGTATATCGTAGCGTGTCTTCATTCGGTCACTGAACATCTTTATTTTCAACCTGGTATCGTCGTGGATCTGAAGGAGTCTTTCTTTAAGTTCATCCATGTAGTCGTCCTCGGCTTGCGGCTCCGATGTGGGACACCCAAATTTTATTTCGCTCGGCAGTCTGATGTTCTTTCCCATCAAAATCTCAGACGGTGTATGGCCAGTTGAGCTATGCCTTGCACTTCGATACGCCATCAAAAACAGCGGAATGTGCCGATCCCAATCTCGCTGGTTGTCGTCCACAACTTTGCAAAGATGTTCCTTCAGGGTTCGGTTGAATCGTTCGACCATGCCATCAGATTGTGGGTGGAGTGGTGTTGTTCTTGTCTTCTTGATGTGAAGAAGCCCACAAACTTCCTGGAATATGTTTGATTCAAAGTTTCTTCCCTGGTCGGAGTGCAGTTCTAATGGAACGCCGAATCTGCTAACCCAGTTGAACACAATTTGGTCTGCGACTGTTTTGGCTTCTTGATTTGGAATGGCGTATGCTTCAGGCCACTTGCTGAAGTAATCCATGACGACCAGAATATAACGATTTCCATTATTTGTTTCCGGAAATGGACCCGCCACGTCTACTGCAATCCTTTCGAAGGGTGCTCCGACGTTATACTGCTGCATTTGACTGTGATTCTTTTTGTTCGGGCCTTTGGTTGCAGCACAGGTATCACATTTTCGGCACCACTTCTCAACATCTTCCCTTGCATGTAGCCAGTAGAATCGTTGTCGAACCTTTTCCAACGTCTTATTTACTCCTAGATGGCCTCCCGAAACTCCATCATGCATCTCTCGCAGAGCGTCCATAACCTTCGATCTCGGTAAGACTAGCTGCATTACATAAGACTTTCCATCTGCTGATTCCCACTTACGCCGAAGGACACCCTCTTGAACATGAAGCGAGTCCCACTGTGCCCAATAGGCCTTCAGAGCCGGACTTCTGTCGGAGATATCAGCCCATTCTGGTTTTTCCTGGTGTTCCTTCCATGCGAGGATGGGTTCGATATCTGGGTCCTCTTGTTGAGCCTTCCTCAACTCGTCGTTGCTCCAGCCATAGATGGGATCGGCTCTGGTTCGTTGGACAGTAACCACTTCTTTTTCTTCTTGGCGTCTGCAATGCTTACAGTCTTGTTTGCATGGTCTCCGAGATAGTGCATCAGCATTTGAGTGCAGCTTCCCCTTCCGATGTTGGATTTCATAGTCGTACGTCTGTAGCCTCTCAATCCATCTCGCCACTTGACCCTCTGGATTCTTGAAATTCAAAAGCCAGTTTAGTGCTCCATGGTCGGTTCGGAGAAGAAACTTTTGTCCATAGAGATACTTATGGAAGTGCTTTGTTGCCAAGATCAGTGCAAGAAGTTCTCTTCTGGTCACACAATAGTTTCTTTCCGACTTCGAGAGTACCTTGCTGTAATAGGCAACCACCTTTTCTTCACCTTCATGTACCTGTGACAATACAGCACCAATCCCGACATTGCTAGCATCAGCATCAATGATGAACGGTTTTCCGGGAGTCGGGTAGGTCAGCACTGGTGCATTACACAAGCGTTGCTTGAGCTCTTGAAAGCTGCGCTCGCACTCACCTGACCATTTAAACTGCTTTCCCTTTTCCGTTAGCTGATGTAGACTCTTTGCGATCTCAGCAAAGTTCTTGACAAAGCGCCTATAGTATGTGGCTAGACCCAGAAAGCTTCGGAGTTGATGCTTGTCCTGTGGTGTTGGCCAATTCTTCACGGTGTCAACCTTATCAGGATCCGTTTTCACTCCTTGGGATGAGATGATATGTCCCAGATATTTCACTTCGGTTTTGAAGAGTGAACACTTTTCTGGGTTGAGCTTGAGGTGGGCTTCTCGAAGTCTTTGAAACACGGCTTTCAGATTCGTACAGTGTTCGTCAAAGGTTTTCCCGTATACAATGACGTCATCCAAATAGACCAGGCAAGATTTCCATGTCAGTCCTTGCAGGACGCATTCCATAAGGCGCTCAAAAGTCGCTGGAGCATTGCATAGTCCAAAAGGCATCACTTTGAACTGCCACAACCCGTTTCCTGTTGAGAACGCTGTCTTCTCTTTATCTTCAGGATGGATTTCTACTTGCCAGTATCCACTCTTCAGGTCCAAAGTCGAGAACCACTTTGCTCCTTCCATTGCGTCCAGAGTATCACTGATCCTAGGCAGAGGGTAGCTATCCTTCTTGGTCACATCGTTCAATCTTCGATAGTCCACACAAAAGCGGGTTGATCCGTCTTTCTTCTTTACCAGGACCACTGGAGACGCCCAAGGGCTTTTAGAGTTTTCGATCAGACCCTCTTCCTTCATGGTGGTTATCAGTTCTTCAACCTCACCTTGTTTGGCTAGTGGAAGACGTCTTGCAGGTTGACGAATCGGCTTTGCATCCCCGGTGTTGATTCGATGTTGAACCAGTTGTGTTCTTCCATATTTCCCTTGCGATGACGAAAAGATGTCTGCAAATTCTTCGAGGAGATCTTCTGCAGTTCTTCGTTGTTGGTGACCAAGATTAGATGACTTGAGAATGTTGGTCTTTATGGAGTTCATCTCTTCAAACTTCAAGGTTTGCCTTGGCTTTTCTTCGTTGATCCTTGTTATCGCTGATACAGATTCGCATTGTCCGACAATCTCACCTTTTCTAAGCTTAACTTCGTACGGCTTGATGTTCAGTATTCGTACGGGAACCATGTTCTTTACAGGTCTAACAAGAGTCTTCCCAATGGTGACGTTTTGGGAGGACTTTACAGAGGCTGGTTCGACCATGAGGTATCGATGGCTGCCAGGCTTGCCCCTCAATTTTGTCCACACGAATACTTCTGAAGAAGCAGGCAAAGTTAGATCTTCTTTGATGACGGTTTTCACAGATAACGAGGTCTCATACGAGTGGATCCCATAAATCATCGGAATCTCGATGTTTCGATATTTCAGGACCTGGTTCCCGATGTCCAATATCACTCCGTGTTCTTTCATGAAATCGACACCAACAATACACTCGTCGCATATATCTGCTACCAGGAACAGGTGAGAGAATTCCAACTCTGCCAGCCGGATCTTAAGACGTACCTCACCATACACTTTTGCGGCCTCTCCAGTTGCAGTCTTTAGACGATAGCTATTGGTGTTGTGGAGCCATGTCTTCTTAACGAGGTCCTGCCGTACAATGGAAGCCGTGGCACCGGTGTCGATGGTAGCCACACATTTGTTGCCGTTTATACTTGCTTCCACGGTCAGGCTCTTGTTGTCGCGTTTGGTTTGAGAAACCTGGATGTCGTTTCTGGGGCCATCGATACCAGAAACCAGCTTCTGCCCCTCGAAGTTGGTTCTTATTCGTTTCCCGGGTGGGAAACAGCTTCGGAAGCAACGTTGTTGGTGTTACCTTGACCAGTTGAATTATTTCTGTTTCCACAGTGTTGGCATGTGGTTCCTCTTCGTGGTAATCTGCACTGTCGCTGTAGATGCCCAGTCTTATTGCAGTTCCAGCATTGTGCTGGTCCGTCTCGCTGAGTCCTTTCTACAGTAGCTTTCTGACAAGAACATTCTTGGAACTCTAATTCTCTTACGCGATGCACATTTTGGGAAGCTTGTTCCGCGGCTTCCATAGTCAGAGCGAAAGCCAATGCTTCTGGTAGTGTTCTCTTTCCGGCAGTGCGAATAGCCCTTTGGAGATTTATATCGCTAACAGCTCTCACAAAGGCTTCAACAGCAAGTTGATTTATTATCTCGTTGCCAGCTGTTGGATATGCCAGGTGAACCAATCGCTCGATATCTGCCTGAAGCTGCTGTAGACTTTCACCTCTTTTCTGTGACCTGTTGTTTAGCTGAACTCGGAAGACTTCTGTCATGTGGCTATCTCCAAACCGCTGTTCAATTGCGTTTACAAGAACTGTGAAGTCACCACTCTTCTCTGCTGGGATGGTTTGTAGCAGTTCTGCAGCTGCTCCTCTTAAAGCAAGCGTGAGAGCAATGTATTTGTCGTCATCGTCCCAGCCGTTTGTTAACGCTGCTGCTTCAAACTGTTTCTTGTAGATTGACCACGGAATCTGACCATCAAAGCTTGGAGGATTTACTTCTCTCTTCCTTGAGCACTCACCAGAAGTTTCTCGAACTTTCAACTTTCGCACTTTTTCTAGTTCGTTTGTGATGGATTCGATTTGTTCGTCAATTTTCTCAAAACGTGCATTAGTTGTTGAATTTTGTTTTTCGACACGCTCATCGAGAGTATTGATTTTGTCTTCGAAGTCTGCAAACCTGCTTTCTAATAGATTTCTCTGTTCGTCAAACTTGTCTAGAACATTCTTTTCTAATTGTTTGAGAACATGCTCTTGGTCCTGCTTCTGTTCATTCCTTTGAGCTTGTAGCTGTGCGACAACATCATTCTTTTGAGTTTGTAGTTGCTCCCGGACATCATTCTTATTCTCTTCAAACTTTGCTAGAATAACTCTTGTTAATAGCTGTTTCTTCGGGCTAAGCAATTGAGGGGTAAAGCCCTCTCTTGATCATCTTAGGTGATGTTCTTTAAGACTCTCATAATCCCCGTCCTCCAATATGATGCAGAAGCATGGCTCCTGTCAAGAACAGATGAGAGCACCCTAACCCGGTTCGAGAGAAAAGTTCGACGAAAGATCTATGGTTCTGCATGCATAAACGGTGAATGGAGGATAAGATTTAAAAACGATCTGTACAGCCCGTACAGCGACACTGATCTTACTAAAAGAGTGAAGATCCAAAGAATCAGATGGCTTGGTCACGTGGACAGGATGGACAGGACACCAATGCTCCGGCCCTTAAAATCTTCGAATCCACCCCAGAGGGACGACCCAATAGAGGAAGCGCAAGGCTCAGGTGTTGCGCGCAAATTGAAAATGACCTCAACCAACTTGGCGTGTGAAAATGTAGACAGCTAGCTAGGGACCGAGCTGTCTGGAGAGGTTTGTTGGGTGTTGGTTGAGGCCCAAGTCCACCACACAAACCACACCACAACTTTGCTATTGTCTTTACTGACGCACCCATCGAACCAAAACCAGCCTTCATCAATAAACACCTTCTACAACAACAGTCAAAGTTTTCTGCAAATGAATCCGTAATATACTTGGTTCTCCAGATGTTTATTCAGTTTTTTTGCCGATAGAATTGGAAAAATGAGGTTTGTTTCCTTCCAAGGATATTGATGTAGTCTGCATAAGCCAATGCATCTTATGACAGTGGTCTTCTTGTAAGTATATAAGTCATTAAGAGTCACGAACCGCTTTCTCCAACGCCAGATCCACCCCCTTCCGGAAACCATTGAATATGCTGACGGGTCGGTAAGGCACCATTTCTTGACACCTAATATCTTGTAGTGGTTTTACATCAGTTATTGTATAACTTGTAATGACTAGACTACCCTTACAACCACTATGCTCCGACAACAGGTATGGCATGTAGTAACCAGCTATTCTCGTCAAGTGGGGTGAGTTCTTAAGATCCAAGCCCTTGACGGCCATAACGTAAGCTCATGCCTTATCAAATGAATTAAGATGGTGAACCCGAAGTCCAATCTAGGTGAGGGGTGACTTCAGTATAGGTTGAGAGACCCGATATTATATACCACCTTGGCTACCTCGACCAACAGGGAGGTTAAGCTTCAGGCCATACCCAACTTTGAAAGCTCAAGGTTCATCACATTAGCTTGTAACGAGGTAATGATGTAACAATAATTCCAGCATTCGAGACTGATATAAGGTTTGACCCAAGGCATTCGGCTGCGAGTTGCCTGCCATTAACGGTCCCATTTGCATACCTAGACCTTTATGACATAAATTTAACTAAACTACTTAGACATGAAATTTGCATGAAATTTGAAATAAAAAAAAATGTTTTACTCATTTTTAACACTTATTTTCTGTGAGAATTTGAAGATCCTTCCCGTTATACCCTTTCTTTTCCATCTTTGTAAATATCTTCACTGCAGCCGGCTGTCTCCATAAGGTTCACAATTCATTTTGGTGTCAATGGTGTCGCGAAGAAAGGGTCGCGAAGAAAGGCTATGCGCCAAGTTTCGTTGCGAAATAATTGTCTGTTTTTCGAGCTTAGTTATCAGTCGGAAACACTTGTCCACTGATCACTTATACCAAGATTGGAAACCTTGCTGTCAAAATGACATTTGCCTACAAGCTAGGGGAGCAGGTTAGCTGTAAGAGTATGCGTGTAATACAAACTTAAAGACACAGGTTAGCTGTAAGAGTATGTGTTTTATTGTAATAATGATACAATTGCCTACATAATAAAGCAAGTTTGCTGCAAGAGTATGTGTGTATGAAAAAAATAACTTTTGCGGTATTTGGAGGGTAAAACGTAGGTAGGTTTCCAATCTTGTTATAAAGTGATCACTGCACTTGTCCTTAAAACGAAAACTAACTTTTGTGCTCCGAAAACTACATGCAATCAATTTCCAAGTCTCCGAGACAGGTGTTCTCGTTTTATCTTACCCTAACAGTCCCATTTTATATTCCTTCGATAAACTTATGCCCTTAAAAAAAATTTAATTTTCTCAAAAGGACATGTGCACAAAAGTGTTCCTTATAAAGTCTTCACGTTTTCATCTTCAGGTTGTGTCATTCCATTCCAACTCGTCTTCATTAATTGTTTCAATAAAATCTCCTGCAGTGCACAACAATTGCTCTGGCCATTTCAGGCGTGTTGGCGTTGATCGAAACCAAATTGCAGCACTTTGTTGCCTTCAGAGACGCGAACAAATAAACTCAACTGGACATCAGCCTTGAGTTCCACAGAGGAGAAAACTAAATTAAATTCACTCCATTTGCCACACTCCAGGATTCCACCTTGTTTCGTCTCCATAGCAAAAGCCTTTAAAAAAAAAGTCTTGTGCACGTCTTTCTAATATCGGCCAAATGGCCTTCAAAGATTCTTTTTCTAAACACACCGAATACGAGCCGACTCTGGACACTGTCAAAGGAAAGGAAACAGGTTACTGGAGTTGGTTTTAAAGGTGCCAGTACCACACCGCAGTGGTTTGTTGATTTGATTCTAGGTTTTAGGGTTTTTTGTTCGAGGTTTTTTGAAGTAAATGGAATCGTGTCGTACGTCCGTGGTTCGTTCGGTCAGTTGAGGCAGGTCCGAAGGATACACAACAACGGAAGAAAAAAGTGTCACGTCCTTTCAGTTACAGTGACAAATAAAATTCAACTTTTTATTGACTCTTTCGAAATTGCATTTGTGGAGTGAGCTAACAACACTCTAGCGAGTGAGCGCCACTTACCTTCTTCTAGTCCAAATTGTGATATCTTTTTCGTTTGGTTTCAAAATACAAAATAACGGAGAGAAAAAAAAATCAGTGCAAATAAAAAAAACTTAATAAACGTTTCTTATCCCAGTGGACTAACGTTCGACTAGGATTGCTCTCGGTGAAGACGGAAAGGGAACGGTTGCAGAGTGCTTGTTACAGTTTTTATTAGAGAATTGGATATGTCTGTGGTCAGGAATCCACACACAAAGCTGTTTCAGACGTAGCAATGGTCAAATGTTATTTTACAATATGTAAGGGCTAACTGTATTTACCGGCAGGTACCATGTGACCATCAGACTTTGGTAATTGCCGGTGATTTCGCTATTTGAGGTTTCGATTTAATTGTGATCAGATTTTGTCGATTGGTTTTGTCAATTTGTTGTGCTAACGGAATCACGTCATTTGATGGGGAAGAAACTACAATTGCCATTAAAAGAGAATTGAACCTTGTTTATTGAAGCTGAAATTGGGCTGTCAAATAAGGTTCAGAAGACGTGAAAATGTAATCAAGATTCGTTTTGTTAGGTATATAGTATACAAAAAACAAACTGTTTAATGTTTAATTGGAGAAAATTTAATGTTGATTTGCTCATACAAATCATACGACGATCTGAATTAAGGTTAAATTCGCCAACAATAACCTAATACGACAACCACCTAATACGAATTCTACGAACGAATGAATTGTCCTCACCAGTTTTAACGCAAAGCTAAGAATAGAGGGCATCTTCGGTGGAACAGCCGGAAAGCACAGTCTGCACGACATCACTTTCGACAACTGATTCAGTCTGAGCGATTTTTCTACGGTGTGAAATTGTGGTTGGAAGAAGAGATGCCGCGAATAGTGATTTGGCCGAATACCGAATATTCAGCCCCACTCGTCAGCCGAATACCGAATATTCGGTCGCCGAATATTCGGCAATTCGAACATATTTAGTTTACTTAAGGAGACCAACGAAACGCACAACAGTTTCTGGGAATGTTTCGAGGAAGCTGCTTCAGACAGTGCACAAATTGAGAAAGGTGTTGAAAAAAGTGCCATCGAAAATAAAAAAGAAATGTGTCTAAGAACTGTTCGTGAATCGGATGACAGATCCTAACAAGTGGTGGTCATCAAACACAAAACACAAATCCACATTTGACAACACTTACTAATGGCGTTTTTAATTGGCAATCTGGAATCGAAAAAGAAGCATTCTGTATTTGAAATCAGAAGGGAAATTCTCTTCTTTTCAGAATCAGAACTGTCACTTTTGCCCAATTGAACGCTTTCAGAATGCTTTTTTTTACTTCCAGATTGCCAATTAAAAACGCCATAACATCTATCTTTCATCTCCAGGAACAAGTGTGTATAGTGAGAGACTGTTTTGACTTTTTCAGAAGCGCGTATGTTATATGAAAATAGACGAAATCGTTTACTACGCACCAATGCTGAAAAAGTTATTTTTATGTACCATGATTTACCACTTGTAGACTTTATTTACTGAAAAAATTGATTTTAATAAAAGGAAACACACCTTATAAATTAATAAATCTTTTGTTCTTCATCATTTTTTTTAATTTGACACAATATTCGGCCGGCCGAATATTTGGTGAACTATTCGGCCGAATACCGCATATCAAAAAAAATTGGCCGAATATGACAAATACCGAATAGTAGATGGGAGTTCATCTCGCTTCAACGATACAAGACAGCATTGGATTTTCGAAGCATTAAACTCTAGGTGATTTTGTATTCCCCATTGTACAGTGCTGTGTAAGTCACAGTTCCACATCCGAAGAGGAGGAATTTGAGTCTGGAAACAAATATGAAAAGCTAAGGGTGATATCCTCAGCGAAAAAATGTATTGGATTAGAAGTTACAGACAGCGACAGGATATCATTGATGAAAAAGAGAAAGAGCGTTGGAAAAAAACGGAGCGCTGGGGCACACCAGCATTTTTATTGTGGGTTTCAGACTTGAAGCCGTCCAAAACAATTTTTATTCAACGGTTCGAGAGAAAGTTTCTAATCCAACGAAAGAGGGATTCATCGATTCCCAAAGCACGCACTTTCGATAAGAGAGTCTGGTGCCAAACTCAACTCTATCAAATGCCTTTGTAATATCATAATATCAAGTGCAACAATCCTACTTTCTCCAAAACGATGTAAAGATTTGTACCACTGTTCGGTGAGATAAACCATCAGATCGCCAGTGGACTTGTTGCTGCGAAAGCCGTACTGCCGGTCATTGAGAAGCTTTTATTCTTCGAGATATTTCTTGAGCTGATAGTTTATCAGCGTTCCCTTGAAAGAAGGGACGTATGGGAGAAGAAGATTAGCCTGTTTTTGGAATAGGCTGGACAGATGCTGCTTTCCTTCTGCTCGGAACGAGCCTAGAACAATAGGATAGATGGAATAGCTTACGCAAGGGTTTTGCCAGCCTGGAAGAACACCTCTTCAGAGCAATAGCGTAGATACCATCCGGACCAGCGGATTTATGCTTTATATGGGATTACAAGAAGCAAATAACAACAGGAGCAATAGATTTAAGATTATTCCTTGTTAAGCAGACTTTGCAGATATTTTTGGTTCTCAGTGGCTGATAGAAGGCTTGTTGATATTTATTTTCGCGTATCATTTGATTTTGCCTATCTGGGAAATTCGTGATCTTTAACGGTAATATAAGTTCACTTGCATTCATTTTTGATTCCGAATTCCGAAATAAACATGCAAGTAAGACTATAACTCTTGTTTTAAGCATTTTAACTAATCTATTAGGTCGGTGATGTTTCCTCTACGGGACATAGGGTTTCTTCTACTATGAGCCATTGTCTTGCTGATTCTTGTTCATTGCCAAGCCAATTGTCTGCCGGCCCACTTCTGCTTATTGTGTATGCGGATTCCACTGCATGGCAGTCACCTTTTCGAAGCGTGTGGCCAATCCACAGCTACTTTCGTCTTCTTAAGTCTATGGGTTCCTGACCTGTTCTCGCTTGAAGTTCAGCATTTGAGATACGGTAGGGCTAAAAAATACTCAAAATATTTCTGAGACATCAACTAACGAACGTTTGAAACATTCTTGTGGCAGCGTCTGTGACTTCCCAAGTGCTACTTCCCGTAAAGCAGCAGGGATTCAACATTGGAGCATTACAATCAGGTCCTTAATCTAAAAGAGTTGTCCAGAAATATTTACTTGGATTGATGATTAAGTTCTACAGATGATCCATTAAGTTTTTCCGAGTTGATCTTTAGCCACACGACTTCTGCCCCTCTCTCCGCCAAAGAAAAAAAGAAATAGTCTTGTTCTATTTCACTTCATGGTGCTGCACAGCTAGCTTTTCCCATACAACTTACTTGGGGAAAATTCTGTTCCAAATAAGGAAAAAGTTCCCTGGAAAAAATTATTGGCGATACGAATTTTTCAAAATTAAGCTCTTTCCCATTCTCGAAAATTATTCATGATAGCAAAGTTCCCAATTTGGGAAAAAACTCCAGGGAAAATTTATTCGTGATAAGGCTGATTAGATTAGTAATCATATCTGCGCTGGAGTCTACGTCACTATCGAGGAAGCATAGTGACCAGTTAAAGGTCCGGAAAACGTTGTTGGGACCATCCCAGTTGGCTTTCTCGTATTGCCCCACGGTTCTCTTCGGAGCCCATTCTCTAACTGGATTAGGTTGACAGGAGAAATTTGCAAATATAATACTGTCTGTCTAGTCTGATCGGCCTAGAGGCATTGCACTGATAGTGTATTTGTATTATTACATAAAGTTTGGAAGATTGAGAAAATAAAGATGAAGAAAATAATGCAAACGAAATTATACAATCTTAGAAAATCCAGAAAAAAATTATTAACCAACAATATGTATATGTACAAGCAATTAGTGATCTTCCGAATAACATAATTTAGAATGTAACCGAAACAAAACAAATTAAGAGACACTCTTTAGCGTAGCTTAAAGCTAGGGCTAGTGGCGAATGCTCATCATTAAAATAAAAGTAAAATAAATCAACATAGTTTTGTGCAAGGTGAAAGAAAGACAGAAAAAAGAAAACATCGAAATGAGTGGTATAGACATCTTATTTTTTTTATCAATAAATAGTTTATTTAAATAATTAAATTCAACAAGTTTTCAATTTGACTGTGATCGTGTTCAAAAAGCCATGATTTAACATTTTGAAGGAAACAAGACAAAATTCTTATACATCTTATGGAGAAAGGCAATTTGTTAAAAACTGAGGGAGCAACTATAGTATAGAATCTTCTAAAATGCAACTTATTATAAGAGGGGATGTTAGCTAAAAACATAGTATTTACTCGTAAATTATGACGTGGATTATTCCTAGTTGAAAGATATCCACTTCGTATGAAAAATAATTTTAAAACTTTAAAGTAATATAAATGTCTTAGAGGAAGAACTTTTAATGCCTGAAATAAAATGAAACTATTATGAAGGCGATTTTTCCTACAAATGATTCGTACAATATGTTTTTGAAGAATAAGAAGAGGATTAATCTTGTTTTGATAAGAACCTCCCCAACAAGTTATTCCATACTGAATTTTGGACTGAACAATACCGTAATAGATCATAACTAGTAATTTTTGTGAGCAATACAATCCAAGAGTATAAAATTGCCTAGAACAACATAACATGTATTTCATTAGTGCTTGGGTGTGATCTGACCAGTTCAATTTGCTGTCAAGTAAGACACCAAGGTATTTGAAGGTCTTGACAAAATCTACCCGAAAGCAATGAGGGGAACAGGACTCATTAGAAATGAAACTATAAGAATCATTTACATCAAATTTGAATTTTTCGCAATCTGAAGAATGATAAAAAATATTGCAATCGTCTAAAATATGAGACCCTGAGAGACTATAGTACATTATTTTTGTTTTATTACTCAACACCATGTTATTAACTGCAAACCAGCGTCTTAGAATGTCTAAATCAGCGTTAATGTCGGAGATTAGGTTTAACAAAGATTTACAACCATATGAAAAAGCCATATCGTCTGCAAATGCAGTAATTTTTCCTTTGAATTTCTGATTGAAAATTGAATTTATGAAAATTAAAAAAAGCAAGGGACCCAAAACTGAACCTTGGGGAACGCCAATACTAATGTTAGATACACTACTTAAGCTACCATTTATTTTAACTACTTGTTTTCTGACAGATAGATAAGAGTCTAACCAATTATAGATAAATCCACGCATTCCTGCATTATACAATTTTGTCAAAAGAATATTATGGTCTACTCAGTCAAACGCCTTGGTTAAGTCAATGAAGAGTCCAGCTGCGAATAAATTGTTAATGTTTTCATAAATTTCACTACAAAATTTTAACAACGCATCTTCAGTTGATTTGTGCGCTCGAAATCCAAATTGACAAACTTTCAACCACATTGATCCCATTGCGGACTACGGAAGGCACTTGTCCAGCATTTTATATGTTCGAATTTTCCGAAAAGCCAACATCGAGCCGGACCACTACCACTAAAGCCAAGGTAGTGCTGTGAATATCTTGACAACGACCAACATACAGGGACGCTGCTTGACGGCTTCAATCAAAAGAGAACACGCCATATCCTTCTCTGATTGCATATCATGTCTTATTCCACCAGTGGCAACATTGCAAAAAGTAGTTAAAGATGCTGCCTCTTTTGTTCTGGGTTTCACAGAGTTACCAAAGCGAATCCCCTGTTTTGGCAAAGAATGCAGGCAGCCCCATGTAGCCAAGCAAGAGGCATACAAAGCGGCGCTGCATAGAAAGGAAAGAGCTGATCGTGAGCTCTACGAGCAAAAGAAATGCGAGGAACGCCGGCTTCTCAGAAGAAAAAAGAGGAGACCATGAGAAGTGTCGCATCGAGGATGTTGAAATAGCCATTAGCAGGATTGAAGTTCGGAAATTTTACCTTAAGGTTAAACATCTCGCTCCAGTCATCGAGCAAGAACGAATGCATGCAGAGATGAGAAAAGAAACATCCTAGTACAATCGCAGTCTTTGCTGATGATTTGGAAACACCACTTCTGTACACTTCTGTAATCTGTATTACGGCGACGACGAACAGATACCTTCAGTTAGAGAGGAACCATTCATTGGGCACGATGATAGCCAACAATTCCTAGATTCCCTGAAACCGCAAAGTGAAATATCACCGCTGAAATCCAAAAAAGCCGCTGGGGCTAATGGTCAAGCTATCGAGCTGTTCAAAGCAGCAGCTGACGATCTAGATAGGAGCATGAACCAAATCATCTATAAGATATGTTTGAAAGAATACATGCCGTTGAATGAAACCTCAGCATTGTTTGCCCGATCCTGAAGAAGGGAGATCCTCTAAACTGCTCCAACGACAGAGGAATCAGCCTCCTTAACATCGCTTATCAGATCCTATCTGCCGTAATATGTGAAGGTCTGAATAAGTCTTTCGTCAACAATCTGATTTGTCCATATCAGACAAGGCGATGCACTGTCATGCACAATTTCTTTAATATCGTTCCACCCTCAACACCAGAGGCACTATCTTCCAAAAGTTTTTGCAACTATTCGCGGCCGATGATATTGATATAATGCGAAGAACACTGCCTTTGTAAGAATTGAGACACAAGCGGCAAAAATGGGTATTCGTGGAAGGACAACCAACACCGATAACCCGGACGTCACAATAGACGCCTATAACTAGATGAGTTTGTTTCCTTAGACACAGCTATAAACACGGGCAAAAACACCAGCGCCAGGGCAGAGATCAGACAAAGAATAACTCTTGTTGTTCTCTCGATCAAATAAGGTAAAATTGTTCAACATTAGTTAGTAGGTATACTCACACATCAAATATATTTTGACTAACTAGTACCAGCGTGTATGGAAATTATTTGCATGTGCGTTTGTTCACTCAAAAACAACCGTCGCAAGAAATTGCCTCAACGTAACGTAAACTTCTTTTATCATGAGGATGGCGTCTTAAAATCACGTCATACAAGAAAACAACTAGCTGCAGACCCGTCCGTATCGTTGTGAATCATTAAAACCAATCCAGATGTTCTTCATTTATAAATAACTAGCGAAACCCCTGCCCGCTTCGCAGGGCTTCGGCCCGCAACGGTTCGGAAATTAGAGATTGGCAGGATGAAGAATACGGTAATCGATGGGTAGGCAGAAATGAACAATATTCTTAGAAAAATAATACCTGTATTTGCTAATCTGATGAATAATCTATTCGTTTTTCAATTCTTTTACATAATTTTTCTAGTTAATTTACCCATTAAACATATCTTCCCCAAATTTAGCTTCCTGAGAACAGGTAAGGTAATTAGGATTTTGACAGCAAGCCAGGTATAGGCATAAGTATGCTTTTAACCCTCTTCGGGATTGCACAATGTTATACATTTTCTCAAAACTAACAATTATTGGGATATTGTAAAGTGCTGCAATAAAAATATTTACAAAAAAAAAACCTTGATTCGATGTTCTAAGCTGTTTTAGATTTTCCCAAGTATTATAAAATGTATGGATTTTTGTGTATCAATGAGATTTTATTTGCTATTTTTTTTTGTTCATAAGTTTAAAATAAGAGAACTTTATTATGTTCTTTACGCATTATTTGAAAAAAAAAAAAAAATCTTAACGTCAACACTTTGCTCGGACAAGAAAAATTGAACACCACTTAAATACAAAGTCAGCCTTTTTTTTAGTCGTCAAAGGATTATTTTCTAAGAATATGACCAAGAATCACATCCCAAAGTATATGGCAGACAAATTACAGGATACCCTGTACGGTTGACCATGAGGAAAAACAGACATTTCTAAATCAAAACCACATATTTTTAAAGATTGGCCTTGCGTCTTTTTTACTTTTCAGTGAATTCAAGTCGAACAGGAAACTAAAGACGTATGCCATTGACTTCTTCACGGCTAGTCTCTAGTACTGTAAAGTTTAAGTTGATTGATGTCCCGAAACATAGTAATACTCATACCATCAGAGTTAAAAAATGTGGCGGCAGTCCTAGTACATAAATGCATAAATGCAAAAAATTCAAAAACTCCGTCTCGTTGTAAGATTAACTGCATCGTTTTCATTTGTAATTGTGTCAAACCACTCAAACGACTTGTGGGCAAAAAATTATGCAAATTGTTGCATCGATTTTAGAAAGACTTTAATCTGTACCAGCCATTATTGCACTTCAACTCAATGCTTCAATGCTTGAAAAGACATCTTGAATCAACTCATTCCGTGGATTTGCATTACAATAAAAATTGTTTGGAAGTGAAATTTGGCCTTCAGAATCAAGTGAAATTATTCCATTTCCAATGTCCAATAGTATCCGTGACTTAGGGGTTAGGTGCGTTGGCTGCTAAGCAGAACGTTGTGGGTTCGAGACCTACGCGTGCCCAAAGTTTTTTATTTCATCTTTCAGGGACACTACCTCTTGCGAAGAACTGACAAAACTTCCAAGAGTATGAAAAAGTGCTTCTCAAATTTGCCGTTCGGAATCGGCGTTAAATTGTAAATTCTTCACACGCACCCAGAGAATTATTGAAGAGAGTAAGTCACTTAGGCCTTGGGCTCTTCAAGATCTGTCGCGCCACTCTCTCTTTAATGTCCAATAATTTGCCAATGTTAGTTTCCTAAAATAGAAGTTTTTAAACCACTCCATACGTCTGCAGCAGTTGACCGTGGTATAATCGACAAAGTTTGTCCTCAGCAACAAATAGATTCAGAGCTCCAAATTCTTCAAGTTGCGGTTAAAAGCTTCAAGTAAATTTTTGTTCGCCATTGTGCTCTCATCCCACACAAATATTCGGCCATTACCAACTTTTTTGAAATATTGTAATGTCAGTTTTATGTCTAATAATGTGCTCACAACTCCAGAGAAAGAAAGACCCAACTCTCTTTTTAATTTCAGATCATATTGATGCTCAAATTAATGATAACAAAAATGATTTCCCCATTCCACCGGGTGTATCACAAAAATATATACCAC
Organism: Sphaerophoria rueppellii; assembly: GCA_920937365.1. Taxonomy (NCBI): domain Eukaryota; kingdom Metazoa; phylum Arthropoda; class Insecta; order Diptera; family Syrphidae; genus Sphaerophoria; species Sphaerophoria rueppellii. The sequence goes on from CAKKXW010000003.1 coordinate 55,110,495, forward strand.
CACTCAGACTGATCACACCTTGCATATCCAATGGTGTCATACACATTGGTACTTTTGTTGATCGTTTAACTCCGGCTCAATTGTTTGCGCAAATGTTCTGAATGGAATGCAATTTTATTATTGTCCTTAACGTAGTATTGTTGTCGAGCAACCAATTCAATTGTGGCAATGCTTTATTCGCAAAACGGTTTTTTCGTAAGCAACTGGCACATTTGTAGTGTCCGTAGCTTAGTGGTTAGGTGCGTTGGCTGCTAAGCAGAACGTCGTGGGTTCGAATACTACTCGGGCCCAAAGTTTTTCATCTTTCACGGACACTGCCTCTTGCGAAGAACTGACAAAACTTCCAAGAGTATCATCTGTCATGAAAAAGTGCTTCTCAACTTTTCCGTTCGGAATCGGAGTTAAATTGTAGGTCCCCTCAATTCTTCACACGCACCTAGAGAATTGTTGATGAGAGTAAGCAACTTAGGCCTTGGCTCTTCAAGAGCTGTCGCGCCACTCTATTTTTTTTTTTTTTTAACTGGCACATTTCAATTTGACAATTTGAAAGCATTCAATTCCCCATCAGATTGGCATTTGCAATGACTATTGACTCAAAGCTAAATAATGTCTGTTTGTGGCTTAAATTTGAGCACACCATGTTTTTCATTCAGACAATAATTATACCTGGAATACCTCCAGTTCGTTAGTGTTGATTAAATTTTATTAATGACACATTCCATCAACATTCAAAACGTTATAAATAACAAATACGTACCCACTAAAAATAAATAGGGTATACATACATATTTTCATACTCTAGAAATTTCATATATCAAAACAACGTTTGCCGGGTCAGCTAGTTCAAATATAATATCTTTTTTTTTTGTCGAAGAAAAATTATATTTGTCAAACAAATTTTCTTCACTGACATGTTTTTTTATTTTTTTATTGAAAAAAAATGTTTGACAACATTTTCAAACAAAACTGAGTGTTCGTATATTGATCAGTTTTTTTTTTGTAGTGCGAAATACAAAATTTTTAACATTTTTTACCAATTGAACCATTTGTGATTTGAACAGTATACATTTTATGTAATTAGGAAAATCGGTCAACCAGTGTGCCCGGTTAGCACAAAAATTAAGCTGTTCTTTTATATATATAGATATATTTACTCTACAATGGCTGTCTCATAAAGACAATTGTTTTCCTCATTTGTTCTCTTCTAATATTTTTTCAAATCATATTTATTTAATGAGTAAAAACATTTAACATACCTAACGTTTATATAACTTCAAGGAAAATCAAGACACTAATACTTAATGTTATTGTTTTGCAAAACTTTACTTTTCTAGAATAATAACTTGCCAAAAATGAAATGTTTCTCGGAAGAAAGTCCCCGCTAGGACTTATTATTTCAAAACTCTAACAATACTATTTTCTCAAAAAATACTCAACTTTGGAAAATCTGAATAAACAAAACATTTATCAACATTTTCGAAAAGTTCCATCTACCTTAAGTCAACTAAGGGCTCAAAACTTCAAGTCAACCTCCGACCATTTCAAAACATCTCCTCTCATATCTATTTTCCATTTTGTTTTTGTTCTTTTTTTACTCTCGAAGAAGAAAATCACTTAAAAAACTTCTGACTGTGCAAAATTTTTGATTCGTTCCGTCATCAGAAAACTGTTTGCGTTTCCATTTGTGTGTTTTCTTATGTGCATGAAAAATTCGTCAACATTTTCCCAAATCAAATTCCACATTAGCCTTGTCATTATGCAAAAGTTCAAAATAACCTCCCGCCTCCCCTTCGCCACTTTGTCCATACGCACTCGATGCAAGAACAAGACGACGAATATGACTTGAACAAACTTTTCATAAGAACAGTTGAAAGCCCGCAAACTAAAAAGGTAACAAAAGACAAAGGTAAAGGTAACTAACCCATCGTCATCATCAGGCCGATGCCAGCGCCCTCTCACACATATTTATTTATACAAATGTAAAACTAGACGAATTCTCATGTATACTCGAACAGAAGAACAGACTTTCAATTTAACCAATTTATGAAGTAAGACGAAACAACATCCGAACCAAGATTGTTGCGGGTGTGGAAGAGGTTCGCTCCCACCACTGAAACACCAATATCCAGGACCTTCTCAACCTTGAAGTCTTCTTCGGGCTGTGAGTAAGAATTTGCATAATGGAAAGTTACATTTAGATAATTTTCTTTGTTGTTTCTCGGCGTTTCACGTCCTGTACGTTGTCGTTGTCATCATGTTGTACACTCTAGGTTGGTTTAACACACCGAAAGAGGAGCAGAATCCGAGCATCAGTTCCATGGTTTGATGCTATTACTACCGCTAGTTGGTTAGCTGTGTGGTAGTTGCAATGGTTTGTTCGTAGTTTTGCTTTCGAAACTCAATTCAAGCGTTTTGTGGATATAAACTTTGGAAGAAAGTTTTGCAAAATCGAAAGGTATTAAATACTCTTGGCTGGATTCTCTTGCGCTCCGCACGCTCCCGTTTTCTATTTTAAATACAATTCAAAGAAAGGAAAGAGGACAAAGACCGAGGCGAGGCTAAAAGATAAGATGAGAGATCGTCACTTCAATGCCACAATGATAACTACTTCTGGAAGTACTTTTTGAATTTAAACATGAAATGAAATTTAAATAATTCCACATAGTGTTTATGTGTGATGGCAATGAAAAGAGCCGAGCATAATAGCGAAACCCGATGTGCCAAAAATTCCAGGTAGACTCTTATGCCGGAGGACAAATGTCTGACTGGCAAAATAAGTTTTCTTGAAATGGCAGCATAAACAATTTGAGAAAGAAAATAGGAAAACGAAGAAAAAAAACCATAATCAAAATGTGCTTGGGATAATGGGAAATTTAGTAAACATATCAAAGGTCAGTCCAGAGAAAGGCAATAAAACCGCAGTTCTGGGAGCAAATGGAGTTTCTTGAGGGATTTGAATTCCCAAAGGCTGAGCTAACTTCGGTTGTACTAGTATCTCCTGAGGTTTATTTCACTCTATCAGAGTAACCCATTTCAAAACAGAAGAAAGAGATTCAGGCTGAAGTTAAGGTGAGAATTTTCATTAGTGATAACTTGTGGATTTATTTAACATTTAGATACAGGCTAGCAGAGAAATTGTGTAATAAATTTATAGTTAACAGCGTTTTTCTGAAACGTGGCACACATTTGGAGAGGATTTTATGGAGTGAGCCTATTTTTCTCGTAAAGCTTTACAAAGAATGACGACGATATTGATGACAATAATTTATCATTTTGAAAATTGCATAGACTGTGGCCCTGTTACTATCTAGAAAGTCTGATGGTAATCGAATATTTTGACCGAAAACTAATTCCGAGCCACTTGCTCCGTATTTCTCGCGATAAGTTGCCAGCGTTCGAGAAATCCATTTGGGGTTGTATACCGGTAGTATGGTAGTGCCTAATTCCAAGGCGATAACAAAGTTCCAAATTCAAATTTAGATCCTTGTTTAGAAACTATGACTGACGGTACTCCAAAACACAGCGTTTGTCACTGTTTCCACCTTAATATGTTGAATTGGAATTGCCTCGAGTCATCGAGTGTAAGATCGAAGGTATCGAAGGTGACAAGGGCCTTACAAAATCTATATTGATTTCGTCGTACCGTTTCGAAACTGGACTTAGATTTTTAAATAGGCTACGGACATATTTGGAAATGTTTGATTTCTGACAAGCTATACCTACAAGCTATGGCCTAATTGCGACAATCATTATTGATACCTGACCGCCTTGACGGATTTTTAACACCTTGCTGAAACTATCTTCCCATATGCTTTTGGTATGAATGCTCGTGGACAATTAGTTGAGTTTTCATATAAGATTGGATCCAGAGAACTAGGAATTGAGGAATGTTAAGCCATTCAAACTTTAAGGATGTTTCGGAAGAACGTGTTTTGTGCAAGTCATGATTATTACGATTTGCTTTGGCGATAGTTGGCATTTGATATTTCATCCAATGTCGAAAATGTGTCTGCCACGATAGGTATTCTCATTCCAAGAAATATTCTGAATGTCAGTTAAAAATTTTCCAATATGGCGAGATAACGCCATATCCGCTCTTTCCAGTAAAGCAAAAGTTAGAGGCTTATGATCCGTAAAAATAGAGTCGGGCTGAGTTTCAAGAAAATAACGAATATGTTTGATAAGGAGGTAAATAGCTAAAAGTTCTCTATCATAAGTACCCTATTTGCGCTGAGTGTTAATTCGAAATCCGACGCACGCATCGAGACATACTGAATATTTAGCATTGGAAATTGGGAATGATAGAAATGTAGCTCAACAAAGCTCCGCCTTGGACTGGTGACATATCAATAGCTTTTTTTATCACTCTTTGCCTTTTTCCCTTTGGGTAAGTCTGTCAATGGAAACTGTATTTCGGGGGCCTGAGAAACAGATCTTCTATAAAAATGTAGGTAACATTCCTAAAAACTAACTCAGAAATATTTTTAGGGAATTTGACATTTATGATTGCTTTAACTTAACTCGATGGTGAGTTTATTCTTTTCTCAGATCTGAGTTGCCCGAGAAAAGTATCACTGCTTTTGGCAAAGTTGCATTTGTCTGTGTTAACTGCAAATGTTTAGTTTTCTAAATGTTGGAATAAAATCTTGAGCTGATCTAAGTGTTCGGTTGAGTCTTTTCATGCGTCCAGGATGTGTTGTATGTTTGTAGTCGATAAAGTAACAAACAAACAAAAGTCCTACTTTATAAATGATGCCAAATTGTTCTTCCGTGTACTGATTGTGCAATAGGAGGTTCTGAAAATAAAATAAATAATTATAAATAGCAAAAAACATTGATTTCAATTAAGGTTAGTTTGTAGTGGCTGTCTTGTTGTTGTTGACTCACTTAGACCTCAAGTATCCATTTTGATTTGATTTCAATTTACTTAATCGACATTTTTTTTAAATTAAGGAAACTGAAATTTCTCTCTATTTTTCGTTTCATTTCCTATTAATTCTTTTGTATTATATTTAAGGCTGAACTCCTGCTTAAGCTTTTGGACCAAGACATTGTTTACACTCGAACTCTTGGGCACGATTCTATGTGCATGAAAATTTCGCTTTATGTATATTGGGTACATTACGGTCTCGGTCAAAATTAGACCTGTGTCACTTGCGATATCTTATTGTATGTGCATATGGTTTTCAAATGGAATACTGGAAAATTCTAAAATGGGTTTTCGAATGAAAAATAGAAAGTTCTTGATGAAAAACTCGGAAAAGTCATTGGTTTTCAAAGGGAAAATTAAATGAATTTGTAAGTGCAGGATTTGCAAATGGAAAAATCTTATCCTCAATGCATTTTAATAAAATTTTCACTTTAGATATAGCCTGATTTTTGTGACAGTCTAATACGTGAAAGTCAGCAAATAAGGTGGATCTGGACAGTCGAAAGCTGTATGGATGATTTTGTGAAATAGTCAAAACACAACAGCAGAACGAGAATTTGAGAAACTTTTCATGCATTTTGCTGCATGCTTTAATGGAAGCAGAAAATTAGTTGTAAAGCTAAGAAAAATTCAGATAGGTATGTAGTTCTCTATTTGGATTCAAGCAAATCACGTTGCAGTTGAACAATATCTGTGTTGGTTATAATTATTTTGAAGTTGCTCTGAAAGGTGGCAAGACGAGGTTCGCTGGGTCGTCTAGTTATATATATTTAAATAGAATGAGGATTTCAAAATATTGAATGAATAAGCCATTGACAAGTTTGAAAAATATTCTTCAAACCTAACGTCACCCTGGTATAGTCAACAATACCACAAGGAGTTGTAATGGCTGCTTAGGGAATATCGGCTTTATCAATGATGATGGCAAAAGTCTTGAATGTGGGAAACAGGGAAGGGTAGCTATTAGCTTAAGTGGTAACGTTGAGCAAATGATAATCTCCGCATAGTCACCAATTTTCATCAAAACTTAATGCAAAAGAGTTTCCTAATGGCTGCTGCTTGCCCGGCATAACTCTTGTTGAAGTAAGAAATCAAATTCTTCTTTAGCGGTTTTGTTTATCTAGACGATAAACAGACATCAAATCCTATATCTTCAATAGTAAATTGGTCGTCAACGAAACAAATGGTCGGAACGACAACAGACTATGCATTGAGAGTTTGAACGTGCAGCTCAAAAACTTAAATCTGTCACGCAGTATAAGGTAGACATTACTACAATCCAGGAAATACGATGGATAGGATCAGGAACAATGAAAAGGAAAAATTGCTTCATTTATTATAGCTTTCATCTAAGGATGCACATATTTGGATGCGGATTTTTCGTGGGAATTTGGCTTAAATCGAAAGTCATGGATTTCAAGCCAATTAGTGATCGCCTGACTGTAATCTGCATCAAAGCCACACAACATAACATCAGTATAATATGTGCACACGCCCCTACCGAGGAGGAATTTTACAACCTCCTGGGAATAGCCTACGGAGCCTGTCCAAAGTACGTCAAAATAGTACTCGGAGATTTCAATGTAAAAATCGGGAAAGAAGACATCTTTGACGGATTACTTGGAAAGGACAGTCTCCACGAAGTCACAACAGATAACTGCACGTTTGCAGATACTGCAACGGAAAACAAGAGCAGCAAGAGAAGAGTACCGAAATAAAGGAGAAATGAGAAAAAGACCCTGCGAAGGAAGTTAAGTATCCGCAGTTTCTCAGCTCAAAGATCTAGAAGAGTCTTGGGCCAAGAAAAACACAGGCGTTACATTAAAAGGTCGAAGCAATTAGCTTCTGGTTTCAAAACCGGAACACAGTCTGTCGAAACAGTGAAAGAAATCTAGTCACCGAATCACAGGCAATTGTGGATGTTTTCAAGCAGCACTTACAACAGCTGCTGAATGCGCAAAATATCGAGCGAGCTAATGACGAAAGAGAAGCTAGACCAGTCAATGAAGACCCAGTCACCGTCCCCATCGCAGGAGAGGTACAAAGAGCCATCCAAAAGCTAAAAATTAACAAGTCCAGCGGGTCGGATGGCAGAACTCTTTAAATATGGAGGAGGTGTTTTGATGCACCAGGTCATCAACAAAGTGTGGGAGGAAGAATACATGCCGATAAGCTCCATACGCCCCATCTACAAAAAAGGCTATCCGATGTCATGCAAAAACTACCGTGGCATATCCCTGCTTAATTTGCATACAAAATCCTATCCAACGTACTGCGTGAGTGTCTTAAACCTTTCTGTAACACAATAATCGGCACGTACCAGTGTGGCCTTAGGCCAGGCAGAACCAATAGACCAAATATTCAAACTGAGGCAGATCTTGGAAAAGACCAACGAATTTCAAATCGAAACCCACCAACTTTTCATCGACTTTAAAGCTGCGTATGATACCATCCACCGCCAAGAGCTTATGATGGCGAAGTCTGAATTTGGGATCCCGAAAAAACTAATCCAGCTGTGCCGCATGCCACTAAACAATAATACGCAGTGCAGTGAGCAAATGGGTAATAGCTCATCCCAGTTATTCCAAACATGCGCAGGGTTTAGAAAAGGAGATGCGTTTTCATGTGCCTTCTTCAACTTAGGATGCCAGAGCGCTGGGTTTCGGTGACTGGAGGGTGCATGTGAGGGACCGTTTACGATGGAAGGCTGCAGTATCTCAGGCTGAGATCCTTCAAATATTGGGAGCCGGATAGTAAGTAACTATTTCTTTGATAAAATTATAAATTCTAAAATGTTTTCCAAAATTCTCAACAAAGACATTCACATTTTAACAATTTCTTATGGTCCTAACGCAATTTTGTGAATGTAGAATTTTCGAATTAAAAATAAAATTTAAATATTGAAGATATAAAATTTCGCTTCTTAATTCTTACATAGCCTAATCTTCCTATTTGTTAAAGAAGTATTAATTTGTAATTTTATCAATGAACATAAGTAAACTAAATTAAACCTATATTCGTGGCTGAAAACCTCTAATAAAATTCGTAAGATCTACTCGTACTCTAATTTTCATACCAATTACGCAAATAAATTGTCAGTGTTGGATCTCGCACAACCAAAATTTCAACTGAAGTGTTCTATTGAGTAAAAACAAATGTAATTATTGCTCAATATATTATGGAAACCACTTACCTATGTACCTATGCAGTGGAACGATTTTCTGGAAAAATTAAATCTAAACACTTTAAACAAAATCATTAAACATAAATAACTTATTAAAGTTGAACTCAACTTTTCGTATAAATTAATTATGGTGAAAATTCAAGAACCCTCAAAAGGAATCGAGTAAGTCAATACAATTCAAAATAATTCAATTCATGTTTCAAGCACCCAATTTCGTTTGATTTATATTGTGCATGAGTTCATGTTACAATAATTAGATACATTATTCCATGTAGGAATGGGAGGATTAATTTTGATGCATGTGCATATGGAATACACGTGTTTTGCATAGCAAAGTGATTCAGGAATACCTCAAATGTAACTCTGTCTATTGAAACGTGTTTTAGAAATCCTTAGATAGGTATCAATGAACTTTCACATTTATGACGTTTATTTCCAATTTCATGGTCTGCCATCAATTGATTTAAGGCAAAATTTAATAATTTCTGGCCGCTACACGTTAATGTTGTCATTTGACCCTTTGTTTTGGATAATATTGACTTCATTTTACCTCCTCGGCCGCTCTCGACCTCAGCCACCGCCCTGCTCGCCGGTGTATGAAAAAACAAATATTGATATTTTGGACTAATGAAGGACCCAATCAATCTTCAAACATTTGTCCTTTTCATCTGACCGGCCCGAGTCATTAAAAACAGAAATATTTTCGTTTGTCCTTGTACATTATATTGCGACATACCAATAAGTGTATTTCCGTGTGTTTCGTCATAATTTTGATTGGGCTCGTTGAAATATTATCTTTCAACATTTTCCTCATTTAGGGGAGTTTATATTTATCAATCGGACTAGTCATGATGAATGTTTCGCGTGCATTTTAATCCTGAATATCTCATATTTCTAGAAATGACGACGTTGTCGCGTTGACGGGTCTGATGTCTCCTTGTCAAACTGATGTTAATGAGACTGGTATGCATTCTGGATGTGGTGGCGTATGTGTATATGAATGTATATTTGATATGAGCATATATTTATTGAGAGCTCCCTCTGTGATGGGTTTGGTAGTGCATAAAGGCATGTTAACTTTTGATTTGGGGAAAATGTGAAATGCAGAATTAATTAAAATGACCGCCCGATGGAAGCCAGACATATTTTACAATTATTAACTTGTAGGAATCTTAATTGCTCAGGTATGAGCAGAAACTTTTATGAATCGGTTCAAAAGTGAACAGTCTCCAGACTGTAAGGAACTGGAAAGAAGCCTTAAAAATCGTTAAGGTGCATGAATTGGATAAATCGCAGTGTAAAGTTATTGGTGCATTTGGTGTACACTCTTAATAGAATGAACTACTTGGTACTTAAGTTCAAGCTCCTCATACTTAGGGTGCTGCGCTTAGCAAAAATGCTCGTTACGAAACTTGATTGAATTTTTAGAGAAAACGCGGTCACTGAGGCGTATACGTAACCAAAATCGAGATAAAATAACGACGAAAGAATAAGATGAGAAAGAAGAAAATATATAAAAAGTTGAAAACAAAATTATTGGTTGGATGAATCCTCACGAACACCCGCGTTGCCGGTGTGGATTTCTAAATGATTTTTTTAAGCCAATTTGAAAAGAAAAATGAAAGCATGGGATTCTGTGCGTTGTCATTTTCAACCTAAAAGTTTTTTTTTTGCTAAGACTTAAGAACTATGGGAATCCAACGCGGAACGACGTCCAAGAAAAGAAAGACCGTGATTCACGTGGAGCATACAGGGGGTAGAGCACCTGAACAAACTAGACGTGCAAAACTAGAGACAGCCAGCTAGCGAGCTGGCTGGAGACGTTTGCTGGATGAGGTCCTGGTGCGACCTGGACCATAGCGCCACCATAAGTAAGTAAATAAGTAACTGTTCAAAGAATCTGCTTTTCGCTTAGTGGAGAGCTTAATAGATTGTACATGCATATAACTTAAAGAGATTAAATAAAACTGCGATCATTTTTAAAGTCGAAAAAGGGCACACGCTTTAAAAAAACAAATTTGCTTCGTTTATTGAAAATAAGAAATCCATCCGAGTATATGCTCGAGGCCTACTTCTTCAGAAAACTTCTACTCTAATGTTAAATATCGCAAGCGTGCGTCCAGCACTCCATTTTCATTAAACCATTGCAAAAGGGCAAAAACCTCAAGTTAACCTCCTTGACTCCTTATTATCATTATCTCCTCTCCTTCTCCATCCTGATAATACATGCAGGAAACATGCACCAGCCTTCTCAATTGTTTGGTATTGGTCTGAATGATAACATTTCGAACCCGTCCATCTTTCCCCTGACTGAGCTTTAGTCTCCGTAGCAATGTCCACGCTGATGGTGAAAAATTTTCACTTTTGATGATGCAAAGGTACCTTCGCCATTTCTTGCACTTCAGCAGCGTTGTTGGGTACACTTTCCTTCACCTTATCGAAAAATGAGAAAACATTGCCTTCCATTCCTTCGTATCTTGTGGCTGGTAGATCACCTGTAATGAAAGGTAAAGCAAGTGTTAGTGGTTCATCCACCAAAGAAATGTCGCGACTGTTGAATGTAAATAGGATCATCATTAAGATAGAACGGCCTTGATTTCGGTCGGGGTCAGGTGTGAGCAACTGCTCATTACTCCTATCACTCTTGTTAAGTAAAAATTCATTGATTTCACTGCAGCCTCATAAATGCCGCCATAGGTGCAGCTAGTGTCATGAATCTCCTTTCCGTCCCCTTCACACTTATATAAAGGAATTCATCCTTCCAGTGCCGAAAAAAATTGTGCCCTTGTAGTTTTGTCCTTACACACCTTCCACTTATAGCAAAAATATTTCGTAGCAAGAGATAAATGCCGCTATCGACAAACTTGAGACCATATCATTGTGTCCGCCGTTTTTTCTTGACATAATAAAACAATGACCCAGCCTTTTTGCCTTACTACTTACTTCTTACTGCGTAGAATAAAAATGAAAGTAAAAACGCCTTTCCAGGTACTATACTCTCTCATTAGGTAATTTACGCATTGATTATATCGAACGCAGGGATCAGGGCCTCACCCAACAAACTTCTCCAGCCAGTTCGGTCACTAGCTAGCTGTCTCCAGTTTTGCACGACAAGTTGGTTCAAGTTCTCTACCACCTGTGTGCTCCACCTGAGTCGCGGTCTTCCTCTTCTACGTCCTTCCGGATTTGAAGACTTTACGAGCATTATTTTCCATTCGTTCAGCATGACCCAACCATCTAAGTGGTTAGACCTTAACTTTTCTGGCTAGGTCAGTGTCGCTGTATAGCTCGTACAGTTCTTGGTTGAATCTTCGTCTCCATTCTCCATTAATGCAGACAGGTTTAAAAATCACTCGAAGAATTATTCTCTCAAAGCAGCCCAAAGCGTTGTCATTAGATGTTGTCATGGTCCATGTCTCTGCACCATATATGAGGACCAGTATGATGAGAGTTTTTTAGAAAGTCGGGAGAGGACTTTATTACTCTTATTGCCTTCTAAGTCCAAAGAAGCAGCGATTGGCAAGAGTGATTCTTCGTTTGATTTCAGCGCTGGTGTTCTTGTCTGAGTTGATAACAGATCCCAGGTAGACAAAGTCCTTAACTACCTCGAAGTTAAATCTCTCTACAGCATTAACTTGGTCTTGCCCTCGTTAACCGCTAGACCCATCTTCCTGACCTCCGTCTCAAGACTCCACTGACATCACGCTGTGTTCCTCCAATTATGTCAATGTCGTCTGCGTATCCTAGTAGCTGGATGGACTTTTGAAAGATTTTGCGGTGTTAACATTGGAGCTTTGCACAATCTTTTAAAGAATGAAGTTGAAGAAATCGCATGACAACGCATCGCCTTGTCTAAAACCTTTTTTGACATCAAAAGCGTCCGCTAGGTTTTTTTCCGACCATGATGGAACATCGTGAGTTTTCTATTGTCATCTTACACAGACGGACGAGTTTTTCTGCGATGCCAGTATGTCTATAGACGCTGTCATACGCGGCCTTGAAACCGATAAAAAGGTAGTTGGTATCGATTTGAAGTTAATAGGTCTTCTTCAAGCTCTGGCGTACAGTAAATATTTAATCGATGGTGGACTTTCGGGGTCTGAAGCCACACTGATAAGGACTTATCTGGTTGTTGACGAAGGGCTTCAAACAATCACACATCACGGCAGACAAAATCTTGTAGGCGGTGTTAAGTAGACTTATACTACTATAGTTGGTGCAGTTCAGGGGATCTCCGTTTTTGAGGATCGGGCATAAGACACTGTGGTTCCATTCATTGGGCATGCTTTCCTCCGACCAAATTTTGCAGATGAGCTGGTGCATCTCCAGTTGCCTTGTGTTGTATGCCTCTTGTTTAGCTGCATTAGCCCGCTCTCATCGTCAAACCAGGGGTTTTGTTGTGGTGGCCGTGTAAAACCTAGCACTTCAGAGGCCGGCATCTCTGATGGCTACTTGGCAGAGTTGGCAATGGTTGGCTGGCAGCACAAAATATAGAGAAGCTTGTGACTTCTAAGGAGATTTTCGGAGACACGGTCGGAAAAGGATCCAGCAATCTCTTGCGATTGTAGCCTCTTGAAGTCGAATTTTCTCCTAGCATTTTCGCGTGTTGGCCTTGATCGCGATACCGGCATTCGTACCTTGGCAACAACAAAGGTATGTGCGGAGAAGTGTCGTGCGTCCATCGAAATGTGATCAATCTGGATGACGGTTGATTGGTCAGGAGATTTCCATGTTCCCTTGTACATTTCGAGATGTGTGTGCGTGTACTTGCTACCATAACCTTTCGCCCCGCAGCGACGACGATTAGCCTAAATCCGTTATCGGAGGTGGTGTCGTGTGGCTATGTCATCCGATTGTTCCACCTAAGATTTCTTATCTACCCAGCTTAGCATTTAAATCTTCAAGGACGATTTTAATGTCATAGCTAGGCCATTGCTCAAAGGTCTTGTGGAGGAGCTCGTAGAACCTGTCTGTGGTGTCATCACCCTTTTCTTCAGTGGAGGCGTGAGTGCAGATGAGGCTGATCTTGGTGAATTTACGGATTGTCGTGATGCGCTCATTCACTGAGTTGAAACTCGAGCTCTTCCTCCTGAGTCGAGTCCCAACTACAAATCCACATTCAAATAGACGCTGATTTTGTTCCCGTAGCAGTCGCCGTAGTAAATATCGCAGTTGTTCATTTTACGTAGGCGAACAGGCAGTTCATCCTGACTGGAACTGTAGACGTCACCGTTGTTTCCGTCTTGGGAGTTCTTCCGCTACCACCTGTTGCAAAGGAGGCATGGCTAAGTGGGCGCATACCTCCTCCCCCTCTCTCTTTGTTCCCGCCAACAATTTCCCACTGGGGTTAGATACCAATCTTCGTTGAAGGTACTGGGCACCCGATGGCCACCACGGGGAGGTCGAGAGTCTAAGTTGATAGATAGAGGTTTCATGTTGGCGCTTGTGTCCTCTTGAATTCACGTGTCTACCCATACGCACATCATCGACTTAAATCTGCCTCAACCTCAGTCAATTCAAGGACGAAACTCTTTATCTTAATAATAATAATATAAAAACAACATTTTCGAATCACAATTATTGTATTATAGAACAAATGTACTAAATTTCATTTAATTCAAAACCGAAGTGATATTATAAGGGTTTCGTTTTCACCCTTTGTACGGATCCTTAAAAATTTGAAAACTGTTTTTCTGTGTCTCATTGCAGTATACAGGAATTCAGACAGTGTACACCGAAACCTCTGTTTAAACCGCTGACATAAAGCGTCAGCTATATAACGTTTTATAATTTCGTAAATGGTTACACTTATGTAGCTCATGTCTGATTTGACAAATAATTAGTTTTATCCTTCCGATGAACGAATATGCTTGAACAACGCTGGGGAATTATGCGACATTACTTTGGAAATCCTGGTAATGTTGGAGAATGTGTGCGAAAATTGTGTACGGATTTTGGAAGACGAGAAGCACCGTCAGCCCCGTATGGTCGTTATCTTGTGAAAAAAGTGAAAGAATCTGGCATCCTCATCATTAACAAAGCATGAAAAGCCATAAACAGTTCGTACACCTGAGAATATTGCTCCTTGTGGCAGAAAGTGTGCATGAAGCGCCATCAACATAAATACACTGTCGTTTTCAGCAATTGAACATTTCGGAGACATAATTGAGACGAATTTTGCATAAAGACCTTGGTGTGACGCCATACAAAGTCCAATTGGCTCAGTAGTTGAAGCCAACCGACCATCCAATGTGTTTTCACTTCACTAAGTGGGCCTGCGATCGACTTAGAGAAGATGCCGATTTATTTTAAAAAAAATCATATTTTCAGATGAAGCTCATTTTGATCTTGGCGGGTATGTAAACAAGCAAAATTGTCGCATTTGGGGCACAGAAAACCCGCACGCATACATTGAAAAGCCGATACACCCAAAACGAGTCACTGTTTGGTGCGGATTTTGGTACAGAGGCATAATTGGGCCATTTTTCTTCAAAAATGAGCAAAGAGTGGCCGTAACAGTCAATGGCGATCGTTATCGGGCCATGTTGAACGAATTTTTGTTCACAAAAATTGAAGAGGAGGATATTGGCAACATTTGGTTTCAACAGGACGGCGCTACGTGCCACACAGCCGAAGCTACACTCGATGTTTTGCGCCCTGTTTTTGAAGATCGCATCTATCAGCCGCAGAGCTGATGTCGTTTGGCCACATCGGAGCTGCGATTTGACACCGTTAGACTATTATTTGTGGGTTGCCGTAAAAGATGATAAGTGTTACGCCGATAAGCCAGAGATAATTGACGCTTTAAAGGACAATATTCGTGAAGCCATTGGTGAAATACAGCTGCACACAATCGAAAATGTGCTTAAAAATTGGACCGATCGTGTAGGCTACTGCATGGCCAGCCGATCCAGCCATTTGAAAGAAATTATAATACGGAAGGATTGTACTTTCAAATACAACAAAAAATTTGAGAAAAGATTCACCAGTTTTCTCATAACATTTTCAAAGAAAAAAAGTTATTTGGCGGACCCTTAATATGGTTATGAATAATCACTTAAGGAACGTTTTTCCCGAGTTTCAACTCTAAAAGAAATCTCTACTTCCCATTCAATTTCTTGGCTAAAGGCTAATCTGATGATAACTTCACTCATCTCATTGTTTATAACTCTGCAAAAACCTTCACTTAACATTCAAGAGCGAAAATGAAAGCAATATAAATCTCGATCCACATCAGCCAGCCATACAACTTATTGCATTTTCAAAAAGCAATACCAACAACAAGTTCAATTTCCGTGGCAACTAAATACCTTTCACTTGCAAGCAGACACGAGTATCATTTATCCAACTTAAGAAGCAACAATGTGTTCATTCATTTTAATATGTTATTGGTTGGAAAGAGAAAAAAAAAGACTAAAAAGCAGACTACAACGTCAAAGATGATGATGAAGACGACAGCGACACAGAAGAAAACGTCGTCATGGTCGTTGTTGAAGTTATCGACTACGCCAAGGAACCAAGTGCTCCACTCATTGCAAAGAGTACTCATTCAACTTTCTATATACTTCAGGATGCCATCGGTATCCTTATTTGTAACCCATATCACATGCAATTACCTGTACAATCAATTTCCTCCTTCTGAGTTTCGGAGTGGTTTGTGCTCTTCTCTTCGTGTTGTAAAGTTCTTCGTTTTCATTTTCATTTCAGTTCTTGGGGTTTCTTCATTTTAATAAAGCAACCATATCCAGTAAGAGCAAAGGAACGCTTTGTGGAATGGAATTTTGGTATGTAAGACAGACCTTAAAGAGCACACTTCTATTTTGAGCAATATTTGATTCACTTCCTGCATTGAAGAAAATTATCTTTATACAAAAAACGAACAACATTGCCTCCGTGGTGTCTTGTAGAAAAAGTTGTCTTTTGCATGCAACGCTGGAGACAATTCGGAGTGTGTGACGTTTATTCTATGGGTTTTGGGTAATGGCAACAAATTTTTTGATTCCCACATCTCTATCGCGTATTTCATTCACCCAATTGTGCATATTCTTTAACAGTTGAGCTCAAAAGTTTGAAAACTACATTTTTTTAAGACCTTTTTTCTGCTAGTTTACTAGTAAAAGCCGAAAAGCAATCAATTTCAAACGTTTGCAAATCATGATAATTTCTTCTTTTCCGTAATTGGTACCCTATTCGTCAAACTTCGTCAAATCGACATAGCGGATCATATCTCGAAAGACAAAGTGTCTGCTATACAAAACTTTGTTTTACAAATCTATCTATTCTACGGCGCCGAGTGCTGTACAATAAGTAAAAAAGTGGAAATTGATACTGGGTACTTTCGAAAGAAAAACTCTTCTACGGATTAATAGAGAAGGAGGTTCGAGCGCGAATTGTACTATCTGTACCAATATGTGGATGTAGTCCAGGAAGACGATTACATTGACTCGGCCACATCGGGCAAATGCACGACAACGCTCCAGCCATCTCATTGCCGCCTCCAGGTTCAAGACTACAAGGAAGACCGTCCCTGATGGAAGATTGCAGTGTCTCCGACTGTGATCCTTCATGGATTAAAAGCCTCTTAATTAGGTAAGTAAGAGTTTTTTTTTCTTAAGTGTTGCCAAAGTGGTGTTGATATCAGAATGATCATTGGAAATTGGAACAGTTGAAATGAAAAAAAAAAATCAAACTCACTAACTTACTTACTTAAGGTTGTCCTTTGTTGTTTTTTGTTGTCCTTTGTCTTCCTCTTCTTCATTCCACGGAAATGGAGTCGAAGACTTCCGGGCCGGGGAGTTGGTGTCCATCTGCACCAACTCGAAGAACTTTATCTTCTCGAAACAGCGTCAGCCACTTTCATCCGATTTTGTATGTTTCCTTGCTTCTGTATCATACAGCAGAACGGGGGTGATAGGGGTGCTGTAAGGTCTTACCTTGGTTGATCGAAAGAGGGCTTGATGACCAATCAATTGCTTTCTTAGCCCAAATCCAGCGATTAGCAAGAGTTTTTCTTCGTCTGATCTCGATATTGGTGTTCTTGCCCGTGTGAATAGCGGCTCCTCTACTGCCTCGAAGTTATAAGCTTCTATTGTGACGTTTTGTCCGAACCATCAGTGTTGAATGTCCATCCTCGAAAACTCCATTACTTCGTTTTGCCCTCATTTACTGCTACACCCATTTTTTTCCGGTACTGTCTCAATTCTAATAAAAGCATCATTGACATCACGCTGTGATCTTCCTCTTATGTCAATATCATCGGCTTACGCGAGAAGTTGAACAGACCTTTGCGTCTGGTGTTGGTGATGGAGTTTTGCACTATTTGCTCAAGCACGTTTGAAAGAAATCTCCTTGCATTAATCCTTCTTTGACATTGAATGATTCCATAAGTTCGTTGGAAACCTTGATGGAGCAGCCAGCGTGAGTTCTTCATCGTCATTTTGCACAAGCGAACGAGCTTGGCAGTGAGCCAAAACTAGACATAGTTTTATACAGTTTCGTCTCTGTATCTGCAGATACTGTCATACGTGACCTTAAAATCGATATAAAGTTGGTAGGTGTCGATTTTGAGTTCATAGGTTTTTCTCCAGGATCTGCCGCAAAGTGAAAATTTGATCGATGGTTGACTTTACTGGTCTGATTGATAAAGATCAATAAGATTATTGACCAAAGACTTCAGACAAGTACATGATTTCTCTGAAGTTGGCGCAGTTCTTCAGGATCGGGCAGACAATGCTAAGGTTACATTCATCGGGCATGCATTCTTCCGACCATATCTTACAGTTGATTTGGTGAATTCTTCTTCTTAGATCATCACCTGCAGCTTTGAGAAGCACGGCACTTAGACTATCGGCTCGAGCAGCTTTGTTGGATTTCAGCCAATTGCCGACTTCACTTCGTTTATAGGTCGGGTTCATAGAATGTATAGGAATTGTGTGCTATCATCGTGTCCAACGAATGGCTCCTGTCTAGAAGCGGGTCCGTCGTCGCCGTTATACAGACTACAAAAGTGGTGTTTCAAAATCCTCAGCTCCGACTGCGAATCTCCTGTGGTGTAACCTTGCTCATCTCTGCAGGCATCTGCTCTTGCTCGATGGCCTTGAGCCAGCTGTTTTTATTCCTGCTATTGGCTCTCTCAATATCCTGGATCTGACGCTTCGCATGCAACCTCTTTTTTCTCCTGAGAAGCCCGTGTTCATTCTCTCTTCTTTTTTGCTCGTAGAGCAACTCTTGTGCCTCTATAGACCTCCACTTGGTACACTTCCTACTTGGCTGCATAGGCCTGCCTATATTCTTCCTTTAAACCAGGAGTTTCGCTTTGGTGGCTTTGTTAAACCTAACACATTAGAGGAGGAATGTCTAACTACTTTCTGGCAGTGGTCCTCGGTACTTGATATTGGCGGTATAGGAATCCTTAAGAGTTTACTTTGTCACAATGTTTCTTTATCGATCTTGTGATTGGAGAACAACGTGCTTTCTACCAAAACATTTCGCCCAAACATGTTAGCAAAACGCAAAAACAAGAAAATCTACAAAATTTGTATTTTTTTTTTTTTTTACGTTTTTTTAGGACACCATGAGTTTGGCTGAGTATTTTAAAAACCTTCAGGGTTTATGCTCTCAAAATAGACAACGATATTTAAACAATTTTCATTTGTCAAAGTTTTTTTTTTTTTGGTACCAGTGTTTAACACTTTTTCTCCAGAAAAATTCAGTCGGTCTTCGTTT
Organism: Sphaerophoria rueppellii; assembly: GCA_920937365.1. Taxonomy (NCBI): domain Eukaryota; kingdom Metazoa; phylum Arthropoda; class Insecta; order Diptera; family Syrphidae; genus Sphaerophoria; species Sphaerophoria rueppellii. The sequence continues at coordinate 55,129,334 of CAKKXW010000003.1, forward strand.
ACCTGTCGATTGGTGGCATAGCAATGTTCGCCTTGCCACTGTTGGCTGCAAAAGCAGCCGAAGCTAGACAACAGGCAGCTACTTCTTTATTGAGTGGGTATCCTTGTTATTGTGTCGTTCGGTTGTCTTGGCTTGCTGTTTAGTTATTTATTGAATAAATTCAATTATTTATGTTAATATAGAATGAAAGACGAGGTACATGTGTTTTTCCTACCTCCACCTTGGTAAAAGGACTCTTGCTTGTTGCCACAATACCCAAACACTACATTCCTGGATCCGAGCTCCTCGTCGCTCCGTCTATGCGTCCGATGGATAGCGAATAGATAATCCATACCGGTAAGGAAGAAAGGTGTTCTCGGAATGAACGAAAAAAAAAATGAATAAAGATGTATATTTGGAGCAACAAGGTCCTCCATCGTACTCGTACTCCGTAAGCTGCCAGTTGGCTTGAGATATAGGTTTCTGACTTCAATTTTGTTCTTGGTATGTTGTTTTGAAAGTTTTCATTATCCTTGCCAAATTGAGGCAATAAATTTTAATAGTGTCAAGTGTTAGACACATGAAAGGATGTGCAACTATTTCTACATTTTTTCTTCATCTTGTGCTTGTCCGTTTAGAAAGCTACCTGTTTTTGCTATACAACATGTTTCGGGATGTATCTACAGATAGAAGGCAAGAAAAAATAGATGGATAATGAAATCTGTCGGTTGTGTTTCGTTTTTGCTGTTGCTGGTTTGTAGCTAGATGCTGTTTCAGCTTTAGCTGTCCTGAGGAGAAGAATTTTGTACATCACTTTGTGTGCGTCGCACCGTTGGATCTTGATGGCTATGCGAAAAAGGTATTTCATAATTAAGTAGTTTTGTGTTGTACTTTTTTTCTTAATTTTATTTGTTGTTGTTGTGTGTGATTCATTAACTTAAGATGGAGTTTCTTGTTTTTATGTCTTGTTGTCACCCTCAACCGCCGCTGCTCGTACCACCGGCACAGTGTGAATCGAGTCCTTACTTTGCAAATGAATTGTTTAGTTATTCATCTAATGGATGCTGCGGAAGTGGGAGCAAAGGAATTGCACTCACTTAAGTACACAAGTGTCTAGCTTGGTGTAGAAAGTGTATAGCCTTTATTCGCCCGTTTGGCTCAGCTCTTCTTGCCCTAAAAGCTGATGATGCTGATTCTGGGTGTTGTGAATATAGAAAGTGCAGGTAGAATTTTATATGTGACACTAACTCAGAATTTGTAAGAGTGCTGGATTCATTTTTTAAACTCATTTCTCTGCTGCTTTCCTCCATTACTCATAATTAAAGGAATTCATTTGCACAGGAAGTCCTCGAAAGCCCTTGCTCACTTTCTCGCACACACCCACACACTTTTACTCATTTTGATTTTGTGTAGAAATGTAGTCAAGTAGATGGTTCAAATTTAGGGTCGATGGGTAGGCGAATGGAGTGGGTGGGTGAGAAGTAAAGTGTTGTTAAAGTAACAAACTCTTTGATGGTGTGTATGTGTATGCATAAATGTGTGACGGCAAAGAGAATATCAAATGGAATGTGTCCTAGGCATTTGGAATGGAAATGGGAAATAATTAAAATTATTCTGATTGAGGTACAGGAACAGGATCTGCGTGTTTTCATGGCTGAAGAAGAGTGAAGTGTACCTACGGTTGACTTGGGTGAACGTCGTCGTCGTTTTTCGTTGTTCGGAGCTTTGCTCTCGTCATCGTTTGTATAGTTCGTAAAAGTTGTTAGGTAATTTTGTATGATTTAAGAACTGTCGTAGGTGCGAGCTTGGTAAGATTCTTGTGGTTTACTCACTAATTAAAAATTTTTACTTTTATAGGAATGTTACCTAAACATCAAGGTTTTATTGGTAAGCACTTTTGCTACATGAATGCTTTAAATAAATAATAATTAAAGAATTACTAAAAAGACAGTCTGAGTCCTTTTCGTGTTGTATGGATCAACAGTTGCTTGCATATTTGAAGACAAACAGAATTTAGTTTGAACGATGAAAGAGTGTGAGTTTTTTTTTTTTTTTTTTGTTCATAGAAGGATTTTCTTACTCCCTGAGTTGGCAGCAAAAGGCATAAGTGCAAAGGACTACTCAACTATTTGAAAAACCACTCTTTGACACTGAAAATTCACAGGTTCCACTTCAGTAAGAGAATTCCTGAGGTACAGGATTAACATCTTAGAGCTATGCGAAGAATGAGCATCAGCCAAATTCCGCTAAAGTCCAAGTCGGACAAGAGCCTCATCAAAAAAGCGTCTCAAGCCAGCTCGGTCCCTAGCTAGCTGTCTCCAGTTTTACACATCAAGTTCGTTGAGGTCCACCTGAGCCGCGGTCTTCCTCTTCTAAGACGTCCTTCCGCGTTGGATTCGAAGAATCCATTCGCTCTACATAACCCAGCCATCTTAGTCGTTGGACCTTAAGTTTTCTGGCTAGGTCAGTGTCACTGAACAACTAGTATAATTCTTTATTGAATCTTCGTTTCCATTCTCCATTTATGCAAACTGGGCCAAAAATCACTCGAAGAATTTTTCTCTCGAAGCAGCCCAAAGCGTGTTCATCCGATGTTGTCTCTGACCAAACATTAGGACCGGGATGATGAGGGTTTTGTACAGGTGCACTTAAGTTGATCGAAAGAGGACTTTATTACTCAATCGCCTTTTAAGTTCAAAGAAGCAGTGACTGGCAAGAATGATTCTTCGTTTGATCTCAGCACTGGTGTGGTTATCTGAGTTTATGGCGGATCTTAGGCCCTCAACTGCATCGAAATTGAACTTGTCTATACTGACGTTGGCTCCAAGACGTCGATGTTGGTTGTCCTTTCTTGTTGACAGCATTAACTCAGTCTTGTCCTTGTTAACCGTTAGACCCATCTTCCTGGCTACTCACAAACGCTCCGTCTGCGTGTCCTAGCAGCTGGACGGACTTTTGAAAGATTGTGCCTCTGGTGTTGACGTTGGAGCTTTGCACAAACTTCTCAAGAATGATGTTGAAGACATCGTATGACAACGTATCGCCTTGTCTAAAACCTTTTTTGACATCAATAGCATCCGTTAGGTTTTTCAAACCATGATGGAACAGCGTGAGTTTGTCATCTTACACAGACGGACGAGTTTTTCTGAGATGCCAATATGCCTATAGACGCTGTCATACGCGGCCTTGAAACCGATGAAAAGGTAGTTGGTATAGATTTGAAGTTCCTGGGTCTTCTTTAAGCTCTGCCGTAGAGTAAATATTTGATCGATAGTGGACTTTCCGGTTCTGAAGCCGCACTGATAAGGACCTATCAGGTTGTTGACGAAATGCTTGACACTGCGCGGCAGTTAAGATCTTGTAGGCTAGACTTATGCCTCTGCAGTGGAGCAGTTCAGGGGATCTCCCTTTTTAAGAGTTGGACATACGATGCTGAGATTTCATTCGTCGGGCATGCTTTCTTCCTTGCAGATGAGCTGGTGCATACTCCTAACCAAATTAATTCAAGCTGGTAAGTAAAATTCGTCGGCTAGACCGTCTATTCTAGCGGCTTTGTTCGCATTAATTTAATATTTAAGATATCGCTATCTCCACTTCGTCAATGTCAGGTGGGTGGAATTGGTTGTATGCTTCACCTTAATTGAATGGTTTTCCATAATTGATGGAATTTTGCTCAACCTCGCCGCTTTACTGCTTGGAAAAGTTGTTTTTCCATATCTTCAACAGTGTGTCTGTTCTACGATGTTCTAATGATGGTGTCTATAGGCTTCGGTTTAGGGTATAAGACCCCTGTTCGCTTGTTCTATCTTTTTGTTACACTTTTTAACCTCGTTCCTGTTAAGGCACACCTCTATACCTATCCTCGAACGCGCGCTTTTCATGCTCCCTTTTTCTCTTTCTGAGAAGTGTCTGCTCCTCTCTCCTTTTCTGCTCGTAGAGCTCGCGGGTATTTCTTTGTAGTGCCGCTTTTTATGCCTCTTGTTTATCTGCATGTGCTCGCCAGAACTCATAGTCAAACTAGGGGTTTCGTTTTAGTGGCCGTGCAAGCCCTAGTTCTTCAGAAGCTTGATTGATCCTGATATTGCCATGTTCTCTTGTGGATATCGACATGTGGGAACCGTGTGCTTGCTACCATTACGTCTAGCACCGCAGCGAAGCTGATTAGCTTGAAACGGAGGTGGAGTCGTTTAGTCTTTGTCGTCCGATTATTCCTTTTTTTCAAACCTACTATTCTCTCTCCGTAAGACTTTTCTTTCGTATGCAGTTAAGTGTTCATTTTGCTTTTGGCTAAGCGTCAATGTCTCGGAACCGTAAATGAGTACTTTACTGGGCTACCGTCTCTACAGCAGTAGCTTCAAAGTAAAGTTTTTGTATTAACATTCCTTGAACAACTACATAGTTTCTCTTCCATATTGTTTTCGGCTGATATTATTGATTTAAAGTAAAGGCCCAACTATAATAGACGGACGGGAACGGAAGGTAGCGTCAAAACTGAACGAACCGTTTTTTTCCGACTGTCAATTGCATCCGCTTACCCATAATTGAACGGAAAGCTTACTGTCATTATTCTGTATTGGGCAAATTGTTTTAAGCGCGCGAAAGATACACGTCATTTTTGTTTTGTTTTGGTATCTGAATTTAATCAAAATGAAAAAAATATAAAATATAAAAAATTACAATACACGACTGACAAATTATTAACATTTTATTTAAGACAATTTCGCATGAAAATTGACAATTTGTCAATCGTGTGAATACTGCATTACAATGTTGTCTATACTCCTTTCTTTTTTGAAGGATCTTAGAGAATATATGAGATTTTATCTCATCTTTTGCTTCTGTGGGCAACTCTTTTAACATGGAAAAAGCAGTCCTCAAGGATAGTTCGTCGCTTTCATCATCACCCACTGGCACCGTTTGTTTCATCTGCTCTTCAACTTTAGAAATATTATTGGCGAATTTCTCACAGAGGCCATCAAATAGAGTTTTCTTTTTTTTTAGGCGGCGGTGTTGGTGTAGTTTCCTCGATAAGCATATAGAATATGACATATTCATCTGTGCCAGGACGAGGGGTAGATGACGAAGAAAGCGTCTCATTTTCATTGCATAGTGTTCTGTAAAAAAAGAAACAAAATGAAAAATTTTGTACGATCAGTTTCAAACACAAAATTTACCGTCGAGGTGCTGTGACATCTTTTAAACACAACATTTCCAGGAAAAAAAGCCACTCATTTTCTTCCAGAGAAGCTCCGCTTCTAGAGGGCACTTCTTTCTATCGGAGCTCCCTTACGTATCTATCTCTCAATTTAGTCCATTGGCTCTTGCACTCAGATGCTAAATTAGAGAAAATTTGTTCAACATTTTGCGTAAGATATAAGTTAAAAATATAAACAATATTTTACTCACATGTTCTATTTGTTTGTTCACCAATTTCCACCCACGCGTTTTCTTAATAAAAGGCATCCCTTTTATCATACAGCTATTTGTTATGCTGCAAGAATAAAATTAAAAAACAAAATTTAAAAAAAATGTTTGATTAACCCAAACCACAAACTTTTCTCTGACAATTTTTTTTTTTTTTTTTTACTTATTTTTAGAGAAATGTCAAATTTTTGCACGTAAATTGAGAAAGAAAAGTGAGTTTACGTCCGAAAACAAAACTGAACGAAACCGAGCAATCTGCTATTATGGCTGTGATATCTGATTTGCATGTATTTGCGAATTTTCGTACGTCAACGTACGCCACCCTTCCAACTATTATAGTTGGGCCTTAAATGGAAAAAAGCACTACTCCAAACTACTGCCCCTTTACCTTGATAGGTGTTCCTCTTCTGCTAAAGATTTGTGCAGGCAAAGCACCATGTTCTACGATTTTACATCATTAATTTGCAGCCCCATGTATTTCGCCGCCTGCTCAATAATTGAAATTTCTGCAACTTGTGTGATTACATGTTGTCTGTATAAACCAATAACAGGCGGGACCTGGAGGTGATAGTCCGTCTTACAGTTAAGTAGCGTTGATAGTCTTCTGCGTGTACAAGAGTAAAACAAGGGTAGTGTTCTTTCCATATTCCCTCCGTGATTTGGTCAGGATCTTATTGATCCTACCCCACAGTCTCAATTGATCTACCTGCATCCGATATCGGAAGTATTGTTGAACATTCTGTCTCGTCCACCAAAAATGTGTTTCATGCAAGATTGTTTAGGCCGTAAGGAAAGGCGAAGAAATTTTTTTAAACACTGTCGAGGACGTCAGAAAGAGCTTTGAAACATTAGCTAAGAGGCTAATGTTGCCATGTTTAAACTTACTAAGGACCCATGTGCTGATTCGAAACATAAATTTATGTGCTACATAAAGTTCATCTTTAGTATGGAGATTTTATGTCGAACTTATCGAATTCCGGAACGTCCCATATAAAAATTTAAACTTTAAGTTGAACATATGTTCCAAATCAGCAAATGGGCCTAAGTTTTGTAGTCACAGAGTTAAAACACAAAGCTTTCTTTTTGAGTCCTTTCCCAACTACAAAGTCTACCTCCAAACATATGTATACGTATACGCCACAAAAGTTGAGGCCATCTTTGTTCAGTTCTAATTCTAATATCTTCAAAACTGCAATTAAATGAAGACTGTCGGGGAACAGCGTACAGTGTCCTAATTGGGTGATCCATCCTCTTAAAAAAGAAAATGTCTCTATCTTTAAGTGGATTCGTAAACTCCCATTTTATTCCCAAAGCACCGTAAAATCGAAAGACGTTGAATTAAAATGTCGGTGCTAAATTTTCAATCACCCAATTTTAGAAACGAACTTATAAGCCTGACCCCAATGACACCCATTTCGAACTTAGAATACGACGTCTATAAATTTGACAAAGTGGATTAACCAACCCAGAACACACCGAAGTTTGAAGAACATTCCTATCTAGGTCGCGTTCGATTTCCCGTTTTAAATGTACCAATTTTTACAACCCCACTCAAATTTAAGTATAAGCTCCAAACACAAAAAAAGACACACAACTGTAAATATCCCAAATACCTATGCAAAAGTCCCATAAACATTCTGCCAGCAGAAGCGCATCATCCAAAATAATGACATTTTTTGCAAAATAAATACATTTAAGTAAGAGGATTCGAAGGGAGTCACAACTCTCCCCAAACCCTCTGCCATCATCTTCTTGAATCCTTGAATCTTTTTTTTTACATTTTCTTCTCGCAAGGAAATGAACTCATATTATTTCGGAAGAGGGTGTAGCACATAGGGGAATGCATGGTTGGGGTTAACACAGCTCCCTTAATATCGCTCTTCATCGTCCTGGTGTGTCATTTATGTGCAATTCGGGGAAACAGAATTCTGAAAATCGTTTTTAAGATCTTGATTTGACCTCGTATGGTATGTGATCCTAGCCTTGAAGCTTCAAGCCTTGCACAGCTCACTCTCTGTGGCCTTAAGAGTGTGTTCCTCTTCGGTGTGACTACCCTCGCGCCTTCAGGCAATCAACAATTTATCGTTTGACATTAAAAAAGAAGAATAAAACCGACTGACGAAAAATACAACAGAATACCACCCAATGGCAAGGAAAGGAAAATCGGACAAAGATGGGAAGCATCTAGAGTTCGTTCGGTTTTTTTTTTAACTCTTGTGCGATTCGAATGTTCTCAATGTTGAACACCAAGGACGACAAGGACGCTGCCCTTGGTTATAGTAGTGGTTGCTGGGCCATCATTTAGGAAGTGAGTGTCAGTAAATTTTTATGTAAAATGCAGCAGAGTAGCGCCGCGTTGTTGCTTTTTCTCGATGTATGTCGTGTCGGTTTGACTTTGGTTTGGTATGATGCGATGGTGGTAAGTGGTAACCATGGTAAATGGTAAAAAATGGGGCCTGGCATTGGAATATCAAGTGATTTCCAGTGGCCATAAATATTGGTAAGTTCTTCACACGATTTCCATACATGTTGAATATTTTCCTCGATGTTTAACGTGCGGTATGGGTATGACGCTGTTTTGTGGCGTTCGTCGTCGTCTTCATCGTGTTCGTCGTCATAGTTATCGTCATTGTCGCTGTAAGTCGGACGAGGGGATGTTGAGTATGTATACATAAAGCGGTAATGACTACCCTCAAGGAGTGTAGTAAGTTTTGGTATGGGTTGTGGGGCTATGCTATGCCGCCCGCCACGACCACCCCACCACGCTCGTGCAGATTCCAGAATGTTATGTGTGCAAAAGTGCAAGTCAACTCGCATGGGATGATAAAATAAATTGAGGAAATTAAATTGCATTTTTAAGTGGCATTTGCACTTTGTAGTTAACTCCGTGATGGCTCATTCCGAATGATTGATTGAAATACTTCAACGTGATGATACTCGAGATGAAGATAACATTTTTTTGAGTGGCTCTACTATTCATAGTACGCCAGCGATTTTATTTCTTGTTTTTCGTACTTTCTCATTTTTTATTTCTTTAATTTTTATACCGGAAATGACTTGGTTTAAGTTCCAATTAAGACACCAAGAGAATCTTAAGTGAGATTATAACATTTAATTTTAAGGTTCTCCTGAACTTATTTTACTATAAAGAAGTAAACATTGCAATCATTGAATCTTATTAAAATATGCAGACATTGAAGATGGAATTTGAGGATTCATTTGGGTCATTATCGTAGTTGATGTGGCCGACGAAGTTTTTGCCTTCATCTGTGACGCGATTGAGGTTCGGTCCGGGATTTTTGCAGCGATTTCCTTCACATATGCCACATGTTCCAAACCCTAAAGGCTTCGGACGTCCTTGTCTAGATCTAGACTATCCTTCCAGTATCTATATGATTTTGTCGTGTAAGGAATCGACGGCGGAATCTCTGATCCGATAGATCTTTATAAAGTTCTACGCTACCCTAACTGTATTGTCGACTCCGAATTTAAGAGATTAACAAAGATTATTATATTGGAATATCTGAAACCACACAGATATTTTGAGGTTTAAGTGGAGTTGATACTTCTGAATCATCGGTTCTCAAATGTTAAATCAAAGCATTTAGTACTTACTTATCCGGCTCACTGCAATTGGCCATGGTTCAGGGGATAGAGTAGTTGGATTGCTAAGCCAAACGCTGAGGGTTCAAGCCCCAGCTTCAGTAGTAAGCATTCTTTTTCTACAAAAATCGCCAGCTTATCTGAGGCCACCTGTGCCACATGAGATATGGATACTCCTCCTCTGTGTAACGTTGGTTTCTGTTCTGTGTTCTTTCCTTCTATGTGTCTATCTGTCTTTCTCTCTCTCTCTTCTCTCTCTCTCTCTCTCTCTTTCTCCCTCTCTCTCTCTCTGTTGTATTAATGTCTTGTTCTGTCTCAGCCGATGGCTTCAGTCGTCAGTGCTGTATGTTTCTGTAGTTCGTTGCCTTTATGTGCGAATTACTGTGACGTCAATAGTCAACAAAAATTATCCGGCTCACAATCCATGAAGGATCTCAGCCTGAGATACTGCAGCCTTCCATTGTGAACAGTCCCCCTCTGGCACTCTCCAGTCGCCGAAACCAAGCGCTCTGGCATCCGCAGTCACTTGGTCTTGTTTCATAGGTTCGGTTTTAATTGTCATCTCGAACCTGGGGGCTGAGATGAGAAGACTTTCTTAGTTGGAGCGTTGTCGTCCATTCGCTCGATAAGGCCGAGCCAATGTTGTCGCCTTTCCATGGCCTTCTGGACTACATCTACATCTTGGTTTAGCTCGTATAGTTCTCGGTTGAACCTACTTCTCCATTCGCCATCGTCGCATACGGGACCGAAAATCCGACGAAGAATTTTTCCAGCACTCGGCGCCGCTGTAGAGTAGGACTGGTTAAATCAAAGTTTTGTATAGCAGGCACTTTGTCTTTCGAGTGAGGAGTTTTAAACCCACTTATTTTGCCAAACCGAAGCAGCAGCGTTTCACTAGGATAATTCTTCTTCGGATCTCCACTAAGGTGTCGTTTCTGGGATTGATGTTTATTCCAAGGTAGGTGAACTCCTTAACTCCGTGACGTTCTGTCCTAGGCGGTATACACATGTTGCTTTGTTTGTTCATAGCATGTACTTTGTTTTGTCCTCATTTACTTTAAGACCAACTAGTTTTGCCTGTTTAGCGTCATTCGGCACAGCTGGATCAGTTTTTTCGGGATCCCGAATTCAGAATTCGCCATCATAAACTCTTGGCGTTGGATGCTATCATACGCAGCTTTAAAGTCGATGAAAAGATGATGGGTTTCGACTTGAAATTCTTTGGTCTTGCCGGACTTGCCTCAGTGTGATTATTTGGCCTATCGTTGCTCTGCCTGCAAACACTTCCTTTGAAAGTCTATATAGCTTTAATAAATATATTTGTTTAGAAAATGAAAAAATGTCAGCAAATTATACCTATTTATTTAGAAACGAAACGTTTCTTAGAATCTCCCTAGACACTCGCGACGTTGAGGATTACTTTAATTCTATTTATAACAATAATACAGTTAATTGGCAAAAATACAAAGAAAATTAGGAATAAATATAAAACAACAGAGTGGTTAAAACAAGAAATGAATATATTTGTTCACAGCTACAATCAAACAGTGGTTAACAGACTAAAACATGGAGGATGATCAAAGCGCTTATATGGAAAAATAATAAGAGCAAGGATATAAATAATGTTTTGTTTGGTGAAGAATCTTTGAATGATAAGAGTATGATTGCAAACAGATTTAATAGTTATTTTGGTACAGAGTGTGATTGAAATTAATACATCAATTCCTTTCAGGCAGTACGATTCTCTAATTACACAGTTTGATTGTGATTTTAAGTTTCGATGTCTATGTATCGGTAGAATCATTATATAATCTCATATAAAATTTAAATATTAAGAAGGATATAATTGGTGTAAATAGAGATATAATTTTGAAATCGATTGAGGTGAGATGAGGTGAGGTTGGTTCAGTACTTGTTAAAATATTTAATAGATCCTTATGTTGTGGATTATTTCCAAGCAATTGGAAGCAATTGACTGTTATCCCAGTGGAAGAGATTGTAAATACTGTTAGATGTGATGAATTTCGACCGGTGAATATGTTTTCTACTTGTGAACAAATTCTAGAGCATTTGGTAGCCAATCAGTTAAAATCATATTTGGAAAATAATAATATTCTTATTCCTGAATAATCGGGATTTAAAGAAGTTAGAGAAGGTCATTCGTGTGAAACTACTTTAAATTGGTTAATTTATGAATGGAAAAAAGAATTTGATTGTAAGATTCAGTGAATGCCGTATTTTGGGATTTTAAACGTGCGTTTGAAACAAAAGAGGCATTCCTGTGCAAAAGTTGGAAAAGTATGAAATAAGAGGTAACGAACTAAGCTGGTTTAGATCATATTTGACATGAAGAACGCAGAGAACAAAAATTGGGAATGTACTGATCCTTTTGGTGTTAATCTTAGAGTTCCACAAGGATCTATGTTAGGTGGGATGCTATTCCTTTCATGTATATGAAAATGATGTGAAATGTGTTTTGAAGTTCTGTAAGATTATGTTTTTTTTTTTTAATAATGAGCACACACTCAAGGGGTTTTTATACCCTTTTTATGCCATAGACACAGTGAGTACTTTAGGAAAGAAAGAAGGGGCTAGTGAGGAGGTGCCGGTGTACATTGGTTTTAAATTCCTGAACATTGCAATGATCGGGAAAAACAGAGTGTGGAAGAGAGTTCCACATTCGCGTAGTACGGCTAAAGAACGATTCTCTATACTTGAGCGTACGACCGAAGTTGGGCTCGAGTGTAAACTGATGGGCATTCCTGGAAGCGCGGGTATTACGGTTGAATTGTTTAAGGGGTGGAATGCAACTGGCTATTTCTCTAGAGCACTTACCGTAGAAGTAACGATAAAACAGAGAGAGACACGAAACGTTACGACGGTGGTCTAAAGTGGTGAATGCATCAGTGATCTCTCTATCACCAATCATTCTTACAGCTCTTTTTTGAATTCCATCCAAGAGGCTTAAGTAAGTAGCTGGAGCACCAGCCCAGAGATGTGAATTGTACTCAAGCTTTGGACGGATATAGGTTTTATAGATGATAGCCAGATCAGACGGGGAGACAAATTTCTTGCACCGTCTTAAGAAACCCAAACATCTTGCGGCATTTTTGGCGACATCGCGTATGTGCTCAGACCACAAGAGGTGGTCAGTGATGCACATACCAAGAATCTCGAGATGTTCGGTCTCATTGATGCAAGTGCCACTCATGGACAGTGGCAGGGGGGGTATATCTCGCTTCAACGATACCAGACAGCATTGAGTTTTCGAAGCATTAAACTCTACACGGTTCTTAATTCCCATTGGACAATGCTGTTTAAGTCAGAGTTTAATGAGCTTATCATATTTTGCCGTTGCAGTTCCACATCCGAAGAGGAGGGATGTGAATCTGGAAACGAATATGAGAAGCTAGGGTACTATCGTCAGCGAAACAATTTATTGGATTAGAAGTAACAGACAAGAGATCATTAATAAAAATGATAAAGAGGATCGGAGACAAAACGGAGTCCCTGGGGCACACCAGCATTTATACTGTGGGTTTCAGACTTGAACCATCCAATACAACTTGTATTGAACGGTTCGAAAGAAAGTTTCTAATCCAACGAAGAAGGATATTCATCGATACCGAAAGCACGCATTTTCGATAAAAGAGCAAGATGCCAGACTTTATCAATGCCTTTGAAATATCAAGTGCAACAATCTTACTTTCTCCAAAACGATGTAAAGATTTGTTCCACTGTTCGGTGAGATAAACCATCAAATCTCCTGTGAATCTTTTGCTGCGAAAGCCGAACTGCGGTCATTAAGAAGCTTTCGTTCCTCAAGATATTTCGCAAGCTGATAATTAATCAGCGTTTCCATGACCTTAGAAAGAAGGGACGTAAGTGCAATCGGACGATAATTGGAGGGGATGAGGATTCGCCTTTTTATGGAATAGGCTGGACAAATGCTGTTTTCCAACTGCTCGGAACGAGCCCAGAAGAATAGGATAGATGGAAAAGCTTACGCAAGGGTTTTGCCAGCGTGGAAGAACACCTCTTCAGAATAATAGCGGGGATACCATCCGGACCAGCGGATTTATATATGTTGAGATCCTTTAATACTCTCGCCACAGCACGAGTGCGGAAGAAGATTTGTCCCATGGAATCATTGACGCGCTCAAGAACTGGAGGAGTCATGACACTCTCTGGCAGCGAAGAGTTGGCGGCGAACTGCCTAGCAAAAAGGTTAGCTTTCGCGAGCGAGCTAACAACTGGAGAGGGAAAGAAGAAGAATTCTTCATGTTTTTTTACAAATTACCAAAAATTCTTACTGCCTTTGGGACATTGCAGTATTTTTTGCCTTAATTGTTGGTCATGTAAAAATTTGGTCCGCCGAATATGGGCATTGCAGGCCTTCCTGGCTTGTTTAAACTTTTCCGGTTTTCCTCAGTTGGGTTGGCTCTAAAACACCGGAACTTTACTTCTTTTTCGCTGATAACCTCTTAACAGCTTGAATCAAACCATGACTTTTCCTTGGGTTTGATGCTTTTAACCCTATTCGGGATAAAAGTTTTCTGGAGTCTACGTCACTATTGAGGAAGCATAGTGACCAGTTAAAGATCCGGAAAAATGTTGTTTGTAGATGATGCTTTATGGTGGATTTACACGTTTCTGCAGTTTTAGTTCTGCAAAAAAGAGAGATGCAAAATACAAAAATCATTCTCATTCGATAGAGAGGCAAAATCAAAATGCAGACATCTTGTCAAGATCAAGATTATAGGAAATAATAAAAATCAAGATCAAGATTATGGTTAAGACGAACATGTTCATCTTTTTTATAGCATGTTCATCTGCATTTGAGGTTCCTATAACTGAGTTCAGGTCAACAGCGAATCTCCCTTTCTCACCTGAACGCTAAAAAAGCAACAAAGTCTATAATTGTCAATTTTTCCGCTCGTTTGATTATATGTGCGATTGCGAAAAGAAATAAACTCAATAAAATTACTCAATAAATTATTGATAAACTTCATTTCGTATAGATACTACAACCAGAAATTAATGGAGGAATTGATTAATAAATGTGTTACCAAAATATGGCTACTCTTCATTTGTCACTGAGCTATAAAAAATTATGGCAATTAAAAAAAGTAGGCATATAGTGTACTCTTTCACTCTTTTGTATAACGACGTATATCTCACCCGCCTTACTTTTCTTGATTTTTACAGATCAAGATGATGCAGATACATGTAAATCCACCATTAAAGTGGATCTAGAATTCATTAATAACTGGTTAGAGATGAATTAAATGAAATTGAATGTGAAGAAAACAAATTTCAAGTGAATGAGCAAGTCAACATATGTATAAATGGAGAAATAATCGAATGTGTTGATGGTTTTAAATATCTTTGTGTTGTTTTGGACTCGAAGTTGAATTTTAAAGATCATGCGAGATTTGTGTGTGGTAAAATTGCTTAGAAAGTAGGATTTTTGAGAAGAATAAGAATGAGTTATTTTAACAACCTTCCAAGTGATATAAAAAATGAACGTAGTGTTTATGTGTCCAAGCGAAAATTGATTTTTTTTTTGTTATAAGAAATGAATGAATTTAATGAAGGATTTACAAAAAAAAAAAATTTTTTTTTAGGCTTCTAACCTTATATATTGAGACTATGGAGCTAGGGATAACATCAGAGCCTAATCTTCTATAAATGAAGATAGGTAATCTTGGCGGAAGCCGAGATGGTTCCAGAAACTCTGTTATATAATTCCTCTCCTTCTGCATAAAAATACGCCATAATTGAATCCACTGCTTCACCGTTTACTTGTTTTTGATAAGTAACACAAAAATTGTGGTAACTCAGCTTTTATATAACTAGAAAATAAGCTGTCAAATCATGGAATATTGGGAGGATTATATTCGACTTGCTTCGAATTCCTTAATAAGATAATTCCAATTCAAATAAAAAACCGAATTAAAAACGATTCGTCTCGAATTTTGAAGTAGTCCCCATGAGTGAATGTTTTGTTCTGTTCCAGCCGATGAAAATATGTATAACTTTTTTCTATTCTTTTTAAGCTCTTAAATATTAATTGCAAATTCAAATACAAAATAACGGCTTGAGCAAATTGTCCTTCTTGTTTGCACAAGGGGCAACCTAAAACCCAAAATATTATTACTCTCAACTCTCACCAAAAAACGCCTTGGAGCAATGATTTAAAAATTAACTAACGAGTTGCGACACTAGGTAATACCTCCTTTATGGCTGTGATCAATCAATGTGTTGGTATAATTTTTGAGATGAACCCGGTGGAATGGGGAAATTATTTACGCTATCGTTAATTTTAGCAGCAATACGATCTGAAACTAAAACAAAAAAAAAAATATTGATTCCTGCTTCTTCTGGAATTGCGAGCGCGTTATTAGTTTTAAACCGACATGACAATATTTAAAAAAAAAAAAAAAAGTCGACAATGGTCGAATTGTTGTGTTGGATGAGTGCACAATGGCACACAAAAATGTACACAAAAATGCACACTTAACGAATTTGGAGCCGTATATATATTGGCTGCTGAGGACAAACTTTGCCGATTATACCACGGTCAACTGCTGCAGACAAATTGAGTTGTTTAAAACCTTCCATTTTATGAGGGTATTTCAGGAAAATAACATTAACGATGTATCTGCAGCAGATTTTCCTAAGCAATTGGGGATAATGGGATAATTTAACTTGATTCTAAAGGCCGAATTTCACTTCCAAACAATTTTTAATGTTACGCAAATCCAAGGAATGAGTTGATTCAAGATGTCTTTCCAAGTGTAAACAAGATTACATAAACCGTTTAATTGAGTTGAAGTGCAATATTAGCTGGTGCAGATAAAAGTCTTTCTAAAATCGATGCAACAATTTATTTTGAACGAGATATATAAATGCACATTTTTTGGCCACAAATAGTTTGACGGAATTTCAAAAATGAAAACGATGTCGAAAATTTTACGACAAGACGGAGTGTTTGAATTTTTTGGATACAAATTCCAGGACTGCCACCACATTTTTTTAACTCTGAAAGCATAGAGAATATATAATACCTAGAGTCGCGACCTTTTCCTCCCTTACCGAAAACACCCTCAACATTTTTCTGAGGTGAACTCTCACAATCCTCTCTTTTTTTCGTGTCCGTGAATCTGTGTAAGAGGTGAACTCTCACAATCCTCTCTTTTTTTCGTGTCCGTGAACCTGTGTAAGAGGTGAGAAAAGAGTGAGCACTCAGCCGTGACAAAATTTTTTTCCTGATACACAAACCCAAAGTGACAGACTTCCACCACAGCAAATACGAGACTAAACGCACGACTTTTTTTTAAGATTTATTTAAATTTTTTATACAAATATTGGTTAATTATAGTGGAATTATATGTTAAAAGTGCAAAGAAACAATATAACGTATTTATTTTTCTTGTTACATGCATTTTTTGTATGTTTAAGTTTTTTTTTTTTTAAATGCTGAGCTCTACGGAATCTTATTTTCGAAATCTGAGCCCATGAAACCCACCTCGACTCCAACCTGAGCATTGTATCTAACTCATTGCGAATGTATGGGTGCAGTTTCTCATTTAAAAAGCATTGGAAAACTAACACATTCTCACTGGGTTAGTACAAAATGACCAAATCGCAGCTTGTAGGCAAAAAGAGAGCGAACACCCGAAGTCGTGACTCTAGGTATTATATATTCTCTATGTCTGAAAGTATGAGCTTCAATTTCTATGTTTCGGAACATCAATCAACTTAAACTTTGGAGTAGTACAAGTCTAGCCGTAAATAAGTCAATGGCAAATGGGCTACCAGACATGTCATATAATAAATAATAAATAAATAAGACGCAAGGTCAATTGTTAAAAAAATGTGGTATTGGTTTACAAATTCCAGTTTTTTTTTTTTCATGGTCAACTATACAGGGTATCCTGTTATTTGTCTGCCATCCTTTGGGATGTGATTTCAAATAATGCGTAAAAAACAAAACATACCTTATAACCAAAAAAATTATAAAATAAAATCTCATTGATAAGTGCATAGAAAAACCCATACATTTTATGATACTTGGGAAAATCGAGCACTTCATAATCTCCCGCGAATTGATAGTTTTAAGAAAATTTATAACACTTTGCAATCCTAAAGAGGGTTAAAAGTATAATTTTGCCTACCTGGCTTGCTGTCAAAACCCTAACTACATAAACTCTTCTCAGATAGTTAAATTTGGGGTATGTTTAATGGGTACATGAACTAAAAAATTGATAAAAAAGAATTGAAAAAACAATAAATTATTCATCCGATTAGCAAGTACAGACACGATATTTCTAGAAATATTCTTCCTTTTCTGCAAATCCATCGATTACCGTATTTTTCATCCAGCCAAACATTAATTTCACGACCGTTGTTTGCCGAAGCTTTGCGAAGCGGGCAGGGATTTTGGTAGTCTTTTATAAATGAAGACATCATAGGTAATCTTGTCGAAAGCCGAGATGGTCCCAGAAACTCTGTTATATAATTGATAAGTAACACAAAAATTGTGGTAACTCAGCTTTTAAATAACTAGAAAATAAGCTGTCAAATCATGGAATATTGGGAGGATTATATTCGACTTGCTTCGAATTCCTTAATAAGATAATTCCAATTCAAATAAAAAACCGAATTAAAAACGATTCGTCTCGAATTTTGAAGTAGTCCCCATGAGTGAATGTTTTGTTCTGTTCCAGCCGATGTAAATATAACTTTTTTCTATTATTTTTAAGCTCTTAAACATTAATTGCAAATTCAAATACAAAATAACGGCTTGAGCAAATTGTCCTTCTTGTTTGCACAAGGGGCAACCTAAAACACAAAATATTATTACTCTCAACTCTCACCAAAGAACGCCTTGGAGCAATGATTTAAAAATTAACTAGCTAGCTACTTAATCTTTATCTGAAAATCGATGAGTCAACTAAAGACTGATCTCCGCGTTTTGCCATCTAGCTGTATGTATGTCGATGATGTTGTTATTTTCCGCGTCTTCGTTGTCACAGTTTATTATCGCTTCTATATTTCAATAACTCAACGAAGCCCAGCAACAAGGACGGGTGCTTGAACAAGAAAATGATTCTCATTCATATAGGTACAGTACATAGGTATAGGTACGAATGTAAATTCATAGCCTTAGGGCATTAATTTCGGTATCTTCTACTAATAACTTCCCGTTTATGTTTCAATCGCAACATGTTTAATGCATGTCCCAAACGGCACCCCGTATTAATATTACCAACCATACCCGTGAGTGGTTAATATAGCGGTATACCGAGATAAACCAGATACAGATAAATGAACATGCGTGTGATTTTCGATTGCTTCGGTTGGTTTGTGATTGAAAATTGGTAGGCCTATGGAAACCTGATATCGTGGTTCGTGGCTTCAGTTTCATATTTTACGAGAAGCTGGATGGAGGCAATACTACATCGTTCCACGATTTATTTACCTTGCTTGCTGTTACTGTCTATAAATTTTGATATATTCACTATGTATGTGATCTCTTTAGCTATGCGAATTATGAAAGTGCAATAATTATTATTGTGCATGCTTATGTTCACTTCAGAGTGTACGTAGAGTTGTTTCTATTTTGGTTATTCATTTCCCTGCGTATAACCACATAGAACCTTAGTAAAAAAAAAAAAACTAAACTATTTTTTATCTTTGATATTTAGGTAGTTCCCGTTCCAAAAATTAAATCCAACTATCAAACCCGGATACAAAATTCTTTCTGAGTGAAGCTATATATTCAGACTGAGGCTAATCCTGGAAAAGACCGAGGTATTTCAAGTCGAAACCCACCCATGGAGTTCAAAGATGGTTATGCAATCATCGACCACTAACAGCTAATGATAGCGATGTCTGAATTCGGGATCCCGAACAAACTGATCCATCTGTGGCGCATGACGCTTAACAATACGCATTGCGGTGTGCACATGGGTAACAGCTCATCCGAGTTGTTTCTAAGATGTTGTTTCTTCAACATAGTCATGGAGCAGATAGTGCGCAAGGTAGGTGTGAGCACGGAAAACACTATCTTCAACAAATTCACCCAGCTCCTAGGACCGAGGCTATACTATATCATAATCTGTTGGTAGCAAACGGGGCAAAGAACCCACTTTTGTTGCTCAAAACAGGAAAGAAGTGCTTGACCCTAACCAACAACTCAAGCACAATAGATAGCAATATACCATTGGAATGACCTTAAAGAAGAATCATTCTCAGACCCTAAACTTATAGGCTTCTTGACCAAAATAAAGTGGAAAATTCAAAACCCTTAAGAAATTCTGAATCACGCCTTAGAAAAAAGTTGTCCTATCAAACATATGGGGAAAGGTAGGAAAAAACACCCTGGTGGACCAATGAAATAAAGAAAAGAAACTATACAAGACTTTTTAATGTCAACAAAAAAGCCAAAAAGAAACTGACTGGGAACTTAATAAGACCAGTCAACGTATGTTTAAGGTCGAAACGCAACGAGCAAAACATAGCTCATGGAAGAGCCTTCTGCAACGAAATAGAAAGCAGAAATGAATCTGACAGATTCAGAAAAATTTTGAACAAGGATCCAGTCACTCTAGGATGAGGATCTCTCAAAAAATCTACACGCAGCTGGACTGAATCACCCTTAAGCTCCTTGTGAATACTTATTTTTCTGGCTGCGAAGCTGATATCCGTTGTCCAGAAATTGAAACAGATACAGAAGCCTTAGTACCATCGGATATTATAACGTAAGAAAATATTGAATTAGCAATTCACTCCTTTTCTCCGTATAAGTCCCCTGCTCTAGATAGAATCTTTCCTATTATGCTTCAGAAAAGCATAAAGTTTATCATCCCACATCTAATAAGCATCTTCTATAACAGCCTTAAATGGGGATATGTTTCCTTATCGTGGCATGGCGTGGAGTAAAAGTAAATTTCATCCCTAAGGCTGGTAAACCTAGACATACGGAGGCCACGAACTTTAGACCCATTAAAACTTTGGAGAAACTGATTGATATGCACATCCGAAGCACCTTGAAACCGGATTGTATATCGGAATCTCAACATGTCTACACAAAAGGAAAAAGCGTTGAAGCAGCACTGTACAGTGTTGTCAGCGTAATTGAAAAATCACTAAATGGCAAGGAATACACAATTGCAACGGAGTGAAAATAATACCCCACGCTGATGATTTTGCACTACTAGCGACATGCAAGTTCTTATCTACTACAGACCAAATATGCCCTCTTGTTGGACTAGGAACTGTGGGCTGACAGCCAATCCAACTGAGACAGAACTAGAGCTATCTACTAACTAACCTAAAATATCCGATTTTAAAGTACCTTCAATTGAAGGCTGTCCTCTTTAAATCTCTGATCATGCAAAGTATCTTCGGTGTGATCTTAGATAAAAAACTAAACTGGGGTCTGAACACAAAAGACAGATATAAAAAGGCGTCGATCGCCTTTTACTCCTGCAACAGGTGGATGTATTCGACATAAATTAGACCAATAATAACCTATGGTAATCTGGTTTGTGTGTAAGCTTTAGAAAGGAGCACGAACCTCAAAACTTTGACAAAATTACAAAGACTTGCGTTCACAGGCATTACAGGGGCAATTAGATCAACGATCCACCCCAACTGTGGGACTGGAAATTATATTCAATTTAAAATCTCTAGATCTCTTTGTTCAAGAATTTGCAGCTAAAAGTTCCTTGCGACTTAGACAGACTAAAGTCTGCAGAAACAGTTCTATACGACATGCTCAAATCCTTCATAAAGTTTGGGGTCATAACACTAAGACGGACTATAAAATACCCGAACTTGATTTACACAAACCATTCCAGGATGACATTCCAAGCAGAGAGGAATGGATGGATAACATACCAATTTGATTAGGCTTCCAGACTACAGTTGTAGTACTAACATTTTGAACTTCATCAATGCCTCCAAATGGCTTGATTAGCTGAACCAAAACGATTTTATTAGCTTGAGTAGCAATTCTCACGGCTCACGGGTATTACAATGGATCTGTATTGATCTAAGTGTAACGGTAACGACATCAAATGTCAGCCCCTCAACCTAACCTCACTTAGGCTACGCCGATGACCGACACACACCTCATCGGTAGCTCCCAAAGACCTGTGTTAGAGGTCTTCACAGAGATTGAAGAATAGTCGAAGCTCGTTGGTCTGTCCAGCGCCTAGGACAAATGGTCAATGTTGGTAGCAGCAATTTCAGATCCGATGAAGAATTGCCCTAGCCAACCGCTGCTTCTTCGGTTTGGCTAAACATTTGGGTTCAAAACTCTCCTGTTGAAAGACAAAGTTTTTGATTACGCCAGTCCTACTCCACTGCGGCGGCGCCGAATGGTGCAACCGCTATCTGTACGAGCTATACCAAGAGATGGATGTAGTCCAGAAAGCCAGGAAGAGGGCGATATTGGCTGGACCACATCGACCACATTTAGAAGCCCAAATTTGGACAGGGTTTCAACTTTCTAACGAATTTGACTCACTGTCCGACTCCATCTAAAGAATTGTTTCCTTGTATCCTCACACTGAAATCGTTGTTACGGGCCATTTCAATGTACACAATTCTTCCTGGCTTCTCCATTCGAGCAAGACAACACCCGAAGACGAGTGTGCTGAGTTTAACCATCTTTCTCAGCTGGTCAACGAGCCCACTCGAATACCGGACATTGACGGCCAAGCAGAAAACACTCTTGACTTGTTCCTTACCTCTGACCCTGATAAATATACAATAAGTGTATTATCGCCTCTAGGCCGATCTGAACATTGTGTCATATCCGCAAACTTCTCGTGTCAAAAAATCCCAGTTAATGAAAGAGTTTGGCAGTACGAGAAAGCCGACTGGGACGGTCTCAATAACTTTTTTAGGATCTTTAACTGTTCACTATGCTTCCTCGATAGTGACGGATATTCTCACAAGTTTTATTCTTCTAGGAATGAGAACAGGGTTAAAAGCATCAGAACTAAAGAGAACGCATGGTTTGATATGAGCTGTAAAGAAGTTAGAGGTTACAAAGCCAGCCCCACTGAGGAAAACCAGAAAAAGTTTAAGTTCGTCGGACCAAATTTTTACATGACCAAAAATCAAGGCAAAAAATTCTGCAAGAATTTTTGGTCATTTGTAAAAAATATGAAGAATTCTTCTTCTTCCTCGGTCCCAATGCTCGTTGATGATGACAACTCTTCGCTGCCAAGGATTGTCATGACTCCCCCAGTTCTTGAGTGCGGCAATGATTCCATGGGACAAATCTTCTTTCGCACTCGTGCTGTAGCGAGGGTCCTAAAAGATCTCTACATACACAAATCCGATGGACCGGATGGTATGTCCGCTATTGTTCTGAAGAGGTGTTCTTCCACGCTGGCAAAACCCTTACATAAGCTTTTCCATTTATCCTATTCTTCTGGGCTCGTTCCGAGCAGTTGGAAAACAGCATTTGTCCAGCCTATACCCAAGAAGGCCAATCCTCCTCTCCCTCCAATTATCGACCGATTGCACTTACGTCCCTTCGTTCTAAGGTCATGGAAACGTTGATAAATTATCAGCTTAAGAAATATTTTGAAGACCGAAAGCGTCTTAATGACCGGCAGTACGGCATTCGCAGCAACAGGTCCACTGGTGATCTGATGGCTTATCTCACCGAACAGTGGAACAAATCTTTTCATCGTTTTGGAGAAAGTAAGATTGTTGCACTTAATATTTCAAAGGCATTTGATAGAGTTTGGCACCAGGCTCTTTTATCGAAAATGCGTGCTTTCGGTATTGATGAGTCCCTCCTTCGTTGGATTAGAAACTTTCTTTCGAATCGTTCTATACAAGTTGTATTGGATGGATTCAAGTCTGGAACCCATAATATAAATGCTGGTGTGTCCCAGGGCTTCGTGTTATCTCCGACCCTCTTCCTCATTTTCATAAATGATCTCTTGTCTGTAACTTCTAATCCAATTCATTGTTTCGCTGACGATAATACCCTAAGCTTCTCATATTCGTTCCCAGATTCACATCTCTCCTCTTCGGATGTGGAACTGCAACTGCAAAATATGTTAAGCTCATTAAACTCTGACTTAAACAGCATTGTACAATGGGGAATAAAAAACCGAGTAGAGTTTAATGCTTCGAAAACTCAATTCTGTATTGTATCGTTGAAGCGAGATATACCCCCCTTGCCACTGTCCATGAGTGGCACTTGCATCAGTAAAACCGAACATCTCGAGATTCTCGGTATGTGTATCACCGACCACCTTTTTTGGAATGATCACATATGCGATGTCGGCAAAAATGCAGCAAGATGTTTAGGTTTTTTAAGACGATGCAAGAATTTTGTCTCCCCTTCTGATCTGGCTATTATCTATAAAACATATATACGTCCAAAGCTTGAGTACAACTCCCACGTTTGGACTGGTGCTCCAGCAACGTACTTAAGTCTTTTCGACAGTATACAGAGCAGAGCATTTGAGATGATTAGTGACCATACCATCGTTGAGACATTTACGTCACTCGAACATCGACGTAACGTGTCATGCCTCACCCTCTTTTACCGTTACTTCAATGGTTTATTCTATAGTGAAATAACCAGCTGCATTCCTCCCCTTAAGATATTCAACCGTAATACCCTCCCCTCCAGGAATGCCTATCAGTTCACCTTCGAGCCCAACTTCGGACGCACGGTCATGTTCAGAGAATCGTTCTGTAGCCGTACTACGCGAATGTGGAACTCTCTTCCAAACTCTCTCTTCCCCATGCACTGCAATATTCAGGAATTCAAGACCAATGTTAACTGACACCTCATCCTTCACCCTCTCCGTCAATCCCACTTTCCCTAACGCTCGCACTGTGCTTTGGCATAAAAAGGGAACAAAGACCCCTTGAGTGCGTGTATATTATAAAAAAAAAAAAAAAAAAAAAAAAAAAAACATCGAGCGGGTGGACGACGCCGACGACTCTCCAGCCAAGAGTGTTTTCTTCGTAGCCACCAGGTTCGAAACAACCAGGAAGACTGAACCTTGAGGAAGGATCTTGATTTTGACCGGGTACCCGAAACAATACCCGGATACCCGAATTATCCCAAATTACCCGGGTATTTGCATGGTGTTCAGATAACCGGGTACCCGGGTACTCGTAACCTAACGATCGCGTATCCGAGTACCCGGGTACTCGGTACTCTTACACGATGAAGCAGAAATGTTAGAACAAATGGATGCTTTAATGAAGGATTTGCAGGTTGGGGGTGGATTATTATGCTTATGTAGTTTATAAGGATGGTTTTGGTTTGTTTGTGTTGTTTATTTGTAATTCATAAAAAAATGCCATATTGTTGGATGGGTTATTTTATAAGTGGTTGAAAAGATATAAACCGATCTTGGCCGTCGTCATCGTGTTTGTTGTGGTCGTGATCGTCTTCGTGCGTCGATGTCGTCGTAGTTGTAAATTAGGAAGAGAACAAAGCGGCTGGCAAGTGTTTTTTGATTCTTTAATTGTTGCAATGTACGAAAAAGAAATGTAAGTTGTGTTTGGATAGTGATAAAGAGAATTGAAAGGGATGATTGTATTATGTTGGTTAATCACTGTCCTGCATGAATCTGCCTTCTTAAAACAGGTAGTTGGTGCGTTTCCTTTGTTTTAGTGATTCATACAAAATATTTGGTTGAATTGAAAATATTAGGTGGATTATTGTTTTATAAGGGGTTGAAAATAAAGATAACCGATTTGGTGTGTATTTTTATTAACATGTGGTAAAGAAAAAGACCAATAACCCATCATAAAAAGAAACGGGTTAACGATTAACAAAATTAAATCAAACCAAGACTAATATTAAGTTTTGGAAACTCTTTTTTTATTATTTTTTTTTTCTCTTTTCTTCTATATAATTTCTAACATTTTTTTTTACATTTTTTTCGCTATCACTTTTTAAGTAACTTATTAAATAAAAATCAAAAATTATACAATTATAGTACTTAAAAGAAGTCATCATCCCTTAATTCATTATAATAATAGTGTGTAATAGTAATTGTAATAATTATATTTATTTATTGTATTTTTCTTTTTCTTGTTTCCTTTGTTAACTAATATATATTTTTATTGTTTTAAATTCACTTTCAAAATGAATAGTCTACAAAGAAAAAATTGTTAATTATTTACAAATATTGAGCTTGTGTTAGAACTCGGTTAGATTTCTTTAGTATATCGTAGAATATTGTGTACGTAATTCAATAATTACTATTTTTATTGTATAGCGTGTGTTTTAAATATTTTTTTTTATTTGATTTTTTTTTGTTTCCATTGTTGTTTTTTTTTTTTTTTTTTATTTTTATTCAATTCGTTTACGAAAAGCAAGCGAATAATAAGATCAACATGATTTTTGCTTAGTAGTTTTTTTCATAGATATCATTTGTTTGTATTTCTTAATTATTTTACATATATTTATTTTTTTTTGTGTATTTTATTGCTTTTTTTAAACAAACAAATAATTTTTAATTCATTGTAAAAAAGTTAGTAAATTGAGGAAAAGAAAGGAGTGAGAGAAAAAAATTATTAATAATAAAAAAAAAAAATCTTAGAAAATAGTCATTGTTTCCATTTGGTGGTAATCTTCAAAAAAAAAAAAAACGTTAGCAATAATAATTGTAAAACAAGAAAAAAAATAAAGAAAAATAACGTTAACAACAATACTAAAAGCAAAATTTATAAATTTTTTGTTAAAAATAGCAAAAGAACAAAATAATCGTTTTTTTGTTTTAACGCCTTCAATTGCTTAAATGCTTAAGAATTAATTAAGGAAGATATTTTTTTTTCTTATTTTTTTATACGTTTTGTGTTTGACTTGTGTTTTTTTTTTTAGATTTATTGTTATTTCGTTTCGATAATAGTAATTTTTGTTTATAATTCGTTAATTCCAAACTTTTGTATTTCACTTTTTTCGACGAGAGCTCATCAATAGCTGTTTTTGTTTTTGTTTTTAAATTCTATTTCAAAGTCTTGTGTTTAGTTGTGTCTCTTGGCACCAAAAAGTATACATTTCTTCTTTTTTTTTTTAATTTATTTTATTACTCGTAAGCTTATGAAATGTGGGATATACTATTATTTAAAAATGATTTTTCTTTTGCGGTATAAAAATATATATTCAATAAAAAAAAAAAATAACATTATTTTATTTCTCTGACGACGACGTTGATACTGCAGCCTGTTTATTGTTCTCCGAGGCTTTCACTGTTGACTGAGGCTGATGCGGTATTTTGTTTTCGTTTGGGTTTGAAGCCTTTTTGACGCCGCCTTCAGCAGCTGCCGTTGTTGGCGGTGCTGATGGTTGCGGCGGTGGTGGCTGAGCGACCCTGGTTCTTTGTACTTGTTTAGATTTTTGATGATGATGATGGTTGGGGAAGTTCCTATATCGATTGCTTGACGATGGTCCAATGCTCGAGCTGCTACCAGAATTGCCACCACTGCGACGAAGTGTTGTCTCATTTGGCGAGCCATAGTGATGATTACGATTGGCAATTTGCGGCTTATTTCCAAGCGAACCACTACGAACACGACCACTACCGAATGAACCAGTCCGACGACGATTGTTGTAGTTATTCTGTTGTTGTTGCTGCAAGTGCTGTTGCTGTTGATGGACTTGTTGCTGTGCAAGCAGCTGATGGCCAACGTAGTCGCTGCGATTCGAGATGGTGGTGTTGGGACGTTTTCCGGAGCCAGCAACACCTTCGCTTTCGGAAATACTACGATGGCGTTGCAGTGCTACACGACTGTTTAGACGACCGACACCTTGCAGCATTTCATCAATTTCAGACGCAACCACACGGAAGTCTTCGATGGTTTTGAATTTCGATAGGTATTCGGTGAGTTTCGGTTGTACTTCGAGTTTTTCGCCGTTTTTGTAGTATTTTAAGAATGCCCAGAACTTTTCGAGACCGTATAATTGTCCTGCAATGTTCGTAAAATCGATATTAGTTTTGTTTTGTTGTTTTTTTTTTTTTTTTTTTAATAGAAAATCGATAGCCAAATAAATACATTCTTTCTCTCTCACTCGCTCTTATTTTCTTTTTTTCGACATCAATATGGCTGTTGTTTTGGTTTTAAGGCTCTTCCTGTAGGAAATACTTTTTTTGCTTTTTGTCAAGCAAAATTATAATCAATGTCTGTTTTAAGGTTAACAATTATGTTAAGGTGAATCTCCCCAAAACCAAATTTATAAATATAACTTATTTGAATGTTTTGTAACACAGAAAAATAAGATTTTGTATAAAAAGCATAAATGTGTTTTTGAATTAATAAAAAACCAAGATGAATCGAGTCGGTGAGGATTATTCGGTAAATCAAAACTTCGTCCTACATTTATGTTTTATCGTATGACAAGCAATTTCATCTTTTGAATGTAGGTATTACAAGTGGAGTTTTTACGATATTAAATTGTTTTTAATTAAAAATGACTTTAAGTCCAATGCGCTTCGCCCATGTACGACAGTTGGGCTCATCAGTTAGATGCTGTCGTACCTTTCTAACCTGAAATTTAGCATTGAGACAAAATTGACCAACACTTGATGTAGGACTTAAGCTTGAGCACCGATTCAGAAAATAGCCTCAAATTTCAATTCCTTGTTTTGGGGAACTGTGTCAAATCACATAATGATCAGGTGAATATGTTATCTTTAAAAAAAAAATAATAATATTTCCTTTTTAACGAGCAACACATAATACATGATAAATTACAAATGGAAATTGATTTCTTTATGAATGCACTAATACAATTAAATGAGTGATTTTATGTAATAAATATTTATTTCTAAACGATGTATGTTCATCTTTTCTTTTTAAATACAGGGTGGATGTCGCTGGTCCATGTTGTGCCAAGACAAGAAAAAATCGTCACGAACGAGTCGTGAAAAAGCAAACAAAAATATGGGGCATATATTCATGTTTGGCCTTGAATATAAAAGCAGATTAAGTCTGGTTAAGGTGAATGTGATTAAATATAGAGTGGCGCGACAACTCTTGAAGAGCCAAGGCCTGAGTGGCTTACACTCTTTGACAATTCTCTCAGTGCGTGTGAAGAATTGAGGGGCCTACAATTTGACGCCGATTCCGAACGGCAAATTTGAGAATCATGACAGATTGATACTCTTGGAAGTGTTGTCAGTTCTTCGAAAGAGGCAGCATCTATGAAATATGAAATGCAGGAGCGGGATACGAATCCATGACGTTCTGCTTAGCAGCCAATGCGTTATAAAAACGAACACCTTGATACATTTTTTTTCGTCGCACTGAATATTGTATTGTTTTTTTATCGCCTCGATAGTTGTCTTCTCATTCATAGCTTCACTCATCCCTGTAATTAAAAATTTAGGGAAACGCATCTTCGGCAACAGCCAGCTGCATTCCTCCCCTTAAGATATTCAACCGTAATACACTCGCCTCCAGGAATACCCATCAGTTCACACTCGAGCCAAACTTGGACGTACGGTTATATTCAGAGAATCGTTCTTTAGTCGTACTACGCGAATGTGGGACTCTCTTCCGCACTCTGTCTTCCCCAGGCACTGCAATGTTCAGGAATTCAAGACCAATGTTAACGCTCGCACTGGGCTTCTCTTTCATTTCATCAGCCAATTTTGATAGTGCTTAATTACTTTCACACCTTATAGCAACCGCACCACCCGGCCTATCTACAACTGCATAGGGAATATGGAACCTATACTCTCAAGGTTGAAAACGCAATTGTAAAAGAGGAAGACATCTCATTATTCTATATACATAGGTGACTTAGTTCCTTTTGGTCCTTTGGGTATGAATTAAAATTTTTGTATCGGGTTTTCCATTTAATTTGTAAGCGATGCGTCGAAAATATCGCTGCCGTTCAAGCGGCAGTCTCAACATCGTTCAGACCAAATTATGACGTTTTTTTTTTTACTCGAATTGGAAGATGCGGACATAGCCAACATGTGGTTTTAACAGGATGCTGCGACAAGTCACACCAAACCTTACAATCGAGTGGGTTTTATGAGCGTGTTATCTCAATAAAGTCGATTGGCCGCCTCCTTCGAGCGGTTAAACGCCTCTATACTATTTTCTTTGGTTTATGTCAATAACCTGATGACGTTCAAAGAGATGAGAGGTAACATTGAATGCGGACGTTTCCGACGAAATATGCGGTGGATTCATCGAAAATCGGGTCTGATCAACCGCTGCAAACATGCTCGTGATGGCCATTTGGACGAAGTGTAGTTAAATTCATGAATGTTTTTATTGTTCTTCTAGCCGTTAATAAAGTTCTTGAAAAAGCTTAAATAGGACTTATATTTTTATTTTAGTTTATGTATTATGAAGTTATTGCTTCAATAAGTAAACACCTTGTTAAGTAACGGAGGGCACATTTGTTACATTTTATTTTTTCTTTCGCACCGTTTATGAGATAAGTATTTTCAGATTATCGTGAACGTTTTGACGATTCATCATCTTAGGGAAAGCAAAACAACTTGAGCGAAAACGTAATCATCTAAACGATTAACGTTTTAATAGTTACGTGAGGCGAAAAAATCGTTCAAACGTTATCTCCGAAATGCATACCTTCTAATTGTGTTAAATATACTTAACGCGACTCTGTAGGTCTAAGCTTGTTTGCCAAACTTAATCGATTACAAATGTTTCTTTGAGGCCGACTCCAAATTCTTAACTTACTAAGGCCAATCTGCTTCTTTATAACATGTGAGGTAACAACTTGAATGGTGTTGCTATAGCATCGGCATCTGGACTAGCAAGTTCGATGACTGACAGCAAATTCGTGGTCATGCTTCACGTTCTTCACGAAATATTGAACTTGATCGAATCAGCTTGCCAGAATCTTCAAAAAACGCGTGGTTTTCGAATGGCAAAGTCTATAATTGATGCTGTGTTTGAAACTATGGAGCGCTTATGAACAGATGAGTTCAACCGCTTCTTTCAGTTGACACAATGGGTTTAGTTAAATATGCACCATAGTCACGATGAATCCGTCAAGTTGTTATCAAAACTGTTGTAGAGAAATCATATGATAAAATCATGAAACCAGTTATTTCGAACTCGATTTCAATTGAACAGTGACATTTTTGCGGTCTTATCAGAACTCAATGAACTGAATTCGAAAAATTTGAAATCATTGACATAGTTTGGGTTGGCCTTGGCATTGTCAACTAAAGCAGAAGTCGGTGGTATTGAAATGTTTAATGAAAGAAAAATGAATTCGAATGTGGAAATTACTTGTAAGCAACCGAACAAATATGGCCATGGCTTGATTTCCCTCAGCAGAAAAAAATATAAGCTCTACAATTGGAGTCATAACAGGACACTGCCTCATAGGTAGACATGCTTTGAGGCTAGGGGTCTACGCAAACGACTTCTATAGAAGCTGCATGGACGAGGAGGAAGAGGAAACAGTCCAACACCTTCTATGTACATGTCCGGCGCTCTCCAATAGAAGGAATCACTATCTCGGTAGTCCCTTCTTCGATAATACCAGTGAACTGGCAACGATCGACATAAAATGTTTCTCTAACTTCATTAAAAGTAAAAAATGGTTTGTTTAAGTTCAATATTCTTCCATTGAGTAACTTCTTTAGTGGTATCACAATGGACCCTTGACCCTTGAGGTCTAAGTGCGTTAATAACATTAAGACAGCCACTCCAACTTAAGCTAACCTAACAGCGCCGCCTATTATCCGATTTGCGCCCCCAGAGAATCCGGTCTGTGTACGGCCTGGCTGGCAGTGCTTATCTATATACCAACTATGAAGCAGTATTATAGGTGCAGTGAATTAACGCCCATGGCATTAACGCCCGCGGGTGTTAATTCCAAAAACAAACGGAATTTACCCCCGCGGCTGTTAATTCCTTTTTGAATTGGAAATAGGGCCCACCATAAAAAAGAATTAATGCCCGCGGGTGCTAATGCCAATTGGAATTGGCACTTAGACCCGCGAGTGTTATTATCTTTTGGAAGTGATCATTTCACCTTCGGGTGTGAACACTTGCGCGAATTTCATTTTGGGACTTACTTATGACCCATCATAAGTTAGTCCTAAAATCAGAAATAAAATTCAGGGCTTCCGACCTTCGCGATTAACTTTAAACATTTTGTAAAATAATAAAATAAGTGAACAGTTTTTACATATTTTAAAGGTTTTTTCTGTGCATAATGGCTGAAACATACCGCATGCGGCATGCTCTAACTCTATGTGACGTTAAGAAAACATTTTCCAATGCAAACGTTTTTCTGCACTCTGGGATGTCAAAGTTCGGTGAGGGAACGGTATTCTACAAGCACAGTATACTTGAAGCCAACATCATCTTATTGCATCTATCTGTCAACTAAAATAACAGAGCTGTTTCAGTTCCATTAAAAGTTGCATCAGAAATATGGATGGACACAAGCGGAAAAAATGTTGCCCAAAAGAGAATCAATTTGATTTGTGAAAATAAAGAAATTCGCGCGAAATTCAAGCTCGATTTGATTTTATTACGAGCGGAGCGAGCGGAAAAAATGTTGCCCAAAAGAGAATCTGGGGTGTGAAAATAAAAAAATTCGCGCGAATTTTTTTTTTTTCTTTTTTGAAAGTTCCGAAGAAACTGGTTCTGTGCTTTCGCTTCAATTCGGATGTTGTGAATCGTTTTTGTAATATTCATTAGTGGAATAATGCATTCGCGAATAAACCTGGAGGGTCATTCCGTAACTCTCAAAACGATTATCGTCCAAACGATTGTCGTCGAAGATATTGTCTCAAATTTGCTTCACGTAAGTTGATCGTCATCGTCTCGTTTATCGTTTTTTTTGCGTATGTAGTTTGAGAGCTACAGAAACTCTCAAACTGTAGAGGAAATGTCATCGTACTGCACGGTTAATGCTATCACATCTTTTTTTGTGTGTGTGTACTTCACACGTACGAAGCATTTGCATGAAAGATATAAATGCAGAAATGTTACATCTCTTTTTTCATCTGATTGTAGTACTAACTATGTAGTTAATAAAAATGCTACCATGAAAGATGAAGATTTGATCAAGGGGCTTTACACATTTATTTTTTGTTTTTCCTCGGATATTTTTTTTGCACCAAAAAATATGTTATTTAATTTCTAACAGTTGAAATGAGGTATTCCTATTTGCATTTTCCTCTGTTTCACTTCAATGAAAATTCATACAGTCCATTTCTTGACAAAAATCTAAACTTAAAAGTCTGTTTAAAGCAGAAAGGACATATTTTTTTTTATAAAATAATGATATAACATAAAATGTTTCATAAGTTTCAACCGTGCTTTGAATTAAAACATAATTTTCCTTTGAATGTTTGTTCTAGACGATACCTTATTAATTAGCTATCGTTCAAATTCGATCGTTTTGACGATATCGTCTTGACGATAGTCGAGATACGGAAAGCAAATGTCGATCTAAAAAAACGATATCCTCTGGACGATAGTGATTTTCAGAGTTACGTGAAGCGAGTCGATCGTCGAAACGATATCGTTTCGACTATATCGAGATACGGAATGACCTTCCTGGTATTCAAATGTGCAGTTTATCGACTCATTTTTTAAAACTGTAGAAGCGAGGACAGACCTACACTTTTTTTTCTATGCTATTTTTTCATAATGGCATGTTTGACCGTTATTTTGGGATCGACTTATTTTAAGGATGCAGAAATGGTGTGCCCTTAGCTGCATTAGAAATTTTGATAGTTGATGTCAATGTTTTTGCACTTGAGAATATCAAACTGGTCAATAAGGTTTGGAGAGATGCTGACTGCTTTTTGTTTCATCATCTAAACATAGACGACCAGCCCTATGATGGTAGCCGATCGGAAGAAAATTTTATCCGATTTGTACGAATTGTTCAATTTTCATATGATATTAACCCCTCCGACAGTAAAATCGGTCAGATCTACGAAAAAAAATCTTATTGCGATGCTATGCAGTGAACTGTGTAAAAATTTGCGACGCGTTATGCTTTGCGTTTTTTTTCTTTCCGATTCTTCCCGATAGAAAATCAAACGTGAAAAATTGTCCGAAAAATATAAAATATATATTTTTGCAAACTAGTAAATGTCAAATGAGTGCGTTGTTTGACGTCAATTTTTCTTCTCAAATTCGGGTACCGTGAATACAAACATCTTCCGATCGGAACATTTCTCCGATCGGATATTTTTCCGATCGGCTACCATCATAGGTCTGGACATTTAGTCCCTGCTCCAAAACTAACAAAAAGACTTTTTCAATACCTGTTACTTTTAAAATAAACGTACCTTGAATGTATAAATGAATCTGTAGTCTAAAAAAAGAGAAACTCTAAACCTAATAACAAAAAAGACTAAAATTAATATTAATCAAATAACAGACGATTGTTTTCATCAACGGTGAATAACTTTATGGCTAAAGAAAGACACATTAAACAAAACCACGCCATACTAATGAACACGACATTTCAACTTACATTCTGTGAACGCTATCCTTTGTTTGGTGTTATTTTTTTTTTTTTAATGCTAAGTCACCTACCTTTTTCATAATCGGCAATTGTTTCAGCCTGGAAGTCATCATAGACATTGGGGCGGAATTTCTTCTCCAAGCCATACGAAAAGAATCGGAAGAGACACTCCAGACCATAACGGAATCCATTCATAGCATCCTCACAAGCCAATTGCCTGAACTCGTTGTACATTGTCTTATTGAAATTTTCCCTCAAGAAGAACGACCAAAATCTGTAAAGTGTATTCATTTCCTGCGACTGACCATAACCCAAACGACGCCGCTCCTTCAAGCACCTACTACGATATTTATGATAAGCCTGCTGTGTAAAGTTGTTTTCCTTAAGCAATGAATGCGACGGATGTTGGAACACGGGCAAACTTTGTGGCACCGATGAACCATAACTAGATGCCGTTGGACTAGTGCCAGCCGAACTGCCCATTGATGATGTACGCGGACGATGTTCGACAAAGTCCATCACCCAACCAACGTGAGCCTCAACCGGAGGATTCGATGAGTGACGAGTCTTACGTTTACGCGGCGTACGCGGATCAATTGAATGACTATTTGGTGCGGCATAGAAACGCGCGCGTCTGGCCGATTTCAAAGTGGAATTTAATGTGGAGTCGTGTGTAAGTGTATTGTCTAGTGTACTGTCCAAGTCATCGATATAAGTCGGTGGCGGTGGCGGAGGAGGAATTTGTTGTGATGGTTTTTTCATAACCGTTTTTCCGGCCATTTTCTCAAAGTCCTCTTGTGAAATCACATTGACCGTGCGATAATCAGAGGACTTATTCGTTACCGTCCACAAATCCTCCTCATAATTGACCAGGCCATCGTTAATGACATTCTCGAGGTCTTGGGTGATTTTAGTGCGCGATGTGTAGTCAGCTGTGCGATCGTAGCCTTCGTGTTTTTGCGGACGTGAGACTTGCGATACAATCAACAATTTATTGATGTCGCGATCGGCGAATTCATAATCAGATTCGTCGTCAGAGAAGTTCTCTGTGAAATTATTGACGCGGCCACTAGTGGGAATAGCGTCGAGCTCTTCATCGAATTGGAAATCTAGTTCTTCTTTTTCTACTGCAGGCTTATTGGCTATTGGTAGTGTGGCAGCTGCCGTGGTTGCGGATGCTGAAGCGGCGGCTGCTGCTGCTGATGCTGCTGCTTTTGCTGCTGCCGCTGCTGCTCCTGATTGTGGGAAGGGCGTCGTTGTATGTTTAGTATGGTCTTTAGTAATTGCATTTTTTGAGCGTCTCTTTACCTCTTTCCATAAGCTCGGCACACCGTCTTCGGTGTCATCAGCGTTGATCGTCGTCGTTGCGCTTTCATCATCCTTTGGATATGTCTTGGTTTCCTTGGTGTTGGCTTTTGGAGTTGATGCAGTTGGTAGTTTTGTTGTTGTGCTCTTTGTTGGTGATGGACTAGCGGGAGGTGTTGGCTTCATGGCAGCAGTTTTATCACTTGGTGGTGTCGATTTTGTTGATAATGCTGCTGCTGTTGTTTTAACACATTCAGCGAGTCCTTTGAGATGATC
Organism: Sphaerophoria rueppellii; assembly: GCA_920937365.1. Taxonomy (NCBI): domain Eukaryota; kingdom Metazoa; phylum Arthropoda; class Insecta; order Diptera; family Syrphidae; genus Sphaerophoria; species Sphaerophoria rueppellii. The sequence goes on from CAKKXW010000003.1 coordinate 55,164,417, forward strand.
GACAAAATTTGTACCGAATTCGTTTTTCTTGTCGTTGGCGTCTTCACTTAATTGACGTTCGACTTTTTGTGTGAGAGCGCTTTTTGCATTAGCCGATGGGGGACTTCGTGAGACAGGAACTTGTTTGTCATCATTCATTTGTGGCACAGATCTTTGTGAGTTTCTAGGCACTGGAGGTGGTGGGATACTGGCCAACGGTTTAGTGGCCATTTCTGAAGTTAAAATCGGAACGACATTAGCATCATTTGACTCCACATCTGCTGCAGCAGTAGTGGATGTAGAATCTTTAGCGGATTGATCATTTACATTCGGGGACGTCGTTGGTGGCAGTTGGCTAGCATTTTCTGCCGACTTGGCAATAGCTTCCTTAGTGGCAGCCTCATCGCCATTGGCATTTTCAAGCAAATCATGAATTGGCCATGCTGTGGGGTTAACCTTTGTACGAACTTTATAATTTTCCAACATGTCCAATTTGTCAGACTCCTTGATAGCAGCAATAACCAAAGCGACATCAGCTGTAAGCGCCAGAATTCGATGGAAGGAAGCAATCAATGCTATCGGGATATAACCTTCGTTGTCCATTTTGCGGCGCAAGAAGAAATCACCAGTGAGATTTGTTTCGCTAAAGTAGTATTCACTGTCGGGAGAATGGAATGAAAGAAAAGAAAAAGAGAGAGTAAAATTTATTATTGGATTCTTCGTTTTTTTTTGTCAATCAGAACATGAAACGTAACGCAATACGCAAAGGATTTTTGTGAAGATATGGTTGTGTATAAAATGATCCAAAATCCAATATTATAACTGTAAGTGTAATGAATCGGTGTAAAATTATTAATAAACGTTAAAAACAAAATATTAAAAGTAAAGTTATTTGTAAACAAAAAGAAATTGTACAAATGAAAGCTGACATGTATACATATTGTTGCGAGGAATTGGAGTCAAGTAACTCCATTCAGAGAGACACCTCACTCTCTTGGATATCAGAGCAGAGCAGTCTGATGCTCAACATTTTCAATTGACTTAACAGGGAATGGCCTGACCAGTTGTCAAGGGAAGAACACGCAGCTGTATAGACGATAGTCATACCAGTACCTACTTTTAAGGTTCCGAGAGATGGGTGCTTACCCAAAGGCACTCTGAATCTGAACTCTTAGCCACGTTTGAGAGAAAAGTCTTACGGAGAATAGTTGGTCTCGGAGACTTGATGACAAAAATTAAGCTTGGAAGACTTCGGTTGACCAAATTTGCGCTAAGAACCTTGGGTTGCGCAACTGGATGGCGTCGGTCAACAATCGGGAAACATGGAAAAACTCGTTGAAGCCAATGACGAAAGAGAAGCAAAACCAGTCAATGAAGACCCAGCTCCAGCCTTCAGCACAGAAGAAGTGGAAAAAGTAATCCAAAAGCATGCACCAGGTCCTCATCAAAGTGTGGTGAGAAGAATGCATATCCTCTGATTGGTCATCTAAAGAAAAAAGGCAATCCTATGCCATGCAAAAAAATAAAAATTCTGACCGTCTTTAACCTTTCTGCAACACTATAATCGGCATGTACCAGTGTGGCTTTAGGTCAGGCAGAGCAACGATTGACCAAATATTCACACTGAGGCAGATCCCGGAAAAGACCAACGAATTTGAAGTCGAAATCCACGATATTTTCATCGACAACCACCAAGAGCTTATGATGGCGACACGGCTTATGCGGACGACACAGACATCATCGCCTGCTTGAGGCCTTCACAGCGATTGAAGAGCAGTGAGCAGAAGCTTTGAAGTGAATAAGGACAAAACAAAAGAACATAACTGTTGGTAGCAACAATTTCGGGGTGGTTCAGGAGTTCACGTACCTTGAAACAAACATAAACCTATAAACGACACCTTACTGCTGCGGCTTCGGTTTGTTCAAACAACTGGGTTCAAAATTCTCCACTCAAAAGACAAAATGCCTAGTGTACAAGACTTTGATTTTAATATGCCGACTGTACGGCACGGCGGTGCCGAGTGTTGGACGATAAATAAAAAAGGAGATCCTGTATGCGACGATGGCGAATGGAGAAGAAGGTTCAACCGCGAACTATACGAGTTGTACCAAGATGTGGATGTAACCCCAAAAGCCGAGAAAATACGACTTCAACCAAGAAAGTCTTCTCTTCGCAGCCCCCAGGTTCGAAACGACCAGGAAGACCGAACCTGCGGTACAAGGACCAAGAAACTGTGGATGCCAGAGAGCTTTTTAAGACAGTTTCTTTTTTATATGGTATCCGTCTCAGGCATTCAATGATAGTCCTCGTTTTATTGCCAAGAATTAAAGACTCTCTGTTCCACAGGGTTGAGTAAGTGTTTTTTTTTATCTATTGCTTGATTTTACTGAGCTGAATAGAATCAAACAATTCTTTTTGAACTACAGACAGGAATAGCGAGTTTAAGATCTAAGTTGAAGAATCACCACTTTTATGAGGATCCGAGCTTAGAGAATTTTAACGTGGGAATATCACATCGATTGCAAATCAAAATATTGTTTTCTATTCAAGATTAACTTTCATTTCAGATGGATAAAATTTCTTCAAGAGGCACAGACTCGTCGCTAGGCGTGGAGCAGATGTAGCAGGAAATTTGTTCGGCCAGGTCAACTAAGTTAACAGACCTGAATGAAAGATTTTCGACACATGTATGTGTATGTTCATGTGTTTAAATGTGGTTTCGAGGGAGCGTAGCAGATTCAGATTGTATATTAGGGCGGGTCGAAGCACGCTTATTGCACGATTGTTTTTTTAGTGATAAACAATGGAATACATTTCTTTCAAGTGGAATTTCAAACATCAATAAAGATATAGAATTGCTAACTTGTGTATAAAGGTCATAAGCCCGGCGGAATTCATTTTTTATCGGCAGTTGCATAAACTTTTCAAATGATTACAAATTATGTCAGCAAAAAAACAAAAAATGGACTAATCAAAATTAACAAACAAATGATCAATGTAGATAGGCAACACAAATACAAAAAATTAGCAAAAGATTAATTTGCATCACAAAACCAAAATACCATCGAAAACTTAACGAAAAACTTACACTTGTTTGCGAATTGCCTTCTTCACTGTTTCGGTATCCATCTCAATATAAGCAGCTGCTGGAACAGCGCTATAATAATGAGTTCCCATCAAAACGAATGGATGCTCGGTATCGACAGCCAAGTAATTAACATATTCTCCATTTGCAATCAAATGACGTGGCAGCCGATTACCTGTTCGTCCAGGTCCCTGTCGGCTATAGCCCCCACGTGGTCGACCCCTATAGCTAGTGGCTCGGAAGCGTCTTGGCCTTGACGAACGATCATAGGTTGCCTCGTTGTCACCACCACCGCCACGTTGTTCACCTTCACTTACACGTGGAGGTGGACGGCGACTGCGAATCGGTTTGTTGCGTGTCGATTTGGCAACATCGATTTGCAACGGACGCCACTTGTGTTTTGGAATCTTCTTGTTAACTCCATTCGCTGCTGGTGCATTTGCATTTGAATTCGGTGCACTTCCAGAAGCATTATTATTGCTGCTTGTACTAGCTGACGACGACGCTTGCTGCTGGCTACTATTTGCATTTGTTTGAGGTTGTTTTACAGCAGCAGCAGCAGCTGAATTGGGTGCAGCTGCATTTGCAGGCGCTGCCGGAACTACAGGAACTGGAGCAGTTGTATTAGCTGGCGCAGCTGCTACCTTACTACTAGCGCTTGGGGTGATCTTTTCTTGTGCAACAGCTTTGCCAGCATTCTGAGATCCTGCAGGTTGACTAGGAGTAGCAACGGTTGTTTCATTTTGTTTGGTCACAGGGGCATCATGAGACCGATTTTTCGGTCCTGTGCGTCTTGGCTCGCCACCCAAATTAGGTTTGCCGCCAAGAAGAAGTGGCCAATCACCAACATTTGAAAAATCACTAGCCTTAAGTTCAAAACAATAAACATCAGTTGGAGTTCGATTAATTGATAAACGTTATATTTACCTTATGATTGATTCGCTTTTTATTGTTTACAACAACATGAGCAACAGTTTCGGCTTTGGGTACAGCAACTACTGCTAGAAATGAAAAGGAATTGACAAAGGAGAAAATGTACAAGAGGGAAAAAATACTTTACCTGGAGCAACGGGCTTTTTCTGCGCAGCAGGTTGTGCTTTTGGCTGAAGGACCCGTTTGTCAAGTGGCGAAGATGACGTCTTTGGACTCGATGATGGCTGTTTGGAAATCTGCAAAATAAATATTTAGATTTAGTGGTGTTTTCTTTTATGAATAAATGTACGTTTCAGTTAAAGTTAATTCAAACAAAAAATTGCTACCATGTTTCAGAGTGAAACATTTTTAACTTTCGATCGCCTTTTGACACCAATCAACCACTGATATCAGTTTCGAGTCAAAAGCGGCACTAAGTTCACAAAATCAATGTACAGCGTAACCGGGGTTCTGCTTCAATTTGCGAAAAAGGTTCATGTTCCTAATTTTCGTGAACTAATTAGCGTAGTATGTATATCTATTTATTTGTTAATTGTTGTTAAAGTTATAATTAATTTTAAGTATTAAAATAAAATGTAACGGCAAAATAACCGTGCGTTAAAAGCGAGAAAATATAATTTTTGTTTTCTTTCAAGGCAATGTTAACTTATAAAAGTTGTTAAAATGGAAAAACGATTTGATTGAAGGTCAGCTAGGCATTGATGTGCCATCATAGGCCACTTTGAGACAGTCCTTCGAAGTAAGCTGAGGCTAGTATTCTGGTTTCGGCGAAAATGATTAATGATTTCAACGGTCGAGGACCAACATAGTAATGAGTAATGAGTAATGACTAATGACTAATGAGTAATGACAGTTATGGACTAAGAATCATGTCCGCCTGCAATATCAACAGTCACCTGGTTATCGATGGGTTTAGCAATTCGTAGCATGTTGATAAATCATGGGCACTTCCTGAGTCTGATTGCTATACATTCTTTTCGATTTGCCACCATCGGCTCGCTGTGTTGTTGGTTTGGTATTTCGAAAGCGATACAGGGCGACCCACAGTAATGCGCTTCGTTTTCGAAGTGTTCGGTGAAGAGGAAAGAGGAAATCCTATAACAGACATCGCACAGAGCGGAAATTGGTTTGATGAATGCATTTTGGCGATTGAATAAACGAATATAGAGGGCAACTGGAAAGGAATATCAGAGGCTCTGAGAACTTGGTCTTCAAATACGAGAGCGACGACCGCACCAGCTGCGGACCTAATATACGCTGACCAAGACAACAACCTATCAAGCGAAATAGATATACTAAACAAAATTCAGCTTGGTGTAGGCTTCGGGGTACACCTGACATGCAACTCGTTTGGGAGGAGTATCCCGCCCAGAAAACACTTGTGCTTACATGCGCTGGAAAGATAGATTCGGCCTACAATCGGGATAGAAGAAAGGTCTTGTTGCAAAAGCCTGGGCTGGAAAAAATGTGTATCGAAAAAGGTCTTTCATTTCCGAGAAAAAAAAAAGGAAAAAAGAACTATCAGGATTAGAAGGTGGGACTATAAGATCTTCATTAGTAAAACTAGTAGCTAAGTTAGGCAAGAGAAAAGAAAAACAAAGTGTGATGCTTTTCAGTTTGTTTTTCTCTTTTCTCTTTATCATCGTAATGTCATATGCGATGCAAGACTTAGGTTAGGTTAGTCTGAGGGACTGATAGTTGTTGACGTTACCGTCACACTTACATCAATGAAGATCCAGTGTTACATCCAAGAGTATTATTACTCAAACTAATAAAAAAAAACCTATAAGTTCAGTTCATCAAGGCGTTTGGAGGCACTGACAAAGTTCAAAATGTTAGTACCTGCAGAACTAGAGTTCTTTTAAGTCCCCGAAGAAATATTTGCGAGCAATTCCTTCCTTTGGCAGCAAAGTGCGGGTAGTGACATAGAGTGTGTGAAGTGTTTTCATGCACCTCCTCGTCACCGAATCCTCTGGATAGATCATGAGAACCTAGCCTCGTCTTCTCCTTATGATATCCGAACATGATACAAGAGATCGGACTGAGCTTTTATATAATTGCATAAATTTTCCTGTTCTTTGTTTGTTAAAACCGAGCCAGATCTTTCTTCTGATGCCGTAGGTGTCAAGAAGATTCCCCCTTTCATCAACCTTAATCGTAATTCTATTCAAATTCTCCTGTTTTGAAGTACAGGGCGGGATGCTGACTAGCTGAGCTTGGCTTACGTCAAGTGGTGATCCTATTCTTGCTTATCGGCTCTCACGTTGCTTGGTATACCGCTGTGGCCTGGGATCCAGCAGTGTTTAATGTAATGCTGAGAACCAAGAACCATGCGGAAGCATGAAACAAGCTTTGATTTTATGTCAGTTGCAGTAGTAGCATTTATTGCCGCTTGGCTATCAATGTCAAAGGTGTTATCAGCACATGGTATTGCCATCATTAAAACCTGTTTAGCAACTGTTGTCAATGCCAGGATGTCCGGTTGTAAGACACTACTGTAGTCTGAAAGCCTCCGCGAGTTGGTTTACTTGACAGATTCAGAATAAAAGCCAACACCTGTCAGTATAGATAGCTATTGACGACTCACAGGAGTATGGTATACTATTATATCTATTACTCCTTGCTTGGAATGGCAGCCTGAAATGATTTGTGAAAATCAAGTTCGGGGCGATAGGACAGGGGGTCTAGGAAACGGGTATTGGAAATCCGGATCCCGGAGAGAATGACTCGACGGAACCTGGATGGAATATCCGTTGGACTGGGTCGTGGCATCTCCGGCTACGCTCGTTTTGATCAGGGCTGGTTCGCACCCCTCCACCGGACCTCACCTCGCCACAAAAACATAAACTAACAATGCCACTTACTACCCTGCTATGATACTCATGCGACATTAAGTGATGTCTCTCCGCAGATGACATGCGGATCTGCCGATCGGTCCGTAGATGGTAACACGGACCGCTACCCTCTCCACTCCTTCGGAATCCTTCCGGTAGGCAGACACAAGGATCCCCCAAATAAAATTGCCATCAGGCAATTACTAAACCATACTCGCTTACCCCATCACTGCTCCTTCGAACTCCCTGAAATTTGGTTTCTTAAAGCGCCATATTGCGTATTGTTAAACGCATTCAAACAAATACTACTATAATACTATGACCCATTGCGGGTCATAACACTGTGACCCAAAACTTTCTGAAGGATCTGCGCATGTTGTATTAAACTATATTTTTCCTGACATTAGTCTGACTAAGCCTCAAGGCACTTTTAGCTGCAGATTCTTGAAGAAAAGAGATTTAGGGGTCTCAAATTGAGTAAAACTTCTAGTCCCGCAATTGGCATGCTCCTGTAATGCCTGTTCACACAAGTCTTTGTACTTTTGTCAAAGTTTTGAGGTCCATGCTCTTTTCTAAAACAATCCACCAAACCAGAGTACCATAGGTTAGTATTGGTCTTATTACTGCCAAATATATCCACCCGAAGGTTTTCCCGAAGATTTTCTTGCAGAAGTAAAAAGCAATTGACGCCTTTTTATATCTTTCTTTAAACCCCAGTTTAATTTTTATCTAAACTCACATAGATACTTCGATTTAAGGTACTTTAAAATCGGGTTTTTAACGTGTGTTTTAAATATCACTAGTTCTGTCTTAGCTGGATTGGCTGTTAGCCTACAGTTCCTAGTCTATTTACTTACAAAAGAGAGAGCATATTCGATCTGTCCACTGATAACGGGTGGATAAGAACTTACCAGTAGTTATTGATGCAAGAACATCAGTGTAGGCAATATATTTTTTTATTTATAATCAATCAACGCGCACTCAAGGGCTTTTTTCATTACCCTTTATATGCCAAGAGCACAGTGCGAGTATTAGGGAAAGAATAGAGTATGTAAAAGGAGATGTCGGTGAACATTGGTTTTGAATTCTTGAATATTGCAATGGCTGGGAAAGACAGAGTGTGGAAGCGAGTTCCACATTCGCGTTGTACGGCTAAAGAACGATATTCTGTTCATGCCAGTACGTTCGAAGTTGGGCTCAAGGGTGAACTTATGGGCATTCCTTTAGGCGCGGGTATTACGGTGAAATATCTTAAGGGGAGGAATGCAACTGGCTATCTCACAAGAACATATACCGTTGAAGTAACGGTAAAATAGGTTGAGGCATGAGACATTACGCCCATGTTCGATCGATGTAAATGACTCAACGATGGTATAATCACCAATCATCTGTAATGCTCTTTTTTGGATACTGTCCAGAAGACTTTAGTATGTCACTGGAGCACCAGTCCAGACATAACAGTTATACTCAAGCTTAGGACGTAGGAACGTTTTGTAGATGATAGCCAGATCAGAGATCTTGCGACATTTTTGGTGACATCGCATATGTGCTCATTCCATAAAAGGTCGTCAGTAATGCACATACAGAGAATCTCGATATGTTCGGTCTCAATGATGGAAGTGCCACTCATAGACAGTGGCATCGCTTTAACGATACAAGACAGCATTGAGTTTTCGAAGCATCAAAGGGCACGGTAGTGCCCAGCAAAGTTCTAGCACTACTCCCTTTTTATAGGATCGAAATCAAGAACATTCTTAACCCCCCATAATTTTATGGAACCACTACTTCCTGAGATATCGAACAGTAAAAATTTCAAAAACCGTAGTTGACTGACTGACCCGCTGACTGACTGATTATCAAAATTATGAAGCACTTCCAACAATATCAGAATCTTGAAATTTGGTACAATGGGAGGTTTTCGGGTGCATACAAAGGAAAAAATCGAAAATTTCATTTTTTCATTCAGGAGGCGTGGTATCACTTTCTTAAAATGGTCGAGTGATTTTAAAATTCGGGATTCGAATAGGGTTTAGATTGAATATAAGGAAAAATATACATACATAATAAACGTACATATTTAAATTTCATTTAGGGGTGTGATTTCCGGTCACTATCTTAAAACGGTCATAGGATGTTGAAATTTGGAATTCTTTTAAGGTTCTGGTTGAATGACATGAAAAAAAATTAGAAAAAATTCTATTTCAATTAAGGGGTGTAGTATCCACCCAATTTATTTATCGAAATGGTCGAAAACGTTTAAGAGAATATATAAGTGGTTGCCGCACACTTTTTTAAAATGGTCGTAGGATGTTGAAGTCTGGTTTAAGTTTATAACACTCCCGTGAGTAACTTTCTTTAGTGGTTTCACAATATACCCTTGGGGTCTAAATGAGTTAACAACGTCTAACCTACCTATTACTTATTTATAAATTGGCAGAGCAATTATATTGTAAAAGTTTGCAAATTGCTAGCTGATTTAGTGTTTTTCGAGGTTCATGCTTTCATTCCATAAAAAAAAACTTTGCAAAAAGATGTGAAATCAGAACAAAAACAAAAAATGTACAAAAAAGAGCCAAGTTCTCTTATGAGCGAAAAACACAGTATAAAAAGTCAGCCACCAAAAGTAATGAGTTCTTCAAGAACGCCAAGTTCTTAACAAGTCCAACACGAATGAAGAAATGATAAAACGTCTTCCAAGGCAGATTGCATAACCTTCAAAACATAAGTATTTTAAAATAACTTGCTTTAAACGTCTCAACAGCAACGTTTGAACGTTTTTCCTCAAAAAAGTGTTTGAGTCACGGCACTTAAAATTCTTATGATTTAAATTTCTGCTATCATCTCACTTGACAAAAAAATTATTATTACTTATTCTATTTCAATTGATCAATTAAATAAAGCACTCCAAACGCTGACAACTCAATAGTATTCAAACAAAAAACAAAATACAAAAAAAAAAATCACACACCAAAAGTGAATGATAAACAAATTAAAAGCAGAAATAATGAAGAAGAGAAAAAAAAAACGGAAAATAATCTCGAAATAACATTTACTTTTAGTTTCATTTCAATTTGATTGACAATAACGATTCTTCGTATTCGATAGAAAGATAACACGAAGCGATCCACCTAGTTCCACGTTTTGACAAATGTTCAACGTTTCGTATCGAAGACGTGGATATGCTGCAATCACACGTTGGACTTCAACTTTTATTTCCACTTAAAAGCGAGATGTGTGGTTCTTTTCAGAAAATAATAGATACTCCCAGCTCAAAAGAACGTTCCGATGATTTGTTGTTAGGCGTGTTTGTTGCATTTTAACAGGTTTTTTTTCTGTTCATTTCGTTTTCCTTTCAGTTTGAGTGAACACATACGAAACGAATTCACATTATTCTAATGATTTAAAAATAATATCACTGTCCACAAATTTTGTTCGCTGCTGCTGAGAATGAGCTTGTATTGTTTTTGGGTTAGCGATGTTGCCATTTGACTCGCTAAGAAAGATATCGCATCGATAATAATAAGTGGGACGCTCTAATAAAGTAAGATGAGCGTATAATTACTTAAGTATTTTGTTTTTATTGAGTCGATATTGACTGAAAACACATATAAACATATCGCTCACCGCCTGCAATAATGGCACAACTCCTTTTTTTCACTTTTGAGATATAAGAGATTTAAAATCATGCCTTTTTTCAAATTAGATTTCTGTTCTTATAAATTAAGTTATCCTGATGCGGATTTGCTATTTTGAAGTTAAAATCATTACCTTCATAATAACATCTATCCGAGATTAAAAAGTGGGCGGCAACCGCCCTATTGGGACAGTGTCATTATTGCATTAAGCAGAGTATATCGAAAGTCTTCAAGTGCCATTTCAAAGAATAACGGCATATTACAAAATTCCTCAACTATTTACCAAAAACTTGATGTAATAATTGAAAAAGTCGAAAAAAACTAAATCACGTTAGCTCTCCAATTAATGTTCCTTATTCAGGCAATATAAAATTAATTTCTTATTCATATAAACTTAAAAATAAAAAGTTAAATAAATAAATAAAATAATGGCACAAATAATTATAATCGTAATGTTTTCATAATGCACTTTGATGCAATAGTGGCACAAATCAAAATGTGCCGTTCTTTCCAGGTGTAAATATTGAATTCGTTACCAAAAGCGGTGTAATAGTGGCATAACTCGAGTTATGCCGTTATTGCTTTTTAAAAAACTGAGCAATTTTTACTTACCTCGATCCTGGCACAACTGTAATGTGCCAAATTTGCTTTAAGAAGGAGATGCGAACAAACTCACGATCAAGAGAATAATGAGATAAGTGCCATTATTGATAAAAAGAGAAAGCACAAAAGCTTTGAAAGTTTGATGGCACTTTCTCCATCTTTCGGAATTGAGAGGAAGTATCAATGTGCCGATTTTACAGAAATGTAGGTCGTTTAATTTTAATCATAATGGCGTTCACAGTTCAAATTTCAATTTTTTTGAGTTGTGCCGTTATTGCAGGCGGTGAGCGATATTTATCTCTTTTTATATTTGTGCAAACTGTTTGGATACGAGGAATGTCCACGTGCAGTCGAATATAATAACTGGTTTGGTTGGGTATTCAGCTGGAAAAATAAGAATTTTGAACATGAATGATTTTGACAACAAAATACCACTCATACCTATGAACTGCGGTTGATTGAAATTATAAAATACATTTTTTTCTGATTTCCTGTTTTATTTTTTTAGTTTGATGATAACGTACGGTTGGTTGGATACTTATTTAGTTCAACTTAAGTGCTATTTTTATATTCAAGATATTTATTTTGTAGATAAGTAGAATAAACTTGGCATTGATTTCAATTCCAAGTGACATTGGTTTGGTGCAGAATGCAAATACAAGCATGGGGATAAAATAAATAATCCACAAAAAAATTCACCGTCTGAATAAATAAAATTAATAAAAAGTAAATTTTGTTTTCTCACCAGAGAGTACAGACTTTAAACTCGGATGGAAATACACATGCAATATGAACACACAAAAATGTATAAATGCATTGATAGGAGTAGTTGTATTCGTCAACGCAATAAGGTAGTTTGCAATAGAGCTGGTTCGACTATTCGTATTAAAAAAAAAAAAAAAAAAAAATAGAGTGGCGCGACAGCTCTTGAAGAGCTAAGGCCTAATTACTCTCATCAACAATTCTCTAGATGCGTGTGAAGAATTGAGGGGATCTACAATTTTCATGACAGATGATACTCTTGGAAGTTTTGTCAGTTCTTCGAAAGAGGCAGTGCCTGTGAAAGATGAAATAAAAACTATGGGCCCAGGTAGGACTCGAACCCACGACGTTCGGCTTAGCAGCCAACGCACCTAACCATAAGCTACGGACACTACCGACAATTTGTATTACATATTTACATCCTTCTTAAAAAGACGTTGATTGGATATGAGATGGACTAAAAGCAATGGTTCTCGATATAATTTGACCTTAAGTCTGAAATCCATTTGGGAAATTGGACTTAACGTGTCCGAGATGAACGAAGTTGGAAACGACTAGTACATATAACCATTTTTGACAGTCCGATAACATTTCCTTCTCCTAGTTTTATAGATTATGGAGCTTTCAAATACATATTTAAAAATTAAAATAAATAAATAACAACCAAAGAGCATACACTCGTTATATTGTGATACGCTTTTCATGCCAAAACACAATGCGATGCAAAGGGTCATCATGGAAAGTAGCAAAGGCACAGCAGCTCTGAAGAAACAAAGTCTGAAAATTGAGTGGACCTTCAATTTTATGCCAATTCCGAACGGCAGAGTTCAGAAGAACTTTCCGTGACAAGTCTTACTTTTAGAAGCTTTGTCAGTACATTCCAAGAGGTGATTACCATGAAAGATGAAATAAAAACAAGGCGGTATATTGACGGTTAATTATTTCTCCAATTGCTGCCCAGATCAGAATTTAATAAGCTTGTGATATTCTCCCATCTGTAGAGCAGGGTTGTGAATCTTAAACGAGAAACTGAAAAAAACTCTCGTCAGCGAGAAAGTTAGTAAAATAGGAGTAGATTTAGAAGGAGCAAGGGAACATAATAGTAGAATCGAAGTCGATGTAGATAACTTCGGCGACGACGAACAGAATCCCACTGTCATGAGACACGACGATAGCTATCAATTGCATGAACGACGAATTTCTAGGCGAAGTGAAATCAGTAATATGAGGGCTGAAATACAACAAAGCTGCCGGAGCAGAGGGTCTAGTAACTAGACCCAAAGTAGCAGGCGATTTATGAATGCACCAATTTTGAAGATAATAGTCGGAAGAATAAATGATGAATCGAACCTCAGCATTATTTGCCCGATCCTGCAGTATGGAAATCCTCTTAACTGCGCCAACTACAGATCAATCAATCTATTAAAAATCGCTTATTAGACCCTTTCTGCAGTAATATGTGAACGTCTGAAGCCTTTCGTCAACAATCTGATTGGTTCTTATCAATGTGGTTTCAGACCACGAAAATCAACCACCGACAAAATTTTTACTTTCCGGCGGATGCTAGTAGTAGGAGAGCCGCTGAAGGGCGACCTTCACCCAACTGTTAACCGGCTGAAACTTTTTCTTATGAAATTTAGTTTGAAAACATATATGAATACGATAGCTTGCCTAACGAAAAGTGTGCCAGGCTATATTAAATTTAACTTTATTTTAATCTATTACTAACTCCTCCTTCACCCATACATTAAAATAAAACTTTGTGCCACATAGCCATATGTGTAAGTGGGCTTGAGACAAGAAAAAAATTGTATGGGAGAGGGGGGCCTATTCCCCCCGTTTAGCCAGGAGGGGCAGTTTTCTGAAAAATTGGCTAATTTTTTTCTAAAAAATATTAAAATTCAACGGCTTCATCTACAACAACGTGTCATACATTTCTGCAAAGCCAAGAACATAGGCTTTCATTTTGTATTTAAATTTATTTGTTTCAAATAATAGTTTTAGAAAAAATAATTTTCAAACTCAAAATTTTGCAAAAAAAAAAAATTGTTAAATTTTTAGTTAATTTTTTTCAAAATTTCATGTGATTAAGTACTTATTTTTCATTCAACATTCAATACTGTCAATAATTTTGAATATAAAAAACAGTAACGTTAAAATAAAAAAGTTTTTTTTAAAAGCAAAAAGTGATTTTGTTTTTTTCTTTATATCTCGACAATGGCAAGGTATTTTTCAATCCGGTTTACTGTGTTCGACTAAAAATTAAAAACAGCATTGAATGTTGAAAACAAAATTAGTACTTAATAACATAAAATTTTGAAAAATTTAGTTCGAAATTTAAGAAAATTTTTTTTTTTCAAAATTTTAAGTTTGAAAATTAATTTTTCTAAAACTATTATTTAAAACAATTAAATTTAAATACAAAATGAAAGCCTAAGTTTTTGGCTTTGCAGAAATGTATAACACGTTGTTGTAGATGAAGCCGTTGATTTTTAATATATTTTTTTAAAATAAGCCAATTTTTCAGAAAACTGCCCCTCCTGGCTAAACGGGGGGAATAGGCCCCCCTCTCCCATACATTTTTTTTCTTGTCTCAAGCCCACTTACACATATGGCTATGTGGCACAACGTTTTATTTTAACATATGGGTGAAGAAGGAGTTAGTAATTGATTAAAATATAAAGTCAAATTTAATATAGCCTGGCACACTTTTCGTTAGGCAAGCTATCATATTCATATATGTTCTCAAACTAAATTTCATAAGAAAAAGTTTCAGCCGGTTAACAGATGGGTGTAGGTCGGTCTTCAGCGGCTCTTAGACTATAGAAAAAACCTATGAACTTCAAGTCGACACCCATCACATTTTTATCGATTGTAAGGCCGCGTTTGACAGCACCTACAGAGACGAACTGTATATAACTATGTCTAGTTTAGGCAAGCTTGTGCAAAATGACGATCTGAACTCATGCTCCTCGCGGTTGGCAACGAGCTTACGGAATCATTCGATGTCAAAAAAGGATTCAGACAATGTGATTTCCTTAACATCGTTCTCTAGAAGATAGTGCAAAACTCCACTGCCAACACCGGAGGCACTTTCTTCCAAAAGTCTGTTCAACTTCTCACGTCCACCGATGGTTTTGATATAATGAAAGGAACACAACGTGATGGCAATGGCGCCTTTGTGAGAATTTCGAAAAAAGTACACCGAATACCAAAGGCTCCAACAGAACATCACAATAGATGCATATAACTATCCGAGGTAGTAGAGGAGTTCGTCTACCTAGGCTCCGCTATTAACACCAAGAATAACTCTAATCGCGTTTTTTTTTTCCTAAGAAATCAATTGACTCGTTAAGCTCTCCCTCGATCAACTGACGTAAAACTAAACAACACTCTCATTCTCCTAGTCCTGACATAATGGGATGAATGTGCCTTAGGCTTTTTTCGAGAGGAGAGTTCTTCGCTTTATCTATGGCTACGTGTACATTGATGGAGAATGGAGAAGAAGATCCGGCATAGAAATCCTTGCTCTACTTCTTCGTCCCATTCCCGAGGAACGAAAAAGTAGAGGAAGACCGCGATTCAGGTGACGCATCAAAGAGGAGGAGGGTCTCTCCACCAACTTGTGAGTTCAAAACTGGAGACAGCTAGCTATATACCGAACTGGCTGGCAGGGACTGTTGCTTGAGGCTCAAGTCCACAACGGAATGTACCGCAACCTTAAGTTTTTAAGTAAGCACCTTTCTGGCTTGTTTAAATTTATCCTGGGGGGTCATTCCGTAATTTCCAAAACGTTGACCGTCAAAACGTTAGTCGTGAACGTGAACGTTCACAATTTGCTTCATGTAACTCAGCGAAATTCGTTTCGTCTTACGTTTATTGCTTATTGCAGTTTGAGAGCGGTTTGTAGGTTTCACATACTCTCAAACTGTAATTGAAATGTCAAATGTCAAAATGACACTTTGATTTTTTTTATTCTGTGTTGGGTTTCGTGCCGGTTAATTCGAAAAATTTGGAAAATCTAAGTTTTTTTGTACATATTTTTATAATATTTGATATTTGCTTAATTATTTAATAACTTATAACGTAGTGTCCGTAGCTTAGTGGTTAGGTGCGTTGACTGCTAAGCAGAACATCGTGGGTTCGAATCCTACTCGGGCCCAAAGTTTTTATTTCATCTTTCACGGACACTGCCTCTTGCGAAGAACTGACAAAACTTCCAAGAGTATCATCTGTCATGAAAAAGTGCTTCTCAACTTTGCCGTTCGGAATCGGCGTTAAATTGTAGGTCCCCTCAATTCTTCACACGCACCTAGAGAATTGTTGATGAGAGTAAGCCACTTAGGCCTTGGCTCTTCAAGAGCTGTCGCGCCACTCTATTTATTTATTTTATTTTTATTTAATAACTTATAGGTCTGTTACGCCGAGCCAACTAAAAACTTTAATTAATTTCGTGGATACACCTTGAAATGAGTTTTCATCTCGTCCGTTGAAAACGTGTGCTTAAAATCGTAGGTATTATTTTTTAAATACATTATTGTAGTTAACCAATAGCCAGCAGTTATGTTCTTGTCCATTAGTTATTTTCAAAAAATGATCTTTCATTTGAATGTTTCCACACAAGTCAATCGATTGCAGATCCTCCGTACCTAGCAATAATTGCCATTATCCGAAGCTTATGGTCACATATCTTTAATCATTATTATTAATAATCTTTATCTGGACTTGTAGTTTTCTTAAATTGTCCCTATCATTTTATAAAATTAAAAAATTATTGCGGCGAAACATTTTGAACTCAATTTGTAGGAAAAGATCACACGCGGCCAAATTACAATGGATACTCAAATTTACAATTTACAGTTCATTA
Organism: Sphaerophoria rueppellii; assembly: GCA_920937365.1. NCBI lineage: Eukaryota > Metazoa > Arthropoda > Insecta > Diptera > Syrphidae > Sphaerophoria > Sphaerophoria rueppellii. The sequence goes on from CAKKXW010000003.1 coordinate 55,181,116, forward strand.
CAAACTATATAATGAAAAAAAAATAAAAAAGTTAGTCTAAACGTCAATGAAACGTGAGCTATTTTGCTATCGTCCAAACGTTAACGTTTTGGCGTGTACGTTTAGACGATTTTCGTCTTCCGTGAAGCAAAAAAAATTATAGCGAAAACGTGATCGTCCAAACGATTGACGTTTTTCATTTTACGTGAAGCAACTCTATCGTCCAAACGTTAACGTCTGACGATAATCGAGATACGGAATGACCCCCTGGTTTTCTTTAACTGGGTTAACTTAAAAAATAAACGAAAACGAAAACTCTTTGCAGCTCAATTCAATTGAATCTGATGCTTTTTATGCAGTTCGAGATGAAAGTTCTCATTCCCGAAAGAATTCAACAACCATTGAGTCTACGTCACTATCGAAAAAGCATAGTATAGTGACCACTTTAAACTCCGAAACAAAATTATTGGACCGCACCAGTTGGCTGTCAAGCGGTTTTCTTAGAAGCTTTTTCTTCAACTGGATATATGGTACAGTTGTCAGATTACTTATCTGAAAGTCCGATATTCGAGTGGGCTCATTGATTAGCCAAGAAAGATGATTAGCACACTCCCCTTTGGGTGATGTCTATCCCAAAGGGAAAAACCACGAAGAAATGTTAACAGTGAAATCGCCCGTAATACAAAAATTTCACTATACAAATTCAATGACATTACGATTGTTATATTCAAAACTAAAAGTTGCTATTTATTTTTATTTTTTGCAAATTCTTGAAAAATTAATTTTTACCGATCAATGAACTCAAATCATAGGCTATGTGCTCAGGCTCACTCAGCATTTTCAATAAAAAATCGACTTGCCAATATTGCCATCCTCTTTTTTTTTATTGTTGCTTTTTTTTAAGTTTCGTCTCTTTCGACATGCTTAGGCCAACAACACAACCGGCACTATATAGCTAAATGCAGCACCTTCTCATCCTAATGTTGAGTTTGATTAATGTTAACCTTGACATTTATTTTTAGGTTTTGCTTTCTGTTTTTTTTGTTTCGCCCAAAGGCTAGTATAAAGTTGATTATATTCAAAGAAAAAACAAAATGTTAATTTATTCTGTCTCTTTTCTACTTTATTTTCGGAGGCAAAACAAATACGAATTGAAAGACGAAAACAACAGAGAGGTCATGTTAATGTTTTATATGGCAACATAAAATTGTTGTTCACTTTTAATTTTGTTCAACACTTACAAAATGAAAATGCGTAGTTTGTTGTTATTTTTGTTTCTTCATTTCGATTATTTGTTTTGTTTTGATCATTGTGATCGTTTTTTATAGATTGTCTGTGCTGTATTTTCTCTTTCTGTCGAATAGCTTATTATGTAATAGAATATTTATTGTTTTGTGGGCGTGTAAAAATTAAAATAAGGCACGTATAAACCTGTAAGCAAAGGAGCAATCAACTTTAACTTTAATGATAAATTTAGCACAAGTGATAAGCTTGCATCATTATTTGAAGCAGGGACAGCATTCTTCTTTGTATAAATTAACCTGCCAGCATTTTGTTATAAGGTTTTCATCCTCTTCAAATATTAGTTCAGGATGCTCAAAGAGATGTTTTAATTAAATGGGTTACAACGGGCTGAGTTCAGACTGGTGTCAATTGTAGACTGCGGATAACTTTATTTTCGAAAAGACGAAAACATAGCCATAGGGGCTATGAGGGAAATGAAAAGGCAGATGAGCTAGCTAGGCAAGGATCAGCCTTTCACAACTCATTGGCAGTGAGAGTATATGCTCCTCTTGGGGTTGTGAAGGGAGGGCTATATTCTGATCAAATACCCATCAGAAGCAAATCATATGTGGAATAGTTTAACGAGTTGCGTTATATCTAGGAAAATCAGGCCCGCCTATAAAACCCCAAATCAATCAATTTAATTTCCAAACCAAGGCATGACATAGCCAGGATTGTTGCTACCTGCACAGGGCATTGACCCATAGGGGAGCATGCGACAAAATAGGGTATAACTCCTTCCGCCGTAGCTGTGACGACCAGGATGAAAAGGAAACGGCCCCACTCTTTCTCTGTCATTGCCCGGCCTTGGTAAGGAATTCTTTAACGGTATTGAGGAACTCTCACAATTTAAGATCAAAACATGATCTCGTACATCAATAACACAAACTGGCTTTCGCGCCACCCCTTTATCTCCTAAACTAGATGGCACTATGGGACAATAGGTGCTAGTGTAGGGAGATTAATACTACACTAGGATTGTACTTGCGAAATATACATCCTTCCTAACCCATCCAAATCTTTTTAGAATCTTCTGAGGTATGGTATCAAAACGGCGCACTCAGCGCTAATTGTGTCCTAGACGGAAGTGGGACAGCCATGTCTACCTACCTATCATCTTATCCTTATATCAAAGCCAAGGACCTGTACCCGAATGGAATGGCTGGTTCACGTAAGTGAACCAAAAGTCGTCGTATCCTGAACATATGGAGCTGGTTAATGTGTGCTCCGGCGTTTGAGTAAATAAAACAAATATTACGTAATTTCAAACGCAATACATTAAATTTACGTTTACGAAATTGCTTTTTTCCATTTGAATTGGAAAAATGTAAACAAATGTAGACAATTGACAAACCTGAGACAAAGTTTTTGTGAATTTACCCTAAACGACTGGTCAATTCACAATCTAAACTAATAGCGTTTTTTTTTGGTAATCCGGAATTGGTACACAGAACTGTCCGATTCCGGATACCAAACGAACATGCAAACACATTTTTTTGCCTCTGATGGTTGAATGTCTATGTATTTGTAAAACACCATATGCAGAATCGCAGATGACATGACATTATTTTTATTTTCCTTATTTGTAAACATGGCTGCGAGTATGTATGTGCAAATGTGTGCATGTATGCGTGATTCTGTTTTTGATTCCGACTTCAAATTCGGAATCGTTTTTCTGTTCTATCCAGTACAAGAACTGTCATCTTGTGCCAAGTGAACGAATTCAGAATCGTTCGGAACAGTTCCGGACGACCAAAAAAAAAACGCTATAATTATTTTTGTCAAAATGAAATTTCAATTGTTGAAACAAGTTCAAACTCACCTTCCATGCGTTGACCTTTGGTGGTGGTGCAGCAACAAACTTCTTCGGCTGTTCGTCTGTGGTCTTTGCTTCATTGCCACTATTATTTTCGTTTGCACTAGCCCCACTCGGCGATGAGTCTTTGCGATCTTTAACAATTTCTTTTGGTTCTTTTGGTGTTCCAGACACAGATCCCTGAGTAACAGCAGCCTTATCCCCCTTCTGTTGTTGAGGACGACGATCGCGTGGCCTTCTTGGAAACTTCTTGCGCTCATCGTCACCCTTCTGACCACGACCACCTTCGCCTCGTCCACCGCCTTCAGCACCACCTTTCGATCCACTAGCCGACGAACCGGTATTATCCCTGTTTGATGGCTTTCCATTATTATTACCGGCCCATGGACGATCACGTTGCTTCTCACGACGACGTATTTTACGATCTTTACGACCATGAGATGTTACCGGCACAAAATCAGCATTATCATCGACTTCTGAAGAGTTTTCTGTATTGTCCGGATTGGCCGAACGCTTTTCGCCACTAACATTAGCCGCACTAACAGTCGTAGTTGCAGCAGGAGCTGCCGGTGCACCATCGCCCGAGCACTCTTCGCTCCAAGATTTAAGTGATTTTAGATTCGGTTGGTTTTCCTTATTGTCCGGATCTACAGCACCTGTCGAAGAAGTGCTTACCCCCCCAACCGCTGTTGGGGAATTGCCCGAAGCTTTTGCTTCTAAATTTTGCAATACATTGGCGTACGATGTAGACGATGCAGATGGTGCTGCAGCTGCAACAACGGCAGCTGTTGGAGATGTTTCCTCTTTGGCTGACATCTCTATAATTCTATTTTGTGTAATAGAAAAGACAAATAACGTAACTTTCGATTTCTTGCTTGTGGAGTATCAAAACAAAATCTGCTTTATGCCGTCTGATTAATTCAATTCAGGGACGCAGAAGTTAGACTCGTAAAGTTGATTTTATCGAAAAAAATTAATTAACCAAATCAAAAATTATAAAAAAAAGGATATTGTTTGTTTGTTGTTTTTTTTTTTCTTTTTCTATTGATGTTTGTTTGATGTTCAGACCTAAAGCAGTCAGACTTTATGAAGAGGTCTTTCTGTTCAGTACTGTTTTGTGATTGACTTTTGGTTTAATTAGTTTGCAACTCAGTGCATTGATCGCATTTTGCGGCAGTCCTTAGGTTGCCATTTTTGTGGATTTCTTCACGCTCACACAATTTAGTTTTTTCGATGATTGGCAAAATCCTGAAAATGAGATGAGATGAAAAAGAGGATATTAAATAGTTGCAGTTTATGTAATAATTTTAAAAGACTTAACAGTGTACATGATTCAGATGTTCAAGACCAAGCACCACTTAATATAAAACATGACAAGGGTATACAAAAGTCGAATTGGACAAAGAGGTGGTTCAATACACATTCTCGATGGTTGAAACAAAGGTTTAGAAGTGAGGCAATAATAAATTACATTACTTATCATCTGGCATGAAACAACGAACGAAAAGAATTGGGAGTTCTAATAGTAATTGGCCAAGGGCCAAGAAAGAAATAAGCTGGATTCAACGAACCGAATGGTAGACAACACTAGGAACCCCATATCTCGTGATACAGCACGATGAAGCAACAGACTGACGGAGGTTATCTAACTAGATTAAGGAGTGGATTGCTAGCGAATGCTTTTTCTACATTCTATCCTTACAAAGGTGTATACGTTTGTAAGATGTTTTCGCAACAACTTTGCGATGGGCTGGTCCAATTAATTTCATAAATAATAACGTTCATAGGACATGTCGGGAACAAAAACGTAAAAAGCAGTGGATTGGCCATAGCTATGTAGTAGAATCTGCTGGATTGTGAAGTAAATGGCGCAAGACGGTCGGCGAGGGTTAAATACTCCTGCAGGGATAACTTCATGTTTTTTTTACTGTGGAGGGGTTGTTAGTCCCTCGCACTAACCTCCAAATTTGTTGGGCCGTTGTTTAAGTGCTTCTGTTTCTCCGTTTTGCACTCGGCTAACAAGTTCAGCAAGTTATAGCTAGTGATATAACCGGTACCCGGTAGTTACCACGTGGAGGTAAAGAAAGCACTTGGTGTGTAGGAAAAGAGACAGCATACGCCCTCAGATCCAACAACACCCAAGTAAGTAAGAGGATCTAATCAACTAAAAAGAATGTTTCTATTTCAGTCAAAAGGAAATTTGTCGATCCAGAAAATAGAAATCAGTTGCGAAACTTCGATTAAAACAACAATCAATATGCAATGCATTTTATTTTCTCAAATTGTTTGAGTAATCATCATAGATCATATTAAACGTCAACATGGGACTTGCCCGTCACCACCACTTGATAGCTACCCTAAGATTGCGAACAGCTTCAGTTCGAAGAACAAATGGAATAGCACAAGCCCCGAAGTTGAACATCGATAGACTAAAGGATCCCAAGACATGTCAACAATTCAGGGACCACCTCTCTCAAGAAAAATGAACAACCAACAGAACAGTACAAGAAGCAGGTGTTGAAAACAGGTGACAGCAGGACAATTTACAAAATAATAAAGAAACGGGCTGGTGCACACAGTTCAAAACAACGCCTGGTAAATGAAGTAAACGGTACTTTGCTAGGTTCGCAGAATTATCAGTCAGACGGTGGATGTACATTTCTCCTCGGTTTTAAACCGAGTACTAAACCGATGCCTTCTGAGTAGCCCGAACAATCCAATCCCCAAAATCTGCACCGCACTGCCCAGTAAAGATGAGATCGTAGCCGCAAATAAAGCAACTTGATGGAATTCCAGCACTCTTACAAGCGGCGCCAACGTCATCAACCGAACTGCTTCATCCGCTCATAAACGAAGCCTGGGCCATCGAAAGCTTCCCTGGAAGAATGGAATGATCGTCAAGCTCCCAAAAAAAGGAGTGCCAAAACTGGAAAAGGATTTGCGTTTGCTTCCTGCAATTGAGAAAAAAGTAGCAAAAATCATCCTGGAGTGTATCAAAGATCTGCACTGTATTATTGAGCAGTGCGTTAGGTACCAATCACCACTACACCTGCTGTTCATCGACTTGGAAAAGGTGATGATCGTCGTCGTCGTAGAAGTTCTAGAGTCACGGCTTTCTTCTCTATTGAAGAAAATGTACTGCCACGCGCCAAGGGCTTTAACAGATGGAAAGGCCGAAGCTCACGCAAATAAAGGAAACTTCAGAGGAATTTTGGTTACAAGGCGAGAATGGCACTCTTTTAAAACCATGTGTTCTAGCGCATTAACGTTCTAACAGACTAGAGAACTCCAGATTTTTGAAAATTGAACTTGAATGATAAGAAACATGTTCAAGATAGATACAGTCATCTTTTTTAATCAATTAAAAAGTTTCCGTCAGCAAGTGATGCAATTTATATACCACCGTTCAAATCAAGTTGCAAAAAAAAAACTATGAAATCAAAAGCATGTATCACAATAAAACCACAAAATCAAGTGTTATCAAAGGGAATACGTTGCGGTTCTGCCAAACCAATTTCGGTTATTAAAATGACAAAAACTTAAAACGTATACAATAAACAATTAGAGCCGCATGATAAACACAAACAAAAGGGCTAATTGCAATTTTTTTTTTTATTCTAAGTTCATAACAAACAACAAAAAGGTTTGCATGAATTCAGTTGATTGAATTACAACCGAATCTAGCAATTGTTTCACCCCATCGGGTCTTGAATAACATGGGAAAAACGTCTTATTGGACTACGAACGAGGCATTACAACAAAAACAATTGCAAATCTAATTTCATAAGGGCACAGCACCTTGACAGAATAATCTTTCAATCTGATTGAAAATGCCATTTCAATTGCGAAACATAAACCTTTCAGTACATAAATCAAAGCCATCAGGATGTTCATTCAGTCGGCTATGAAGGCGGCGTCCAGAAAAAACTACGTCTCAAATAAAATATTAAGAAAAAAAGTGTGTACACATCACCGGCGAAAAACAGTTAAAACAACAAATCCCCCTGATATTTTTTTTTTGCATTTCCTTGTTATTTTACGAGAAATCCATTTTTCAATGAGCTTACTCAGTACGCAGCAGACAAACCTATTGCACAAGATTCGTTGAATTAACAAAATACCAAGTTATATCGAAGATAAAAAATCGACATTTTAAAAATGCATAAAACAGCAATTATTTAATTATATAATAAACAAATAATCAACCTACTTGAAGATTCTTTATCCAAAAATTCGAATTTTCTTTGGAGAATCTTGAAAATTTTCTTGCTTCACGTCTTTTTTTTTCGATGCTCTCACGCACTTCACGTAGAAAATAGAGGTTAGTTTTATCTGTCAAAACTCAGTCAGTCTGCACTCACACCGTTTAATTGTCAATTCACGTCTGCACGCGCACACTTATGCACAAATTTCGAACAAAAAATAAGAATGAAAAGGACAAATGTTTTCTTTCGTTTCACTTGACAATACGTTCTTACTGTTCGTTGGCAAAAATAAATGTCAAATTAAAAAGAAAAAAAAACAGAAAACTTGAATTGAGGTAAAACCAAATTACATACAAATATTTTATTCGTATTGTTTTTCTATTTACAAATCAATGCGAAGCCGCATCGATTGAAAATTCAAAATACTTCAATAAAATATATTTAAAGAAATCTAAAATTGAATTACAAAAAAAAAGAATAAACAGACAATTCTGTCCTTTTTTCTCACACGATAATTGTTCACAACACACAGCAGTTGGGTTTGTTTTGCTCTTTCGAATTTGCAGACAAGATTTTATGTAGAGTGGGGAGGAAATGTCAACTTGGTTACCACACTACTATCGAGCGTTACACGATTACTTTGGGCAATTGAAAGATTTTAAAATGTTATTTTTCACTCAATCGTTCAATGTTCAAGAAGATATTTCAATTGATTGCGATATAAATGATTGTTTTTAAACACTTTGGATAGAATTTGCAAAACTTTTCACCATTTTTCAATGGAAAACTTTAATTTATCGTTATGACGAGAAGACATGTGGTTTTAACGCCGAATGTAGATAATTTCGAAAAGGAATTCGAATTTCTGCAAATGTAGCAAGTTATGTTTGATTTGTTCTGTTCGATGTTCGACACACCGGCGGATTTTGAGTTCGAAACATTTGTTTTCATTAGGGATTTCCGGTTTTGTTTAAAGGTCAAAATTTGAATGAAAAATAATAAAATTTTAATTTTTAAATTTCTATCAGAGATTTGAAGCAGCAGATTTATTATTAAATGCCTATCAAAAAAAAGTTCTACCACAGAATTCATGTTTGGTTAAAAATATAACATGAATGGAACTGGAATGAAACTAAAGGAAATAACTACTTCCGTTCAATAATTTACAATATTTTCCGCTTCCTTTCAGCGACGCAAAATTTTCAATGATACCACAAAATGGTTTTTGATTGAACTTCAGCTGATTTATTGCTGGTTATTTTTCTAAGAAACTTGTAAGCCCGAGTGCACACGGAGAAACAAAAGCACTAAGACAACGGCCCTATAAATTTGGAGGTGAGTGCGTGGGACTAAGAACCCTTCCACATCCACGGAAAGAAACTTTATAGAAGAGATAGGTATCGAATAATGACCCTTATGACCCCCTCGAATAACAAACAGCCCCGGAGCGACAACGGACTATGAATTGAGAATATAAGAATACTCTAGATGCTACTCAAAAACCCGAATCTGTCCTCACGTAGTATAAAGGGGCCGACCCATAGAATCCGTCGGTGCGTCAGCGTTGACGATTTCAACTGACAGCACAATAGAATATACATTTTCTAATGAAACTCGTCCCATAAGCAACGCATGTGACGGATACGACGGATAGAGTTGCTCAACTTTCTACCTTTTGCGTCCGTTGATCCGTTGACAACTGAATTTGACGAGAAGTCAATTCAATGTGTTCCCACAGCAGCAAGGAAAAGCAATGAATTATCAAAATTATGTGCAAAAAAAACTAATTTTGACACGATTTTGATATTTTGTTTTAAATTTGTTTGTTCAATTTGCGGTTTTGGGAATAATTTTCATACTAAACAAATGAGACTGTCAAAATTTACAACGTATTCTATGGGACGGTTCCATCCGCTGATGGATTGACGGATTCTATGGGTCGGCCCCTTAAGGCTACAATCCAAAAAATTCAATTGATGTAGGATCAGGAACAATGAACAGGAAAAATTGCTACATTTTTTACAGTTGTTTTTGAAAAGTGTACATATTTGGATGCGGATTCGTCTTGGCTAAGATCATAAGTCATGGATTTCAAGCCAATCAGTGATCGCCTGGCTGTAATCGCGGCAACACTACAAAACACCAGTTTAATATGTTCACACGCCCCTACCGATGATGCTGAGGAGTCTAGCAAAGAGGATTTTTACGACCTGCTGGATGGACCCTACGGAGCTTGTCCAGAGTACGACGTCGGAATCGTACTCGACGACTTCAATGCAAAGATTCCGAAATTAAAACATCTTTGGCGTTTAAAGTGGAAAGCACAGCCTTCCCGAAATTACAAAAGCTTACAACTTACGACTTTAGTGCATCTCGTAAAACGTTCATAAGTAGCACTCGGTTTTCAAGACGAAATATCTACACAACAGACAATATCCAGATCAAACGTATGAACTTTCTGAGCAAATGTCAACTCAGGTAGCGGCAAAGCTTAGAGCTCGACAAGAAAACACGTGCTCTCCAATGAAAGTTGTTCAATATTGGTTGCCGGAGAAGGCCAGAGACTACAGTGAGCGTCAGAGTGAGAGACTCTACGCAGTACTCCAAATACCACAGACGTTAGCACCTTGTAGAACCAATATCGCGAATTGATTAAAATATAGCTGAGACCACCATAGGAATGAAGACCCCAGTCCATTTCCGAGAAAAGTAGGCATTATTTCAAATTCTACTAAATCTCGGATTTATAGGGTTAGTGGAAACAGTATATTAAGTACAAGTGTCAAATGCGTGAACAAATTTATTTTACGTTTTGTTAGCATTGAGAGGATACCAGAGATAATATGGACATAGGAAACTTAGCTGAGAGGGTGTGTGTGTGATTTTCACAAATACATTCTTATCGTCTGTGAATTCGTCAAAAGATAGTTATTTGGCAGTAACCAATCACATTTATTCATATACACGGAATGAAAAAAATCGGGATTTAGGGGGTAAAACGTAAGTCGATCCACGATACTGTACGAGAAAGTAAGAGAAGAATGTTCCACCTAGCTTTAAAAACGTATCTTATTCTATATTTTCAACTGCCGTAAATCCGAGGAGACAAAAAGAAATGAATTTTCATACATATACACGGCGACCACGATAAAGTAAAAAAAAAAATCAGTGTGAACGTGACTTCAGTTAATTTCAAACCAAACATACCCTCGAAATCTGCACGTTCCACATTCCTAGCTAGCCGCTGGCTGGCTCTGTCAAAATACCACATACACGCACTTTTGATTGCAAATGTCGGTTCTTGAAGAAAAAAAATAGAAAAAATCTGTCTATATTAAAAAGTGCTTAATATTAATAATTTGTTCATATTTAATTACATAAAAGTATTCTTATCATAAACTTTAAAATAAATATAGTACAAAAATGACGGTAACTGCAAAACAACAAGAAGAGCCACCACCAAGGGTGCGTTGCTTCTTCGATGTAAGCCTCGGTGGTTTGCCAGCGGGTCGAATTGTTTTCGAATTATTCTCCGATATTGCTCCGAAAACTACTGAAAATTTTCGTGCCCTATGCACTGGTGAAATGGGACTCGGTCTTGTCACGGAAAAACCATTACATTATAAAAATGTAATTTTTCATCGCGTCGTAAAGGATTTCATGATACAGGCTGGTGATTTTTCGGCAAATAATGGTACTGGTGGCGAATCGATTTATGGCGGAACCTTCGATGGTATGTTAATAAAACAAAAACATCTACTTTATAATATGTTATGTTAAAAATCGATACATTTTTGAAATGTTATCTGTAGAAGGGGTATATTATGATATGCTTTAAATGAAAACCTTTGACCGGTTGCCCATTTATGATAATTCGAAATGTGCGTATACTATGGGTACAAACATAATTAAAAATGAAATCAAAGAATGTGTTTTTCTGTGTTGCTGTCTAGCTGTCCAGCTGTCAAAGGGCAACTAGCTTTGTCTAGCTAATCAGAAATGATGTAGGATTCCCGACTTCCACTTGCAATAAGAGCCAAGTTGAAACAGTCATCAAGCTCAATGTATTTAAACTTAGGATCAGGAACAAAAATCACTTATTAAAATGGACCGTCGAAAGCTCAAAATCTCCATCTGCTTACAGATTCGTTGATGTTAGTATCGATGTTTACTATTGATGAGATTTATCTCTTTGAGATCTTCTTTTTGCCAACGTTGTTTTTCCTGTGAAACTAAATATATAGCTTGTTTAACTTGAATAAACTCTCAGAACTCAGAATACAACAAAAATCGGCTTTCCCCAGTTATTCCAATTCAAGTCAAGCGATTTGTCTATAAACCTGGAAACAAAATTTCCAAACAGCTGGTTAACTCAGAAAAAAGCTTAAAATTATGAAACATATTTCTAATTTTTGAAATCAATAATAGTTGAAAACATTGACATGTATCTATTGGTGGACTTCGTCTGTTCTTCGGAAGTCCGGTCTGTGATCACAAGTCTGTTCCTGCTGACCCATTTGTAAATACCATCTCCCGATCTTATTATTTTCACTCCTATATATCATAATATTTCTGCGTGTGGTGTTTTCGTAAGACGCATCTTTTCGCCTTTTGGAAGCAGTCCTTCCATGCATTCAATCTGTGCCTCACTTTAAATTGGCTCTAAGTCTTGAAATTCCATAGTGAAAGAGTGGGAGACAGCAATCTAAGGCGGAATTGGCCGTATACATTTTAAAACATAAAACGAGCGACGCACGGTGTAAATTGAAAATAATACTTTTACCCAAAGTCGGCGGCGACGGTCTTAGTCGAAGAATTCACTTCAAACAAATGAATCACTTTTTCGTGACCAAAATAATACTAGCCACATCATTTAAAAACGGTGCTTCATGTCCAATACTTGCCTTACAGGTAATAAAACTCCACGTCTGCACACGGTCACGAGATTCATTCAGCGGAAAAAGGTACTATTGCTTCTCATTAATTATACCACGGTGAATTCTTCTTTAATGTCGGCCAAATCGAGATTACCATCGGAGCGGAATTTTCACCGATATCCTCCGAATCGTAGACATTTTGCTTGTCGGAAAACAACCTCGACGCAAAATTCGGACAAAATTCCGCTCCAACGCTAACCTCGAGTGAGCTTGAGTGAGTCTCTTCTCTAATTTTGTAGACGGTCCTGTCCCCAAGTTTCCTTCGGAAAGCCAAGCACTATTTCTTCCTTGCGTCCGACCGACTATACCTTCATCGCCGGATATGACCACATTTTTCACTGCACACCAATGGTTTACGATGAGTGCTGCTGCTTGCGGGGGACAATGGTGGTCCCTAGTTTTTGACTGCGGCATGCTTTAGTCTATCTGTATTAACCTTGGCCTTTCGTGTGTTTCCTTGAATCCATCCATCACATGATGGTCTCTGGCCATTTCCATATCTGCACCTCTTCTGTTAGGGACGTCCTGGAGACTGCTTTTAAAACGCCAACTCATCGCAAAGTTGTTTATTTGATTGTTTTGTGACACTACTTATTTTCGAAGATAGTCCCTCCTATAACAAGAAATCGATAAATCGATCACCATTTCCATTTCGGTTTTCAAATCCTGCCTGACAGCGGAATTTAATTCGTCATCGTCGTTGTACAGTCTGCAGAAGTGGTCCTTTTGTATCCCCAGCATTGACTGTGACTATACTACGATATTACCCTATTTGTCTTTACAGGTTTCAGTTCGTTCTCGGTAACCTTGTTATTCGTTTTGCCTCTTGGCAAAACTTCCGAACCTCATTCCTGTTTTTTAGTTTCGCAACATCCTCGATCGATCGCTTTTCATGCTCTCTCTTTTTCTTTCTTAAAAGCTTGTGTTCTTCTATCCTATTCTGTTCGTAGAGCTGATCTCGTGCTTCTTGCTTGGCTGCATGTACCTGCCTGCATTCATAATCAAACCAGGGTGGCCGCGTAAAACCCAGGACATCAGAGGCAGTATCCCTAATGACTTCCTGCTTGATGCTTGCTGTAGCGGACTTATCATGAGGTTACTTGACACTCAATCGAAAAGGATCTGGCGATTGCAGCCGTCCGACGTTATACTTTCTTCTAGCACTTCCTTTTTTTGGCTTTGGTCGAGATATCCACTGCACTACCTTTACTACAACGAGGAAGTGGTCTGTATCGATGTTTGCCCCTCGGAATGTTCGGGCATCAATTATGCTTGGTCTTCATAACTCCAGGTTCCCTTGTGGATGTTGAGATGTTTTAAACGCATACTTGCTGCGCGTTTCGCCCCGCTGCGATAAGCCGGAATCCGTTATCAAAGGTTTTATCGTGCAGGCTGTGTTTTCCGACTGTTCCACCAAAGGTGTCCTCTCTTCCTAGTTTGGCGTTAAAATCTCCTAGACGATTTTAACGTCGAAGCTAGGGCATTGCTTGTATGTCTTGTCGAGGAGCTCGTAGAACTTGTCTTTAGTGTCGTCATCTTTCAATGTTGCCAATTTAGCCTTTATGCAGATTGTCGTGAGGCGCACATTGGCAGCTTTGAAGCTTAGGACATGCTGCCTAAGCCTGCCTCCAATAACAAAGCCACATCCAAACAGATGCTGTTGTTGTGCTCTGTAGCAGTCGGCATAGTGGATATCGTTTGCATGTATCCGAGGCTTGTTGTTGCATCGCAACCATTTTTCCTTTTTTTGTGATTGAGAAGTCACCCCAAATCACGACCCCCACCTGGAGGGCCAGGTCCTTATTTAAACTCCAAATATGACGAAGTAGCCCGTATAAGGTGTTCACTGAGTATTTCAACCTAACTGGAACTGTAGACGCCATCGTTGACTCCATCCTGTGATTGCTTTCGCTGCCGCCTGGTAAAAGGAGTAGTGCCTTAGTGAAAAAAACACTTTCCCCGCCCTCTCTCGTTAGCTGTCGCCAAAGTTTTCCACCTATCTCCAGCTAAGGTACTAGACACCCGGTGGTCACCACTTGGAGGTGAGATTAGGACTTGGTAGACAGAGGTTGTTGAGGACGTTTGGGTTCTCTTGAGTGTACTGATATCTACGCACTCAACCGGTTATAAAAGGATTCCTATTCTTTCTCGTCAGAAGAGAGCAAAGTTTGGGCATATTACTGTATGCTGGTGACGTGTTCTTATACTAATAGTACTGTATTACGGGTTGGTGAGGGTGACTAGAACTTCCCTGAGTCCAGGCATCTAAATTCACTTAACTCTAAGATATCCATCTTATACCACATGAATGAGTAATCTGGCATTCTGAGGATCTTCTTTTTCGTCATCAAGATGTGTCTTCACATTCCGATGCGCAGTATTGTTTTCGGTATCGGGTTGAATAAAGTTTCGATGAATGCTAACCTCCGCAACCTATCCTAGAAAGCAAGCCTTTTTGCACTTGGCCTATTTATGTACATAGGAATACACAAATAGTTGCCCGCGGACCACCACAAGCACTGGTTGTTGCGCTACTGGAATAGGCCAAGTTCTGGGCAATCAATAGTTTCCCTATCAGACACAATGCAGATCTCACCCATTGATTGACCATTGGTTCATACGTTTGTTCCCTAGAAAAGCTTAAGTTTGAGGATTTGAGACTGAGATAAGGGTTTGACATATCACTCGTTGTACCATGGATATTATATAAAGCGACCGCTTAGAAATGGACCCACATTTATAGTCAACTTGTTTTATTTTTTCTTTTCAGATGAGAACTTTGAAATCAAACACAATCGCCCGTTTTTGCTATCGATGGCGAATCGTGGCAAAAACACCAACGGTTCTCAATTCTTTATGTAAGTAAACTTCTCGTCCCGACGTTATGTTTAAATGGAAATTGTTTCATTTCAGGAGATGCCCCAGTCTCTCAGTACTAAACCAAATTTTGTTGATTTTATTTACTCCTAGAATCTTCTTTTTTTCATATCTTTTAACATAAATCAATCTCGAAAATTCATTTATTTAAATTTTTTTTAAAGCAATATCAATTTTCAATATTGTTATATAGCGCAATGAAATATATGCAGCTGCGCTGAAGTGGTAACGAACGTTCGTTCTTCGTTTAATGTGATAACAAAAATGTCCTCCACTTTTGGTGCCCCCTCCTCAATAAGCTCTATGCGATTCGATTGATTGGTAATGGTGTCATGCGAGGATGTGCTCAGAATATTCAGAACTTCATTCGTTTAGCTGTTACCAAACTGCAGACCGAGTGTCGTGTGTACATCATCAGGCCTCAGCCACTCCAGTCCCATCAAGGCTGCTTTCTATTTGGACAAGAGAAAAAACATAAGCTTGTGTGCTAAACTTCTGCTTCTTGCAATTTTATGGTTGTTGTGATCATCCACGACAATCGCCACACATAGGAAAAATTAAAATAATAATAAAAGACATACAAATTATTCATCCAACAGATTCAATAAAAAAAAAAATCAAAATCTTCAAAATTTAAATCAACACCAAAACAAATTGCAAAAATTATTCTTTGTTCTTTTTGTTTCTCATTATAGTACTACACAGCCTGCTCCGCATCTTGATAAGTAAGTTCGTTACATTGGCATGTTTTTACTTGATGTTGAACTAACGGTGTGTTGTTTGTTTGATTGCAGTGTTCATGTTGTATTTGGACACGTTGTTGGTGGACAAGATTTAGTTCGTCAGTTGGAACAATTGCCGGTGGATAGGAATTCTCGTCCTCTGCAAGATGCTGTCATTTCTAACTGTGGAGAATTGGTTAAACTTGTTAAAGGTAAGTCGATTAGTTGAACATGATATTTTCTATCCTCCTTTTATCAATCAAAGCGCTGACCAACCTGTGCTAGCTATGTTTTTCAGTTTTTCTTGGATTCAACTTCACCATATTGCCAACAAACAAACATTTTAGTAACAAGTTGAAAAACCTTCTTTAATGACTTCCGTTTTCAATCAAAAACCCTAGTCACTGCGCTCAGGTCATAAACAGAAGTTGTAAGTCGAAATTGCAATCTACAAAAAGATAACGAAATATTTTAGTTTCGATTCGACTGAATCTCGACCTAGCTTACTCCCCGTGACTGTAACTAGGGTCATGTTTACTTATTGCAAATCCACACTGACACACATTCTTATCTCCAAACTGAATTTAAGCCGAACGCACCAATAAACTACATGAGCGTTATGATGTTTGATAGATAGTAATCGAGCATTATATAAGGGTAATCTTCGTTACAGACAAAATCGGTTAACATGACATTGTCATTCCCACCGTCAAAGGTAACTTTAACCAACTCTATTTCAAGTTAATCGAACATCTGCATCCCCCTTAGTAAAGATAATTTTCCGACCAAAATAATTATTGACGATTGCACCTATTAAGCGAATCGCAGATCTTCATACCAGCAGCGTCGGAATTTGAGATCACTTTCGGGTTGATTTTCGTGCATTGAGTCGCGAACTCTCCACTTTAGCAATCACATTCTGCGTACCAAATAACGAAAGGAATCATGAGTGTTGTTTATCAGCATACCAGTCCTATAAACATTTTGCAGCAACTTGCGTACTAAAACGCGGTTGGTGTTTCAATTCGGCAAAATGGCCTACAAAGCACTGAAAATTAAGAAATATGCTTTTAATATTTCGTGTAGGCATAATACTGGCTAGCTATCAGTTGAAAAAAAAAAAAAAAACATAATTTGTTTTTGTGATTTCAACACTTGCAAATGAACTGACTTATGTCAAACTTACACTAATCTAACCATTTGTGATACACAGCAAACTTGTGAGGTACTTTTGTCAAAGGCTGAGGTAAACTCGGTCTTCCCAGGGTTTGGATTAAAGTGTACCAGAACTTTAACTTTGGTCAGTAATTCTTTATTTAATTCCTTATTTGGTTAACAATAGTTGATTTTATTAGAAAAATTAGTTCGTTTTAACCTTTCTTTATGAATGCAGCTTCGCCTTCGGAAGTTTTCTTCTCTGTAGAATTAGGGTTGTGTGGGCGGATGTATTGGCTAGGCTCACTGGTGCAGGAATATAATAAGGGGTGAATCTTCACTTGGTTAATGCGGATGAAATCGGGGAAATCACGGGCGGACCCGGTAAATTCCAGACGAATCTGGAAAGTCACGGAAGGATCCGGAAAATCAGTGGCGGACCCGGAAAAACAGAAACAAATCTGGAAAAGAGTTAGTGACAAGACCCCTTACCACGGGTGGGGGAACTCTGTGTCCGGTTTCTATACACACCACTGCGGGAGCACACGTCAACTCACTATGAATGCCTGGCTTCGACTGATTTCATTAGTGGTGGCAGCTGGCTATTTATAGGCTGACTGCCTGTGCAATGTACCGTTTTTGTGTTGGTTGTCAACCGGTGCTGTGGGATTGTGGGAAAAATCCGCTTTTGTGGGAATTTCGACTCAAAAAGGGAAAAAAAAGAGAAACCACCTAGTTTTGTGGGAATTTCTCCTCAAACCAAAAAAAAGTACATTTTCACCAAGTTCTAATAGGTTTCGATCATAAAAGTGTTTGACTTGTTCTTAAAGATTTTTCAGATGCAAATAATTGCAAGTACCTTAAAAGTAATGCTATCGGGTAAAAACAAACATCTTAAACTTAATCTGGATGACTAATTTGCTCCTTAGTAAAATAAGGAAAAAGAAGAAAATAAGTTTAAAATGTAAAAAGCATAGAAATAATAAAAAACTCAAGAAATATTACGAAACTTTGTGCAAAACGATAAATGAGGAAATAGAGGAAACTCGCAATAACTTCTATTCCGAAAGGTTCTCTAGAGCGAAAGGTAACATTTGAGTGAAGGTGATCATTTAGGCGTAGATAAGAAATCTATTAAAATAGATTCTATTGATATTGACGGAGTACTGGAGTCAAATTCTTGGAACATTTCAAATAACTTTAATAAGTATTTCACTGAAATTTCGGAAAAATTAAAACCTGCGATAGAACCATGTTTGCATGGTGACTGTTCTTCTTCGTCAGAAATGATGATGATGAAAGATATTCAGCTAAATAGTTTTGTTTTTGATATGATTACACCAAACGAAGTCTTAAAAGTGATTATGTCTTTAAAAAATAAACACTCATGTACAAGAGATGGTGTATCAAGTTATTTGTTAAAAATTGTGGCATGGTTTGTTGTTGACGTACTGAGCCATATTTAATAAAAAAATACGTTGAAAAAGGATCTTTTCCGGACCATCTTAAATGTGCTGAGGTTATACAACTTTTTAAGAAAGGAAATAGGAAAATTATTTCGAATTATAGGCCTATATCAATTCTTTCAACATTTTCAAAAATTTTTGAGAAGCTTTTAAAGGTTCGAATTGTTTCTTTCTTGGGTAGGTTTAATTTCTTCTGCGACAATCAATTTTTTCAAATTTCGTAACTTTCTTTTTATCAATGCGACAATCAATTGGTTTTAGAGCAGGTTTGTCTACTGAAGATGCTTTATTGAGGGTTTGTAGTGAAGTTTATGAAAGCTTAAATTGCAATAAACCAACTATGGGGTTATTTATTGATATGAAAAAGCTTTTGATCTTGTAAACCACAATCTCCTACTAACTAAACTGTATAATGCAGGATTCCGAGGTAGCTTTTTCAATCTGTTGAGTTCCTATTTGAAAAATAGAAAACAAAAAGTAAACATTAATGGAATATACAGTGAACCAAAAGTTTTAAAGCACGGCGTTCCACAGGGATCAGTACTTGGCCCCTTGTTCTTCCTGGTGTACATTAATTCCATTTTCAAATTAAAGTTAAATGGTGTTCCAACTGCTTTTGCCGATGATATTGCTTTTACTTATTCATCTAGAACTGTATTTGATAGTATTGTGAACATTGAAGAAGATTTAGAAATGCTAAGGTTGTGGTTTACTTATCATAAATTGGTGATTAGTGAAAAAACTAAATTGATGTTTTTCAAAGTATCTGGAAATAGTTTAGATGACTTCGATTTACGTTTTCACGCTCACAATTGTAAAAGGTTTCCATTACCTATTCATAAGTGTGGTAGAAACAATTTTATATCCAATTCACAGTGCACAGATGGTTGCTTTAAAATTGAAAGAGTTCAACAGTTTAAGTATTTAGGAGTAATAATTGATTGTAATCTAAATTGGAAAGATCATGTTCAAATGATAAAAACATCCTTGCTGTTGGTCACAAGAAAAATGTATTTAATCAAGCCTTACTGTTCTCAAAAGGTTCTACAAATTATATACCATGGTCTTGCTAGCTCTAAGATACAGTATGGTATAGCAAGCTGGGGGGGGGGCTCGTATGCGAATACTATTCGGCACTTATTGATAGCACAGAAGCATTTAATACGTATTATTTTGAATAAACATAGGTTGTTTGAGAGTTGGCCCTTATTTAAGGAACTTAAAATACTTCCAATAAGACATTTATGTATTTTTTTTAAGTTTTAAGAGAGTTTTTTAAGAAAAGTGGAAATATTCCAAGCAGAAGTTAAGTTAAAAATGTACAACCTACGAATAAGCAGTATGAACTTAGTCAATGTAGCCTTTGCCCATAGAACACATTATTCGCATTTTTATACATACACTGCTCCAAATATTTTTAATAAATTACCAATTTCTATAAGAGAAACCCTTCGTTTCTCTTCTTTTTGTAAAAAGGTTAAAGACTGGTTATTCACTTTAAATTTTATTTGTATCGAAGATTTATTTTAGTTTTTTTCTTCAGCACGAATATAAAAACTTAAACAATGTCGCTTATTATTGTACTTACATATACATACATATTATTATTATTGATTTTCTTTTTCTTTTGAATTGTAACGTTCTGAATTCAACTTTTTTTTTCATCTACACTGATTGTCACCCCACATCAGATTATAATGTACTTTTCAATTCATTTGTCATTCACCTTTAATTTCCAAGTTAAAGAATGATCACTATTATTCTAACTTCTTACTATATGAGTTATTAAATTGTTATATTTTATGTTAAAATGAATAAATTAAATACAAATGTACAAAATAGTGTGAACATGTAACATCGACATGTAGTTTCCACTGCAATGGTAGTCATATAACGTGTTGGTTAACCATCCGACCTTATACGACCAAAAATATTGTTTATCAAAAACGCATTGCAATGAGAACTATAAATTAAATAAATAATAAATAAAATACATAAAAATTGAAATTTATATAGGCACAAAAATGCTTTTTTTTTCCTGATTAAACGGGAACATTGGAGCAAATTTTGTGTGAAAGTAACAACTAAAAGTCTGTCACAGGAATAAATCATAAAAATGTGATTGTCACAAATGATAATCATCTTATTATTACCTTCGCCGATTCCACCCCCGGATTCCATTTTTCTAAATTTAATATATGTACATAAGAAATATGATAGATTTTACTGCAAGCAGAGGAAGAAGCAAACTTCTTTGTTGGAAAATAAAAACGTTAAAAAAAGCAACTTGCAAGTTCTGCAACACACGTTTTTCTTAAGTTTTTGGTCTGAAAAAAGAAAAATGAAATTATGTGTGGGAAAAAAGGGAATTTGGAGACTGTTTGCTACTGCTGTGGTTTGCTGCCTAGCAACAGCTTTGTTTTTATTTTTCCTGTGGTTAGCAACAGGTGTTTACCTTCTGGCTTGTACTTAGCGGGGATGTGTACGAGATGGAGTCCGGTCGGTATCGGATAATTATTGCTAACGGTATGCGTATTATGCGTGACACATGTTTTATAGAGAGGAAAATAGGCGTTTGGCGGGGATTTGTAATGAGTCATTACAAATTGTTGCGACAAAAATAGGAAATTAGATAAAAAGAAAGCGAAATATATTACATATTTTCAGGGGCTTATAAAAATGCATATCTATTCATAGCAATTGATAAACAATAAGAAGTCTTCAAAGGGAAACCAACAACTCAGTGGAGTTCTTAGTGCAATGCGCAGTGCATTGGCTTCCCAACTATCTGGTCTATACTCAAATCCCAAGTTAGGAAAAATAACTAGATAGCACCACAAATAGAGGAGACTGTTGATCGAAACAGCCGTGAAATAGCTGTAGTGTCCACCGACAGGCATCACTGTTCGTTACTTTAATATGTAAACCCCCCATCTACTTATGTGAACAATTGTCACTCTGTATTATGGATATAAAAGGACAGTCAGTTAGAATCTAGACACGGCATTGATCATTCGCTCCCTTACAAATTTATATACCTAGTAAATAAAGATTAACTGTTCAATTTATTAACCGCTTTTTACTGATATTTCATTTGGCGACGAGGTTTTTTAAAAGTTAATTTTCTTATGTGTGATTGAAGTA
>CAKKXW010000003.1:55250007-55260323 GCA_920937365.1 Sphaerophoria rueppellii
AACATCATCGCTGTCTTCACTTCGTCAATATCCGCTGAGTGGAATTGTTGGCCTTCTGCACCCAAATTGAATGGTTCTGTGTAGCTGACGGAGTTTTGGTCGTCATCGCCATAATACAGCTTGGAAAAGTGGTATTTCCGTATCCTTAGCACTGACCTGAGTTCCCATGATGGTCTCTACAGCCTTCGGTTGGGGGCGTTTAAGCCCTGGTGATTTGTTTTGCCTTTTTTGTAAAACTTCCCAACCTCGTTCCTGTTGTGACATCCCACTCTCTCCTCGATTGCACGCTTCTCATGCTCCATTTTTTTCTTTCTGTTTATGCTCCTCTCTCCTTTCCTGCACGTAGAGCTCGCGAGCTGCTTGTGTTCTTCCTTGCAATACCACTTTATATGCCTCTTGTTAAGCTGCATGTGCTCACCGGCACTCATCGTCAAATCAGTTGTTTCGTTGTGGTGGCCGTGTAAACCCTAGTTCTTCAAAGGCGGCATCTCTAATGGCTGCTTTGCAGTGTTGCCACTGGTTCCCATTTTGTTCTGCCAGCAAAGGATTTCTAAGTAGGTTTTCGGAGCCACGATCAGAAAATAATCTGGAAATCTCTTGCGATTGTGGATGTCGAGATGTGGGAAATTACCCCGTACTTGATTCGGTGGTTAGCAAATTGAACCTGAATAGGTTAAGAAACCTTTTACGAAAATGACAGCTCAAATCAAAATGCATACCGTGCACCATCTTCAGCGACGAGGCACACCCAAGCAGATGTGTGGAGAGCATTTGGCCGATATTTTGATTTACACATGCCAACATAATTGCTATTGATCATTCTACCACAATACAAAATAATGCGCTTATTCTCTGAAAACTTTACGTCTTACAGTTAACTTCGTGCGTTTTTAATTGATCAGCCTTTTTTACTTTGTGCTATCCCTATATATGAACTCCATTCAAAACATTAAAAAAAAGTCATCAACCTTGTGCTCAATGTTCAATATTATTATTATTATTATTATAAATTCAGCGGAATGTCTCTTCCCTTTTCACAATTTCTTTCTTAAAACAAAAGTAGCTACAAGAAATTGCTACTAAAAGGTTTTCCTTGTTTTCTTTTTTTCATATTAAGAACGTCACAACGTAATTATTGAAAATGTTACTTACACCCTTTTCTATTATGTAATACAAAAAATAAAAGTTCTAACAGTTAGTTTGACATTTGTCAGATTCCTTATAGCTATAGAAAAATATCGATTTTATATTTCGCTGATGTTGATGGTCAAGGAATAGATCTGATGGAGACAGATGCGTTTGTTTTTTTCATCTCATAAAAAAACAAAACAAAAAAATCATCAATAAAATCGGAAGTACGTGTAGGTGGAAATCGTGACTTTAGTGGAATGTTTTCGTTTTCATATTGATTTATTTATTTATGTTTATATACGTGTCAATTGAAAGTTGTTTGTTTGCCAATCCATTATGGAGAGGAAGTAACTTAAGTCCCATGCCTACAGCCCTTATAGGTATAGGTACTTATTGTTGAATCGAATTTCCTTTTAAAATCTTATTTTTCACTGAGCTCTCCTCACAACTAAAAAATAATAATATGTTCTTGATTTTCTTTTTGCTCAAGTCGTAAAATCCTCTAATCCGCTTATTAGAAATGTTGTTTTCCTATTTTTTGCCAGCCACAAATTATACGACTTTGAAGATGCGATGCAGTTCAGCGGAAATAAAAAAAAACATGTTCATTGTTATCGGGAATAGGGACTTACAATCAGAGAGAAAAATACTTAATTTTCTTTTAACGAGTTCCTACTTCTGCTTAATTGCTCACCTGAAGATGATTGAGTTTTTTTGTGTTTTCATTAATGTCTGATTTAATGTGCTTAAGCGCTTCTATCTTCTTTATGTAGGCTCACAAAGACTGGCCTACGTTTGAGCAAAGGAAGCCAAGTATGTACTAATATTTTAAACTTTTTGTACAGGTTACATTTTTTAGTGCAATTTGTTGATTAAGTTGACATGTTCGTTATAATGAGGAATGCTTAGGAAAAACCTGTGTGATGCCAACAAAGAAGTGTGCTTGCATGTACAAGTAATGAGATGAAGAACTTAATAACACCTTTTCCCTTTTTTCTTGAACTTATAACTTAATAACGCAGACGCAAGTTATCTCAAATTTAATGCAGTTTTTCATTCCATGAGTGAGTAAACACAAAAAAAAGCTTAACGGCACCATAACGTGCTAAACTTTTATAAGCCATAGTAAAGACATCGAACATGTGTTGCAGCTTTGGACTATAAAACAGTTTTCATCGTTAAAAAATCGAGTGTTTTATTTCTTGGGCAAGTGCAAGAAAATAAGACAGAACACTTAAAAACGCTGATAAAAACGTGGGTAGGTTGTTGGACGATTTGGAAATCCCAAATGGTTTTATTTTATTTCAAATACTCAATTTGCTCATAAAAGGTTCTGAACTGCATGCAAATTCACAGGCAGTCGTAGGAATTAACAGACTTTTTACCATAGCTGTAACATTTTTATTACTCTGACCAAGTAAGCTTAATTGATCACTGATTTCAGACTTGTATTAACTTTCATAACTGGTGGAGAGATTAGAGAGATAAGGCCTGTGAAATTTGAAAAATATCGTCTCTACTAACTAGGACTGTTATTACTGCAGAATGTTGTTACTCGTATTAATCGGCAAAACCAAAGTTCGTTCGTTAATGGCCCAGTGTACATTTTTCCAAATCAGGCCGTTCATTCACAATATTTTTTATTATAAAGTTTGAATGTTGACATTATGTGTGAAACACTACATCATTTAAATGACCACCACGCGAATTGTTGCAAGCATGGATTCTTTTGAGGTAATTCTTGACCACTTTTTGACACATATTGGGCGGTATCTCAACCATAACTTGACGAATATTGCCAAGAGTTAAAGGTTTATCTGCATAAACACGGTCTTTCGCGTAGTCCCACAAAAAAAAGTCCAGCGGTGTCAAATCGCAGGATAATGGTGGCCAAATGATATCGCCACGTGGAGAAATTACGAGGCCAGGAAATGTCTCTTCCAATAAAGCCATATTGACTAGAGTTGTGTGGCATGTGGCACCGTCTTTTTGAAACTACATATTCTTCAAGTCGTATTCTTCAATAGCAGATAAGTCGCTTATCATATGACCATAACGCTCTGAATTGACGGTGACAGTCATTCCATCGTCGTCCAATCACACCACCGTCGCTGAAGAAAAATTTTGTTCGAAAAATCGGCGTCCACCTCCTGTTGTTCAAGCACCCATTCGACGTATCTACGACGCTGTGAATGGTCAGCTGGCTTCAGTTGTTGTGTGAGCTGGTCTTTATATGGATGTAGATCAAAATGTAAAATACGCCATAATGTGCCGTAATATGCTGTTTCCACTGAACGATAATCTGAGATTAATTCGAATAAACTTGAAATCTCTTCGAAATCATTTGATTTGCCATACAAAAGTTAATCACCTCGATTCGAGATTTCAAAATAATCTACTTGATTGGATTGATGCTGAACGGATTCACTTTCCCATTTCCAACGAAAAGGTCGATGAAGAGAGAAAAAAAAAACAGTTTCTTGTCAGACTGAACTTTTGTATATGTATTTGTAGTAGTAGATATACAAAGGGCTGAACAAAAAGAAAATAAAAAGAAAAAACAAAATGTAGGTAAACAATTTACAAATTTTTGTTGCCTTAAAAACTTTTGGCTAAGCAAAATTTTTGTTCCATCTGTTCAGGAAAATGGATTTTCAATCGAAAATGGAAAAAATACATTTTAATAAAAATTGGTATATTATGTGCTTTTCTATTAAGAAAGAACATAGTTAAATCAAAAAAATTATTTTTTCTTCATTTAAAACCAACATTTTAATTTTATTGGAGGTCATCCTTGCATATTTGTGCGAAAAAAAAACTTTCAAATGTGGCAGTTTTTGTAACCAAGATTTTGAATGTAAGAATTAATCTAACAAAATCCAGTGGAAACACTACTAGATTATTTTTAATCAAACTGGAAAATAATCTAGATTATCGTTCAGTGGAAACGTAATATAAGACAGTCCTGAGAAGGACGAGGAATTGATTATTCGGCTCTTTGGCAACACATTCACTTACAGGTATGAGCGAAAAGATGATGCACAGGCTTTACAATATGTGTAACCAATCCAGTTTCTTCAAATTTCTTCACAATTTCGCCAATTGCTTGCGCAGTTGGATGATTATGTTAACCATAATCTCCTCTTAAAGCACGATATGTGGCTGTGGCAGAATAACCATTTTTGTAGTGGGTGTCCGTAGCTTAGTGGTTAGGTGCGCTGGCTGCTAAGCAATACGTCGTGGGTTCGTGCCAATAGTTTTTATTTCATCTTTCACGAACACTGCCTCTTGCGTAGAACTGACAAAACTCCCAAGATTTTCAATTTGTCATGAAAAAGTGCTTCTCAACTTTGCCGTTTGGATTCGGCGTTAAATTGTAGGTCCACTCTATTCTTCACACGCACCTAGAGAATAGTTGCTGAGAGTAAGCCACTTAGGCCTTGGCTCTTTAAGAATTGTCGCGCCACTCTATTTATTTTATTTTTTTTTTAACAATTTTTATGCGTTAAGCGATAGCTCAGCAACCCATTTTCGTAAATGTCAGACTTTCAACTGAAACAAAAAATTTGTTTAACACCTTAATTGGACAGATGTCGATTTCAAGCCCTACACTTTTGAAACCACAAAATGGATAACCCGTTACTTATCAAAGGAAACCATTTTTGTGTGAAGGATGGGTTCATGAAGACATATTAGAAATGCCATTAAAAATTAAGGTAAATCCACAGTGGTGTCCACATTACACAAAATATACCTCCGATACAAGTTGATAAACATGTTGTTGAATGTGAACTTTAAATTAAGAATCAACGACTACTTTATTTAAACAGACAAGAAGATTTGTAACATGAAGACATGAAGAAAACTTAGATAAGGTTAGACGTTGAGGAAGGCACTTTCCGGTCATTTTGATTAACCTTTCTTGAGAACATTTAAACTAACAAAATTTCAGTAGGGATATTGTAGTGTACTCGCAGAATTTTGAACGCTTTCTTCTTCATTGACATTAAACAAGGAACAGTGTGCCTACCTCTGAATCTAACCTAATGTGAACTTTCAGTTTTTCTATGCGGTTGTTTTACCCAGTTAAACGCCAAATCATTTCAATGCGATTACTTTTTAGGTAGATTTTGGTTGATCAAACCCCACACTTCTGACCACCAAAACAATCATCATCACCATAATCATCATCAAAGAATTCAAGAAGAATACCAACAATGACACCATCTTCTTCTTCAGCAACGAAAACACACAAGCTCTGGCGACATGAAACCACAGTAACAGAAAGTACAATAATAAATTTACCCACTCAAAAGGCTATACACTTTTGTTGACTCCATGAGAAACCTTTCGATAAGTTAATGGAATTTTGAATGATTTTCCCATAGAAAAGAAGTGTGTGTTTATGATTCCATATAAAGGAAAATAAAGAAAAAAGGACACTCGCACTTGCTTCTTGCCTCATAAAAAGGAATTTTATTCCATAAATCCCATTCAATATGAATACTCATAAATTCTCCCTCTCTTGTTCAGTGAAATTTTCTTCTTGTGGCGTCAACCTACTTTAATGAACATAATAGATAAATGTAAATGATTTCAAACACAAAATTACATATTTATTTTACGTTTTCAATATCTATGAACAAGGAAATACGTTTTCGGGATGTCCCTATCCCTATAGATAGTGTGACAAGCCTATCTCGTGCTTTGATATAAAAAGAAGCCATTCATTATGTTGTCGTATTTTTTGGAATTGGAAAAATACTGGGAATTGCTTTTAGTTTATGGCGTTTCTTTTATTAGTTAACAGGAAATGGGAAAAAACAAGTTATTCATACATACAAGTTTATTGTGTCTAATTTATCACTTTTCAAGAAAGATAGTTGTTATTGCATACGCCTGGGCGTCATTGGTCTCCAAATAAAGATGTTTTATGTCCTCTGCTCTGAATGAAATGAAAGTTATAAACATATTTTTGTTATTAAGCAAGATTAACAACTAAAAAGCCATTTACAGGACCAACTATTTGATGAATGTTTCTTCAAATTTTTATGAACACTTCGGTTGGAATAGCAAACATCAAAATAGGTACATTATTTCCACATGAATTTCCACATGGAAAGCTGTTTAAATTACACAAAACTAATATTCCATGAAGGTATCAAGACATCTATACAAAAAAAAAAAATTAGAAAAAAAGAAAACATCTCTGCGACAAATATTGTGACCAATTTAAATCCATCTATCATTCGATGTCGCAGAGAAATTTATTACGATTTTTAATATTTTGTTTATTGGCTGTAGCAGATTTTCGCACAACCGCAATTCAGATGTCATTTGATTTTACGAAAATTTGTACAAACAAAATTTATAGCCCAATAACTCTGTTGTGATTAAGTATTCAAGTCGAGTCACTTGTGCAAAAACAAATTTCAATTTGATGTTATTTGCGCTCCAAATCTCTTTTATTATGTTTCGGGTTTTCTTTTTATTAAAATTGAATTAAATTAAAATCGAAGGAATAGCAAAATCTCTTTATAAATTTCGGTGGTATTTACACTTTATTGAGTCAACATGGCAAAGAACACACACACTTTTTCTCTTTCTCTATTAATCCTCCTTCTATTGAAAAACCAAATATCTGTTGCATCTGTTCTTCAACCGCAGTGAAACAAGTTCTGCTTTTTGAAGCGGTCGACGATATCGATACCGCACAATCCGTATATACTATACTCAAAATCAAAACAGTTATTCTAACACCATTTTTATACCGAAGATTGCATTAAATGATATAGGATTAAAGTCACGACCAATTTTTTTCCTATTCAAACTCAATAATATGAATGAGGTATAGGTTTTCAGAATGCGTCAGCGAAAAACAACAACTGAGAGGATTTATAATGGTAAAAACATAGAATACAAAAATTCATAAAAGTTGGTCTGCTCTGTACTGGATGCAGTATAGTTAGTTTAAAACTAATTTTGACCTTTTTTTCTAAGAAAAAGGGTCTAAAGGTCCACTGGTGATCTGATGGTCTATCTCACCGAATAGTGGAACAAATCTTTACATCGTTTTGGAGAAAGTAAGATTGTTGCACTTGATATTTCAAAGGCATTTGATAAAGTCTGGCATCTTGCTCTTTTATCGAAAATGCGTGCTTACGGTATCGATGAATCCCTTCTTCGTTGGATTAGAAACTTTCTTTCGAACCGTTCAATACAAGTTGCATTGGGCGGATTCAAGTCCGAAACCCACAAGCCACAATATAAATGCTGGTGTGCCCCAAGGCTCCGTTTTGTCTCCGACAACGGTGATCTCTTGTCTGTAACTTCTAATCCAATTTATTGTTTTGCTGACGATAGTACCCTTAGCTTTTCATATTCGTTCCCATACCTCCACTTGGGATGTGGAACTGGAACTTCAAAATATGATAAGCTCATTAAACTCTGACTTAAACAGCATTATACAATGGGGAATTAAAAAACGTGTAGAGTTTAATACTTCGAAAACTCAATGCTGTCTTGTATCTTTGAAGCGAGATATACCCCCCTTGCCACTGTCCATGAGTGGCACTTGCATCAATGAGATCGAACATCTCGAGATTCTCGGTATGTGCATCACTGACCACCTTTTGTGGACCGAGCATATACGCGATGTCACCAAAAATGCCGCAAGATGTTTGGGTTTCTTAAGACGGTGCAAGAAAATTTTCTCCCCATCTCACCTGGCTATTATCTATAAAACCTATATCCGTCCAAAGCTTGAGTCCAATTCACATCTCTGGGCTGGTGCTCCAGCTACATACTTAAGCCTCTTAAATAGAATACAAAAAAGAGCTGTAAGAATAATTAGTGATAGAGAGATCATTAACTCATTCACTTCATTGGAACACCGTCGTAACGTTTCGTGTCTCTCACTGTTTTATCGTTACTTCTACGGTAAGTGCTCTAGAGAAATAGCCAGTTGCATTCCACCCCTTCAGCAATTCAACCGTAATACTCGGGCTTCAAGGAATGCCCATCAGTTTACCCTCGAGCCCAACTTCGGTCGTACGCTCAAGTATAGAGAATCGTTTTTTAGCCGTACTACTCGAATGTGAAACTCTCTTCCACACTCTGTCTTTCCCGACCGTTGCAGTGTTCAGGAATTTAACATCAATGGCACCTCCTCTCCAACCCCTACCATCTTTCCTAAAGCACTCACTATGTCTATGGCATAATAAGCGTATAAAAAGCCCTTGAGTGTGTGCATATTAAAAAAAAAAAAAAAAAAAACGGTACAAAAATTGAGAATTGAGAAATTGCAACGCCACACGCCATGACTAAAAACTTGCTGTGACGAACTTAAGGATAAACAAATATGCAGACATAACAGCATATTTGTTTATCCTTAAGTTTGTCACAGCAAGTTTTTAGTCATGGCGCGTGGCGTTGCAATTTCTCGACTTTCAATAATTTAGGCGTTCGAATCAGGCTTATCAAGTTATAAAATTGCTTAACATTTTAGTTTGCCGAGATCTTCAATTTCTGGAAACATTAAAGAAAAAATATTAAAGAAAGTTGACGGCATTCAGCAGCCGCTCTAACTTCAGAATGGAACGCTCGAATAAACCAAAATGTGTCTGTAAGCACATCTTAAAGGACAATGAAAAAACTGCGATATAGTTTTTACCAGGTTTTTATAGAAATTACCGTTTTTTTCCTTATCAAAATTTGAAGATTTTTCGTTAAATTCAGGCAAAAGAAAAACCTTTTTTGACATCGAGGCATAAGAAAAGACGACTGGAGTCGGCCAAAAGTCATGGTTAGGTTAGGTTAGGTTGGAGTGGCTGTCTGGATGTAATTGACTCACTAAGACCTCAAGGGTCCATTGTGATACCACTAATGAGGTTACTCATGGGAGAGTAATGAAATTAAACAAACCATTTTGTACTTTTAATGAAGTTAGAAAGACGTTTAGTGTCTATCGTTGCCAGTTCACCGGTATTATCGAAGAAGGGATTACCGAGATATTTATTCCTTCTATTGGAGAGTGCTGGACATGTACACAGAAGGTGTTGGATTGTTTCCTCCTCCTCCTCGTCCATGCAGCTTCTACAGAAGTCGTTTGCGTAGACCCCAAGCCTTAAGGCATGTCTGCCTGTGAGGCAGTGTCCTGTTATGACTCCAGTTGTAGAGCTTATATTTTGTCTGCTCAGTGAAATCAGACCTTTTGACTGTTTCAAGTCTATGCTTGGCCATATTTGTTTGGTTGCTAGGCAGGTGGTACCCTATGACCATCTAGCATTTGCTGATTCTAGAGCATATTGTTTGAGAAGATATTTGCATGTAGCAAGTGGTGTTCCTATGTTACGTTTTTGTCTTACATGAGGCAGAAGTGTTCCGTTTTTAGCGAGCTCATCGGCTTTGCAATTTCCCGGAATGTCTCTGTGGCCCGGCACCCAAATGAGGTGAATATTAAACTGTTCCGTCATCTCATTCAGAGATGATCGACAATCGTGGACTATTTGAGAGTTTGTGGAGACAGACGCGAGAGATTTGAGAGCGTCTTGGCTGTCCGAGAAGATTCGTATATCCTTGCAAGATATAACGTTTTCTTTGAGCCAGGATAGTGCCTCTTTAATCGCCATTACTTCTGCATGGAAAACACTACATTGATTAGGAAGTCTGTATGATAGACTGAGATTCAATTGTTCCGAATAGATACCACTTCCAACTCCGTAATCGGTCTTTGAACCATCTGTATAGAAGTGTATCGTATTGTCTTCCAGGGGTCTCTCTTCTACCCAGTAAGATCTTGAAGGGATGGAGACATGGAATCTTTTATCGAATACCATTTTTGGGGTGGTATAGTCTAGGCGATCTGGAATAGATCTGAAATTGTCTAGCATAGTAGTATGACCAGTATGGCGTGACCTGTTCTACCATTTAAATTTATTCGAGTAGTTTCAGGTCGCCAATCGTCCATACACGTAGTGTCCTCGTGAAGCGAGTTGTGGTTGGCGTCGGGACCTTCACGAAGTACACACTCCGAATCTCGGTGGAGAGTTACCTTGTCATTGTTATGACCAGTATGATGATACGATCTGTTAAAGTCTAGATAAGGTCTAGCGGATCTGATATGGTGGGGTTTTTACCATAAGCTATTTTCTAAGGTACAGAGGTAGGGAAGTTCTAGAATGACC